>JBBELK010000349.1:0-107464 GCA_037783545.1 Henricia sp. BOLD:AAB3569 | reverse complement strand
AAAAATGTTCCGACGAACTTCAAATTTTGCATGCCCTAAACTCTCTATATTGCGCACTTGTCATAAAAAATTGACAGACTTTCGCCGGGAAATGGCAGAGAAATTTCAAAGTTTAGAAAAAACTGGGTTGAGGCTTCCTGACTGCTCTCACGCAAACCGTGGCTGTCTGTACACACCTCTTTGGGGTACTCCTGAGTTGTGCGCATGCTCAGTCATTCGGACTGTCGTTAACGCACCGCAGTTTGGCTCGGCAATTTGGTCAAAGTGTGGTCCAAACGTCGGCAAATTTGGAGGTCGAAAAATGTTCCACGAACTTCAAATTTTGCATGCCCTAAACTCTCTATATTGCGCACTTGTCATAAAAAATTGACAGACTTTCGCCGGGAAATGGCAGAGAAATTTCAAAGTTTAGAAAAAAACTGGGTTGAGGCTTCCTGACTGCTCTCACGCAAACCGTGGCTGTCTGTACACACCTCTTTGGGGTACTCATGAGTTGTGCGCATGCTCAGTCATTCGGACTGTCGTTAACGCACCGCAGTTTGGCTCGGCAATTTGGTCAAAGTGTGGTCCAAACGTCGGCAAATTTGGAGGTCGAAAAATGTTCCGACGAACTTCAAATTTTGCATGCCCTAAACTCTCTATATTGCGCACTTGTCATAAAAAATTGACAGACTTACGCCGGGAAATGGCAGAGAAATTTCAAAGTTTAGAAAAAACTGGGTTGAGGCTTCCTGACTGCTCTCACGCAAACCGTGGCTGTCTGTACACACCTCTTTGGGGTACTCCTGAGTTGTGCGCATGCTCAGTCATTCGGACTGTCGTTAACGCACCGCAGTTTGGCTCGGCAATTTGGTCAAAGTGTGTCCAAACGTCGGCAAATTTGGAGGTCGAAAAATGTTCCGACGAACTTCAAATTTTGCATGCCCTAAACTCTCTATATTGCGCACTTGTCATAAAAAATTGACAGACTTTCACCGGGAAATGGCAGAGAAATTTCAAAGTTTAGAAAAAACTGGGTTGAGGCTTCCTGACTGCTCTCACGCAAACCGTGGCTGTCTGTACACACCTCTTTGGGGTACTCCTGAGTTGTGCGCATGCTCAGTCATTCGGACTGTCGTTAACGCACCGCAGTTTGGCTCGGCAATTTGGTCAAAGTGTGGTCCAAACGTCGGCAAATTTGGAGGTCGAAAAATGTTCCGACGAACTTCAAATTTTGCATGCCCTAAACTCTCTATATTGCGCACTTGTCATAAAAAAATTGACAGACTTTCGCCGGGAAATGGCAGAGAAATTTCAAAGTTTAGAAAAAACTGGGTTGAGGCTTCCTGACTGCTCTCACGCAAACCGTGGCTGTCTGTACACACCTCTTTGGGGTACTCCTGAGTTGTGCGCATGCTCAGTCATTCGGACTGTCGTTAACGCACCGCAGTTTGGCTCGGCAATTTGGTCAAAGTGTGGTCCAAACGTCGGCAAATTTGGAGGTCGAAAAATGTTCCGACGAACTTCAAATTTTGCATGCCCTAAACTCTCTATATTGCGCACTTGTCATAAAAAATTGACAGACTTTCGCCGGGAAATGGCAGAGAAATTTCAAAGTTTAGAAAAAACTGGGTTGAGGCTTCCTGACTGCTCTCACGCAAACCGTGGCTGTCTGTACACACCTCTTTGGGGTACTCCTGAGTTGTGCGCATGCTCAGTCATTCGGACTGTCGTTAACGCACCGCAGTTTGGCTCGGCAATTTGGTCAAAGTGTGGTCCAAACGTCGGCAAATTTGGAGGTCGAAAAATGTTCCGACGAACTTCAAATTTTGCATGCCCTAAACTCTCTATATTGCGCACTTGTCATAAAAAATTGACAGACTTTCGCCGGGAAATGGCAGAGAAATTTCAAAGTTTAGAAAAAACTGGGTTGAGGCTTCCTGACTGCTCTCACGCAAACCGTGGCTGTCTGTACACACCTCTTTGGGGTACTCCTGAGTTGTGCGCATGCTCAGTCATTCGGACTGTCGTTAACGCAAGGCAGTTTGGCTCGGCAATTTGGTCAAAGTGTGGTCCAAACGTCGGCAAATTTGGAGGTCGAAAAATGTTCCGACGAACTTCAAATTTTGCATGCCCTAAACTCTCTATATTGCGCACTTGTCATAAAAAATTGACAGACTTTCGCCGGGAAATGGCAGAGAAATTTCAAAGTTTAGAAAAAACTGGGTTGAGGCTTCCTGACTGCTCTCACGCAAACCGTGGCTGTCTGTACACACCTCTTTGGGGTACTCCTGAGTTGTGCGCATGCTCAGTCATTCGGACTGTCGTTAACGCACCGCAGTTTGGCTCGGCAATTTGGTCAAAGTGTGGTCCAAACGTCGGCAAATTTGGAGGTCGAAACATGTTCCGACGAACTTCAAATTTTGCATGCCCTAAACTCTCTATATTGCGCACTTGTCATAAAAAATTGACAGACTTTCGCCGGGAAATGGCAGAGAAATTTCAAAGTTTATAAAAAACTGGGTTGAGGCTTCCTGACTGCTCTCACGCAAACCGTGGCTGTCTGTACACACCTCTTTGGGGTACTCCTGAGTTGTGCGCATGCTCAGTCATTCGGACTGTCGTTAACGCACCGCAGTTTGGCTCGGCAATTTGGTCAAAGTGTGGTCCAAACGTCGGCAAATTTGGAGGTCGAAAAATGTTCCGACGAACTTCAAATTTTGCATGCCCTAAACTCTCTATATTGCGCACTTGTCATAAAAAATTGACAGACTTTCGCCGGGAAATGGCAGAGAAATTTCAAAGTTTAGAAAAAAACTGGGTTGAGGCTTCTTGTCTGCTCTCACGCAAACCGTGGCTGTATGTACACACCTCTTTGGGGTACTCCTGAGTTGTGCGCATGCTCAGTCATTCGGACTGTCGTTAACGCACCGCAGTTTGGCTCGGCAATTTGGTCAAAGTGTGGTCCAAACGTCGGCAAATTTGGAGGTCGAAAAATGTTCCGACGAACTTCAAATTTTGCATGCCCTAAACTCTCTATATTGCGCACTTGTCATAAAAAATTGACAGACTTTCGCCGGGAAATGGCAGAGAAATTTTAAAGTTTAGAAAAAACTGGGTTGAGGCTTCCTGACTGCTCTCACGCAAACCGTGGCTGTCTGTACACACCTCTTTGGGGTACTCCTGAGTTGTGCGCATGCTCAGTCATTCGGACTGTCGTTAACGCACCGCAGTTTGGCTCGGCAATTTGGTCAAAGTGTGGTCCAAACGTCGGCAAATTTGGAGGTCGAAAAATGTTCCGACGAACTTCAAATTTTGCATGCCCTAAACTCTCTATATTGCGCACTTGTCATAAAAAATTGACAGACTTTCGCCGGGAAATGGCAGAGAAATTTCAAAGTTTAGAAAAAACTGTGTTGAGGCTTCCTGACTGCTCTCACGCAAACCGTGGCTGTCTGTACACACCTCTTTGGGGTACTCCTGAGTTGTGCGCATGCTCAGTCATTCGGACTGTCGTTAACGCACCGCAGTTTGGCTCGGCAATTTGGTCAAAGTGTGGTCCAAACGTCGGCAAATTTGGAGGTCGAAAAATGTTCCGACGAACTTCAAATTTTGCATGCCCTAAACTCTCTATATTGCGCACTTGTCATAAAAAATTGACAGACTTTCGCCGGGAAATGGCAGAGAAATTTCAAAGTTTAGAAAAAACTGTGTTGAGGCTTCCTGACTGCTCTCACGCAAACCGTGGCTGTCTGTACACACCTCTTTGGGGTACTCCTGAGTTGTGCGCATGCTCAGTCATTCGGACTGTCGTTAACGCACCGCAGTTTGGCTCGGCAATTTGGTCAAAGTGTGGTCCAAACGTCGGCAAATTTGGAGGTCGAAAAATGTTCCGACGAACTTCAAATTTTGCATGCCCTAAACTCTCTATATTGCGCACTTGTCATAACAAATTGACAGACTTTCGCCGGGAAATGGCAGAGAAATTTCAAAGTTTAGAAAAAACTGTGTTGAGGCTTCCTGACTGCTCTCACGCAAACCGTGGCTGTCTGTACACACCTCTTTGGGGTACTCCTGAGTTGTGCGCATGCTCAGTCATTCGGACTGTCGTTAACGCACCGCAGTTTGGCTCGGCAATTTGGTCAAAGTGTGGTCCAAACGTCGGCAAATTTGGAGGTCGAAAAATGTTCCGACGAACTTCAAATTTTGCATGCTCTAAACTCTCTATATTGCGCACTTGTCATAAAAAATTGACAGACTTTCGCCGGGAAATGGCAGAGAAATTTCAAAGTTTAGAAAAAACTGGGTTGAGGCTTCCTGACTGCTCTCACGCAAACCGTGGCTGTCTGTACACACCTCTTTGGGGTACTCCTGAGTTGTGCGCATGCTCAGTCATTCGGACTGTCGTTAACGCACCGCAGTTTGGCTCGGCAATTTGGTCAAAGTGTGGTCCAAACGTCGGCAAATTTGGAGGTCGAAAAATGTTCCGACGAACTTCAAATTTTGCATGCCCTAAACTCTCTATATTGCGCACTTGTCATAAAAAATTGACAGACTTTCGCCGGGAAATGGCAGAGAAATTTCAAAGTTTAGAAAAAACTGGGTTGAGGCTTCCTGACTGCTCTCACGCAAACCGTGGCTGTCTGTACACACCTCTTCGGGATACTCCTGAGTTGTGCGCATGCTCAGTCATTCGGACTGTCGTTAACGCACCGCAGTTTGGCTCGGCAATTTGGTCAAAGTGTGGTCCAAACGTCGGCAAATTTGGAGGTCGAAAAATGTTCCGACGAACTTCAAATTTTGCATGCCCTAAACTCTCTATATTGCGCACTTGTCATAAAAAATTGACAGACTTTCGCCGGGAAATGGCAGAGAAATTTCAAAGTTTAGAAAAAAACTGGGTTGAGGCTTCCTGACTGTTCTCACGCAAACCGTGGCTGTCTGTACACACCTCTTTGGGGTACTCCTGAGTTGTGCGCATGCTCAGTCATTCGGACTGTCGTTAACGCACCGCAGTTTGGCTCGGCAATTTGGTCAAAGTGTGGTCCAAACGTCGGCAAATTTGGAGGTCGAAAAATGTTCCGACGAACTTCAAATTTTGCATGCCCTAAACTCTCTATATTGCGCACTTGTCATAAAAAATTGACAGACTTTCGCCGGGAAATGGCAGAGAAATTTCAAAGTTTAGAAAAAACTGGGTTGAGGCTTCCTGACTGCTCTCACGCAAACCGTGGCTGTCTGTACACACCTCTTTGGGGTACTCCTGAGTTGTGCGCATGCTCAGTCATTCGGACTGTCGTTAACGCACCGCAGTTTGGCTCGGCAATTTGGTCAAAGTGTGGTCCAAACGTCGGCAAATTTGGAGGTCGAAAAATGTTCCGACGAACTTCAAATTTTGCATGCCCTAAACTCTCTATATTGCGCACTTGTCATAAAAAATTGACAGACTTTCGCCGGGAAATGGCAGAGAAATTTCAAAGTTTAGAAAAAACTGGGTTGAGGCTTCCTGACTGCTCTCACGCAAACCGTGGCTGTCTGTACACACCTCTTCGGGATACTCCTGAGTTGTGCGCATGCTCAGTCATTCGGACTGTCGTTAACGCACCGCAGTTTGGCTCGGCAATTTGTTCAAAGTGTGGTCCAAACGTCGGCAAATTTGGAGGTCGAAAAATGTTCCGACGAACTTCAAATTTTGCATGCCCTAAACTCTCTATATTGCGCACTTGTCATAAAAAATTGACAGACTTTCGCCGGGAAATGGCAGAGAAATTTCAAAGTTTAGAAAAAACTGGGTTGAGGCTTCCTGACTGTTCTCACGCAAACCGTGGCTGTCTGTACACACCTCTTTGGGGTACTCCTGAGTTGTGCGCATGCTCAGTCATTCGGACTGTCGTTAACGCACCGCAGTTTGGCTCGGCAATTTGGTCAAAGTGTGGTCCAAACGTCGGCAAATTTGGAGGTCGAAAAATGTTCCGACGAACTTCAAATTTTGCATGCCCTAAACTCTCTATATTGCGCACTTGTCATAAAAAATTGACAGACTTTCGCCGGGAAATGGCAGAGAAATTTCAAAGTTTAGAAAAAACTGGGTTGAGGCTTCCTGACTGCTCTCACGCAAACCGTGGCTGTCTGTACACACCTCTTTGGGGTACTCCTGAGTTGTGCGCATGCTCAGTCAATCGGACTGTCGTTAACGCACCGCAGTTTGGCTCGGCAATTTGGTCAAAGTGTGGTCCAAACGTCGGCAAATTTGGAGGTCGAAAAATGTTCCGACGAACTTCAAATTTTGCATGCCCTAAACTCTCTATATTGCGCACTTGTCATAAAAAATTGACAGACTTTCGCCGGGAAATGGCAGAGAAATTTCAAAGTTTAGAAAAAACTGGGTTGAGGCTTCCTGACTGCTCTCACGCAAACCGTGGCTGTCTGTACACACCTCTTCGGGATACTCCTGAGTTGTGCGCATGCTCAGTCATTCGGACTGTCGTTAACGCACCGCAGTTTGGCTCGGCAATTTGGTCAAAGTGTGGTCCAAACGTCGGCAAATTTGGAGGTCGAAAAATGTTCCGACGAACTTCAAATTTTGCATGCCCTAAACTCTCTATATTGCGCACTTGTCATAAAAAATTGACAGACTTTCGCCGGGAAATGGCAGAGAAATTTCAAAGTTTAGAAAAAACTGGGTTGAGGCTTCCTGACTGTTCTCACGCAAACCGTGGCTGTCTGTACACACCTCTTTGGGGTACTCCTGAGTTGTGCGCATGCTCAGTCATTCGGACTGTCGTTAACGCACCACAGTTTGGCTCGGCAATTTGGTCAAAGTGTGGTCCAAACGTCGGCAAATTTGGAGGTCGAAAAATGTTCCGACGAACTTCAAATTTTGCATGCCCTAAACTCTCTATATTGCGCACTTGTCATAAAAAATTGACAGACTTTCGCCGGGAAATGGCAGAGAAATTTCAAAGTTTAGAAAAAACTGGGTTGAGGCTTCCTGACTGCTCTCACGCAAACCGTGGCTGTCTGTACACACCTCTTTGGGGTACTCATGAGTTGTGCGCATGCTCAGTCATTCGGACTGTCGTTAACGCACCGCAGTTTGGCTCGGCAATTTGGTCAAAGTGTGGTCCAAACGTCGGCTAATTTGGAGGTCGAAAAATGTTCCGACGAACTTCAAATTTTGCATGCCCTAAACTCTCTATATTGCGCACTTGTCATAAAAAATTGACAGACTTTCGCCGTGAAATGGCAGAGAAATTTCAAAGTTTAGAAAAAACTGGGTTGAGGCTTCCTGACTGCTCTCACGCAAACCGTGGCTGTCTGTACACACCTCTTTGGGGTACTCCTGAGTTGTGCGCATGCTCAGTCATTCGGACTGTCGTTAACGCACCGCAGTTTGGCTCGGCAATTTGGTCAAAGTGTGGTCCAAACGTCGGCAAATTTGGAGGTCGAAAAATGTTCCGACGAACTTCAAATTTTGCATGCCCTAAACTCTCTATATTGCGCACTTGTCATAAAAAATTGACAGACTTTCGCCGGGAAATGGCAGAGAAATTTCAAAGTTTAGAAAAAACTGGGTTGAGGCTTCCTGTCTGCTCTCACGCAAACCGTGGCTGTCTGTACACACCTCTTTGGGGTACTCCTGAGTTGTGCGCATGCTCAGTCATTCGGACTGTCGTTAACGCACCGCAGTTTGGCTCGGCAATTTGGTCAAAGTGTGGTCCAAACGTCGGCAAATTTGGAGGTCGAAAAATGTTCCGACGAACTTCAAATTTTGCATGCCCTAAACTCTCTATATTGCGCACTTGTCATAACAAATTGACAGACTTTCGCCGGGAAATGGCAGAGAAATTTCAAAGTTTAGAAAAAACTGGGTTTAGGCTTCCTGACTGCTCTCACGCAAACCGTGGCTGTCTGTACACACCTCTTCGGGATACTCCTGAGTTGTGCGCATGCTCAGTCATTCGGACTGTCGTTAACGCACCGCAGTTTGGCTCGGCAATTTGGTCAAAGTGTGGTCCAAACGTCGGCAAATTTGGAGGTCGAAAAATGTTCCGACGAACTTCAAATTTTGCATGCCCTAAACTCTCTATATTGCGCACTTGTCATAAAAAATTGACAGACTTTCGCCGGGAAATGGCAGAGAAATTTCAAAGTTTAGAAAAAACTGGGTTGAGGCTTCCTGACTGTTCTCACGCAAACCGTGGCTGTCTGTACACACCTCTTTGGGGTACTCCTGAGTTGTGCGCATGCTCAGTCATTCGGACTGTCGTTAACGCACCGCAGTTTGGCTCGGCAATTTGGTCAAAGTGTGGTCCAAACGTCGGCAAATTTGGAGGTCGAAAAATGTTCCGACGAACTTCAAATTTTGCATGCCCTAAACTCTCTATATTGCGCACTTGTCATAAAAAATTGACAGACTTTCGCCGGGAAATGGCAGAGAAATTTCAAAGTTTAGAAAAAACTGGGTTGAGGCTTCCTGACTGCTCTCACGCAAACCGTGGCTGTCTGTACACACCTCTTTGGGGTACTCATGAGTTGTGCGCATGCTCAGTCATTCGGACTGTCGTTAACGCACCGCAGTTTGGCTCGGCAATTTGGTCAAAGTGTGGTCCAAACGTCGGCTAATTTGGAGGTCGAAAAATGTTCCGACGAACTTCAAATTTTGCATGCCCTAAACTCTCTATATTGCGCACTTGTCATAAAAAATTGACAGACTTTCGCCGTGAAATGGCAGAGAAATTTCAAAGTTTAGAAAAAACTGGGTTGAGGCTTCCTGACTGCTCTCACGCAAACCGTGGCTGTCTGTACACACCTCTTTGGGGTACTCCTGAGTTGTGCGCATGCTCAGTCATTCGGACTGTCGTTAACGCACCGCAGTTTGGCTCTGCAATTTGGTCAAAGTGTGGTCCAAACGTCGGCAAATTTGGAGGTCGAAAAATGTTCCGACGAACTTCAAATTTTGCATGCCCTAAACTCTCTATATTGCGCACTTGTCATAAAAAATTGACAGACTTTCGCCGGGAAATGGCAGAGAAATTTCAAAGTTTAGAAAAAACTGGGTTGAGGCTTCCTGTCTGCTCTCACGCAAACCGTGGCTGTCTGTACACACCTCTTTGGGGTACTCCTGAGTTGTGCGCATGCTCAGTCATTCGGACTGTCGTTAACGCACCGCAGTTTGGCTCGGCAATTTGGTCAAAGTGTGGTCCAAACGTCGGCAAATTTGGAGGTCGAAAAATGTTCCGACGAACTTCAAATTTTGCATGCCCTAAACTCTCTATATTGCGCACTTGTCATAACAAATTGACAGACTTTCGCCGGGAAATGGCAGAGAAATTTCAAAGTTTAGAAAAAACTGGGTTGAGGCTTCCTGACTGCTCTCACGCAAACCGTGGCTGTCTGTACACACCTCTTTGGGGTACTCCTGAGTTGTGCGCATGCTCAGTCATTCGGACTGTCGTTAACGCACCGCAGTTTGGCTCGGCAATTTGGTCAAAGTGTGGTCCAAACGTCGGCAAATTTGGAGGTCGAAAAATGTTCCGATGAACTTCAAATTTTGCATGCCCTAAACTCTCTATATTGCGCACTTGTCATAAAAAATTGACAGACTTTCGCCGGGAAATGGCAGAGAAATTTCAAAGTTTAGAAAAAACTGGGTTGAGGCTTCCTGACTGCTCTCACGCAAACCGTGGCTGTCTGTACACACCTCTTTGTGGTACTCCTGAGTTGTGCGCATGCTCAGTCATTCGGACTGTCGTTAACGCACCGCAGTTTGGCTCGGCAATTTGGTCAAAGTGTGGTCCAAACGTCGGCAAATTTGGAGGTCGAAAAATGTTCCGACGAACTTCAAATTTTGCATGCCCTAAACCCTCTATATTGCGCACTTGTCATAAAAAATTGACAGACTTTCGCCGGGAAATGGCAGAGAAATTTCAAAGTTTAGAAAAAACTGGGTTGAGGCTTCCTGACTGCTCTCACGCAAACCGTGGCTGTCTGTACACACCTCTTTGGGGTACTCCTGAGTTGTGCGCATGCTCAGTCATTCGGACTGTCGTTAACGCACCGCAGTTTGGCTCGGCAATTTGGTCAAAGTGTGGTCCAAACGTCGGCAAATTTGGAGGTCGAAAAATGTTCCGACGAACTTCAAATTTTGCATGCCCTAAACTCTCTATATTGCGCACTTGTCATAAAAAATTGACAGACTTTCGCCGGGAAATGGCAGAGAAATTTCAAAGTTTAGAAAAAACTGGGTTGAGGCTTCCTGACTGCTCTCACGCAAACCGTGGCTGTCTGTACACACCTCTTTGGGGTACTCCTGAGTTGTGCGCATGCTCAGTCATTCGGACTGTCGTTAACGCACCGCAGTTTGGCTCGGCAATTTGGTCAAAGTGTGGTCCAAACGTCGGCAAATTTGGAGGTCGAAAAATGTTCCGACGAACTTCAAATTTTGCATGCCCTAAACTCTCTATATTGCGCACTTGTCATAACAAATTGACAGACTTTCGCCGGGAAATGGCAGAGAAATTTCAAAGTTTAGAAAAAACTGGGTTGAGGCTTCCTGACTGCTCTCACGAAAACCGTGGCTGTCTGTACACACCTCTTTGGGGTACTCCTGAGTTGTGCGCATGCTCAGTCATTCGGACTGTCGTTAACGCACCGCAGTTTGGCTCGGCAATTTGGTCAAAGTGTGGTCCAAACGTCGGCAAATTTGGAGGTCGAAAAATGTTCCGACGAACTTCAAATTTTGCATGCCCTAAACTCTCTATATTGCGCACTTGTCATAAAAAATTGACAGACTTTCGCCGGGAAATGGCAGAGAAATTTCAAAGTTTAGAAAAAACTGGGTTGAGGCTTCCTGACTGCTCTCACGCAAACCGTGGCTGTCTGTACACACCTCTTTGGGATACTCCTGAGTTGTGCGCATGCTCAGTCATTCGGACTGTCGTTAACGCACCGCAGTTTGGCTCGGCAATTTGGTCAAAGTGTGGTCCAAACGTCGGCAAATTTGGAGGTCGAAAAATGTTCCGACGAACTTCAAATTTTGCATGCCCTAAACTCTCTATATTGCGCACTTGTCATAAAAAATTGACAGACTTTCGCCGGGAAATGGCAGAGAAATTTCAAAGTTTAGAAAAAACTGGGTTGAGGCTTCCTGACTGCTCTCACGCAAACCGTGGCTGTCTGTACACACCTCTTTGGGGTACTCCTGAGTTGTGCGCATGCTCAGTCATTCGGACTGTCGTTAACGCACCGCAGTTTGGCTCGGCAATTTGGTCAAAGTGTGGTCCAAACGTCGGCAAATTTGGAGGTCGAAAAATGTTCCGACGAACTTCAAATTTTGCATGCCCTAAACTCTCTATATTGCGCACTTGTCATAAAAAATTGACAGACTTTCGCCGGGAAATGGCAGAGAAATTTCAAAGTTTAGAAAAAACTGGGTTGAGGCTTCCTGACTGCTCTCACGCAAACCGTGGCTGTCTGTACACACCTCTTTGGGGTACTCATGAGTTGTGCGCATGCTCAGTCATTCGGACTGTCATTAACGCACCGCAGTTTGGCTCGGCAATTTGGTCAAAGTGTGGTCCAAACGTCGGCAAATTTGGAGGTCGAAAAATTTTCCGACGAACTTCAAATTTTGCATGCCCTAAACTCTCTATATTGCGCACTTGTCATAAAAAATTGACAGACTTTCGCCGGGAAATGGCAGAGAAATTTCAAAGTTTAGAAAAAACTGGGTTGAGGCTTCCTGACTGCTCTCACGCAAACCGTGGCTGTCTGTACACACCTCTTTGGGGTACTCCTGAGTTGTGCGCATGCTCAGTCATTCGGACTGTCGTTAACGCACCGCAGTTGGGCTCGGCAATTTGGTCAAAGTGTGGTCCAAACGTCGGCAAATTTGGAGGTCGAAAAATGTTCCGACGAACTTCAAATTTTGCATGCTCTATATTGCGCACTTGTCATAAAAAATTGACAGACTTTCGCCGGGAAATGGCAGAGAAATTTCAAAGTTTAGAAAAAACTGGGTTGAGGCTTCCTGACTGCTCTCACGCAAACCGTGGCTGTCTGTACACACCTCTTTGGGGTACTCCTGAGTTGTGCGCATGCTCAGTCATTCGGACTGTCGTTAACGCACCGCAGTTTGGCTCGGCAATTTGGTCAAAGTGTGGTCCAAACGTCGGCAAATTTGGAGGTCGAAAAATGTTCCGACGAACTTCAAATTTTGCATGCCCTAAACTCTCTATATTGCGCACTTGTCATAAAAAATTGACAGACTTTCGCCGGGAAATGGCAGAGAAATTTCAAAGTTTAGAAAAAACTGGGTTGAGGCTTCCTGACTGCTCTCACGCAAACCGTGGCTGTCTGTACACACCTCTTTGGGGTACTCATGAGTTGTGCGCATGCTCAGTCATTCGGACTGTCATTAACGCACCGCAGTTTGGCTCGGCAATTTGGTCAAAGTGTGGTCCAAACGTCGGCAAATTTGGAGGTCGAAAAATGTTCCGACGAACTTCAAATTTTGCATGCCCTAAACTCTCTATATTGCGCACTTGTCATAAAAAATTGACAGACTTTCGCCGGGAAATGGCAGAGAAATTTCAAAGTTTAGAAAAAACTGGGTTGAGGCTTCCTGACTGCTCTCACGCAAACCGTGGCTGTCTGTACACACCTCTTTGGGGTACTCCTGAGTTGTGCGCATGCTCAGTCATTCGGACTGTCGTTAACGCACTGCAGTTTGGCTCGGCAATTTGGTCAAAGTGTGGTCCAAACGTCGGCAAATTTGGAGGTCGAAAAATGTTCCGACGAACTTCAAATTGTGCATGCTCTATATTGCGCACTTGTCATAAAAAATTGACAGACTTTCGCCGGGAAATGGCAGAGAAATTTCAAAGTTTAGAAAAAACTGGGTTGAGGCTTCCTGACTGCTCTCACGCAAACCGTGGCTGTCTGTACACACCTCTTTGGGGTACTCCTGAGTTGTGCGCATGCTCAGTCATTCGGACTGTCATTAACGCACCGCAGTTTGGCTCGGCAATTTGGTCAAAATGTGGTCCAAACGTCGGCAAATTTGGAGGTCGAAAAATGTTCCGACGAACTTCAAATTTTGCATGCTCTATATTGCGCACTTGTCATAAAAAATTGACAGACTTTCGCCGGGAAATGGCAGAGAAATTTCAAAGTTTAGAAAAAACTGGGTTGAGGCTTCCTGACTGCTCTCACGCAAACCGTGGCTGTCTGTACACACCTCTTTGGGGTACTCCTGAGTTGTGCGCATGCTCAGTCATTCGGACTGTCGTTAACGCACCGCAGTTTGGCTCGGCAATTTGGTCAAAGTGTGGTCCAAACGTCGGCAAATTTTGATGTCGAAAAATGTTCCGACGAACTTCAAATTTTGCATGCCCTAAACTCTCTATATTGCGCACTTGTCATAAAAAATTGACAGACTTTCGCCGGGAAATGGCAGAGAAATTTCAAAGTTTAGAAAAAACTGGGTTGAGGCTTCCTGACTGCTCTCACGCAAACCGTGGCTGTCTGTACACACCTCTTTGGGGTACTCCTGAGTTGTGCGCATGCTCAGTCATTCGGACTGTCGTTAACGCACCGCAGTTTGGCTCGGCAATTTGGTCAAAGTGTGGTCCAAACGTCGGCAAATTTGGAGGTCGAAAAATGTTCCGACGAACTTCAAATTTTGCATGCCCTAAACTCTCTATATTGCGCACTTGTCAAAAAAAATTGACAGACTTTCGCCGGGAAATGGCAGAGAAATTTCAAAGTTTAGAAAAAACTGGGTTGAGGCTTCCTGACTGCTCTCACGCAAACCGTGGCTGTCTGTACACACCTCTTTGGGGTACTCCTGAGTTGTGCGCATGCTCAGTCATTCGGACTGTCGTTAACGCACCGCAGTTTGGCTCGGCAATTTGGTCAAAGTGTGGTCCAAACGTCGGCAAATTTGGAGGTCGAAAAATGTTCCGACGAACTTCAAATTTTGCATGCCCTAAACTCTCTATATTGCGCACTTGTCATAAAAAATTGACAGACTTTCGCCGGGAAATGGCAGAGAAATTTCAAAGTTTAGAAAAAACTGGGTTGAGGCTTCCTGACTGCTCTCACGCAAACCGTGGCTGTCTGTACACACCTCTTTGGGGTACTCCTGAGTTGTGCGCATGCTCAGTCATTCGGACTGTCGTTAACGCACCGCAGTTTGGCTCGGCAATTTGGTCAAAGTGTGGTCCAAACGTCGGCAAATTTGGAGGTCGAAAAATGTTCCGACGAACTTCAAATTTTGCATGCCCTAAACTCTCTATATTGCGCACTTGTCATAAACAATTGACAGACTTTCGCCGGGAAATGGCAGAGAAATTTCAAAGTTTAGAAAAAACTGGGTTGAGGCTTCCTGACTGCTCTCACGCAAACCGTGGCTGTCTGTACACACCTCTTTGGGGTACTCCTGAGTTGTGCGCATGCTCAGTCATTCGGACTGTCGTTAACGCACCGCAGTTTGGCTCGGCAATTTGGTCAAAGTGTGGTCCAAACGTCGGCAAATTTGGAGGTCGAAAAATGTTCCGACGAACTTCAAATTTTGCATGCCCTAAACTCTCTATATTGCGCACTTGTCATAAAAAATTTACAGACTTTCGCCGGGAAATGGCAGAGAAATTTCAAAGTTTAGAAAAAACTGGGTTGAGGCTTCCTGACTGCTCTCACGCAAACCGTGGCTGTCTGTACACACCTCTTTGGGGTACTCCTGAGTTGTGCGCATGCTCAGTCATTCGGACTGTCGTTAACGCACCGCAGTTTGGCTCGGCAATTTGGTCAAAGTGTGGTCCAAACGTCGGCAAATTTGGAGGTCGAAAAATGTTCCGACGAACTTCAAATTTTGCATGCCCTAAACTCTCTATATTGCGCACTTGTCATAAAAAATTTACAGATTTTCGCCGGGAAATGGCAGAGAAATTTCAAAGTTTAGAAACAAACTGGGTTAAGGCTTCCTGACTGCTCTCACGCAAACCGTGGCTGTCTGTACACACCTCTTTGGGGTACTCCTGAGTTGTGCGCATGCTCAGTCATTCGGACTGTCGTTAACGCACCGCAGTTTGGCTCGGTCGTTAACGCACCGCAGTTTGGGGCGGTCGGGTTGGCGTACGGGTTCTTTCCTCGCTGGCCTGTGATGACCGCTTTCCAAAGGACTACCCTTGCACATAGGTAGTTTGGAGGAGTTTTTCGCGGAATCCCGTGATGTCCTGGAACGTTGCTCAATGATGGAGTGACCAGTACGTACGTCACGGGGAACGCCGATGCAATTTTGGAACACGATTGGATCCGAGTCTGCGGTCTTGATTCTTCCAGACCTGGACTGGTGACGATTGTGGTTTTATGAGGATGTACCTGTGGTGCTTCTCGAAGGATATGACCTGATACTCGGACACGATCGACCAATATTGGTGATGATTGTGATGGAGAATACTCGCCGGATAATGACCTGGATTGGCAACGACAACGAATGAGGAAATTTGGTGGATAAATGACCTGGACTGGCAACGACAACGAATGAGGAAATTTGGCAATAACGGCGAACAATTGGTGGATAAATGACCTGGACTGGCAACGACTACGAATGAGGAAATTTGGCAATAACGGCGAACGCTTAGTGGATAAATGACCTGGACTGGCAACGACAACGGCTGCTGAAGCACTGGTTCTATCGGTAACAACGTTGGACTGGTTAGCGTGTTTTATTCGGACGAATAAAACATTTTAGAAAAAGGCAATTTGGTCAAAGTGTGGTCCAAACGTCGGCAAATTTGGAGGTTGCATGCCCTAAACTCTCTATATTGCGCACTTGTCATAACAAATTGACAGACTTTCGCCGGAAAATGGCAGAGAAATTTCAAAGTTTAGGAAAAAACTAGGTTGAGGCTTCCTGACTGCTCTCACGCAAACCGTGGCTGTCTGTACACACCTCTTTGGGGTACTCCTGAGTTGTGCGCATGCTCAGTCATTCGGACTGTCGTTAACGCACCGCAGTTTGGCTCGGCAATTTGGTCAAAGTGTGGTCCAAACGTCGGCAAATTTGGAGGTCGAAAAATGTTCCGACGAACTTCAAATTTTGCATGCCCTAAACTCTCTATATTGCGCACTTGTCATAAAAAATTGACAGACTTTCGCCGGGAAATGGCAGAGAAATTTCAAAGTTTAGAAAAAACTGGGTTGAGGCTTCCTGACTGCTCTCACGCAAACCGTGGCTGTCTGTACACACCTCTTTGGGGTACTCCTGAGTTGTGCGCATGCTCAGTCATTCGGACTGTCGTTAACGCACCGCAGTTTAGCTCGGCAATTTGGTCAAAGTGTGGTCCAAACGTCGGCAAATTTGGAGGTCGAAAAATGTTCCGACGAACTTCAAATTTTGCATGCTCTAAACTCTCTATATTGCGCACTTGTCATAAAAAATTGACAGACTTTCGCCGGGAAATGGCAGAGAAATTTCAAAGTTTAGAAAAAACTGGGTTGAGGCTTCCTGACTGCTCTCACGCAAACCGTGGCTGTCTGTACACACCTCTTTGGGGTACTCATGAGTTGTGCGCATGCTCAGTCATTCGGACTGTCGTTAACGCACCGCAGTTTGGCTCGGCAATTTGGTCAAAGTGTGGTCCAAACGTCGGCAAATTTGGAGGTCGAAAAATGTTCCGACGAACTTCAAATTTTGCATGCCCTAAACTCTCTATATTGCGCACTTGTCATAAAAAATTGACAGACTTTCGCCGGGAAATGGCAGAGAAATTTCAAAGTTTAGAAAAATCTGGGTTGAGGCTTCCTGACTGCTCTCACGCAAACCGTGGCTGTCTGTACACACCTCTTTGGGGTACTCCTGAGTTGTGCGCATGCTCAGTCATTCGGACTGTCGTTAACGCACCGCAGTTTGGCTCGGCAATTTGGTCAAAGTGTGGTCCAAACGTCGGCAAATTTGGAGGTCGAAAAATGTTCCGACGAACTTCAAATTTTGCATGCCCTAAACTCTCTATATTGCGCACTTGTCATAAAAAATTGACAGACTTTCGCCGGGAAATGGCAGAGAAATTTCAAAGTTTAGAAAAAACTGGGTTGAGGCTTCCTGACTGCTCTCACGCAAACCGTGGCTGTCTGTACACACCTCTTTGGGGTACTCCTGAGTTGTGCGCATGCTCAGTCATTCGGACTGTCGTTAACGCACCGCAGTTTGGCTCGGCAATTTGGTCAAAGTGTGGTCCAAACGTCGGCAAATTTGGAGGTCGAAAAATGTTCCGACGAACTTCAAATTTTGCATGCCCTAAACTCTCTATATTGCGCACTTGTCATAAAAAATTGACAGACTTTCGCCGGGAAATGGCAGAGAAATTTCAAAGTTTAGAAAAATCTGGGTTGAGGCTTCCTGACTGCTCTCACGCAAACCGTGGCTGTCTGTACACACCTCTTTGGGGTACTCCTGAGTTGTGCGCATGCTCAGTCATTCGGACTGTCGTTAACGCACCGCAGTTTGGCTCGGCAATTTGGTCAAAGTGTGGTCCAAACGTCGGCAAATTTGGAGGTCGAAAAATGTTCCGACGAACTTCAAATTTTGCATGCCCTAAACTCTCTATATTGCGCACTTGTCATAAAAAATTGACAGACTTTCGCCGGGAAATGGCAGAGAAATTTCAAAGTTTAGAAAAATCTGGGTTGAGGCTTCCTGACTGCTCTCACGCAAACCGTGGCTGTCTGTACACACCTCTTTGGGGTACTCCTGAGTTGTGCGCATGCTCAGTCATTCGGACTGTCGTTAACGCACCGCAGTTTGGCTCGGCAATTTGGTCAAAGTGTGGTCCAAACGTCGGCAAATTTGGAGGTCGAAAAATGTTCCGACGAACTTCAAATTTTGCATGCCCTAAACTCTCTATATTGCGCACTTGTCATAAAAAATTGACAGACTTTCGCCGGGAAATGGCAGAGAAATTTCAAAGTTTAGAAAAAACTGGGTTGAGGCTTCCTGACTGCTCTCACGCAAACCGTGGCTGTCTGTACACACCTCTTTGGGGTACTCCTGAGTTGTGCGCATGCTCAGTCATTCGGACTGTCGTTAACGCACCGCAGTTTGGCTCGGCAATTTGGTCAAAGTGTGGTCCAAACGTCGGCAAATTTGGAGGTCGAAAAATGTTCCGACGAACTTCAAATTTTGCATGCCCTAAACTCTCTATATTGCGCACTTGTCATAAAAAATTGACAGACTTTCGCCGGGAAATGGCAGAGAAATTTCAAAGTTTAGAAAAAACTGGGTTGAGGCTTCCTGACTGCTCTCACGCAAACCGTGGCTGTCTGTACACACCTCTTTGGGGTACTCATGAGTTGTGCGCATGCTCAGTCATTCGGACTGTCGTTAACGCACCGCAGTTTGGCTCGGCAATTTGGTCAAAGTGTGGTCCAAACGTCGGCAAATTTGGAGGTCGAAAAATGTTCCGACGAACTTCAAATTTTGCATGCTCTAAACTCTCTATATTGCGCAATTGTCATAAAAAATTGACAGACTTTCGCCGGGAAATGGCAGAGAAATTTCAAAGTTTAGAAAAATCTGGGTTGAGGCTTCCTGACTGCTCTCACGCAAACCGTGGCTGTCTGTACACACCTCTTTGGGGTACTCCTGAGTTGTGCGCATGCTCAGTCATTCGGACTGTCGTTAACGCACCGCAGTTTGGCTCGGCAATTTGGTCAAAGTGTGGTCCAAACGTCGGCAAATTTGGAGGTCGAAAAATGTTCCGACGAACTTCAAATTTTGCATGCCCTAAACTCTCTATATTGCGCACTTGTCATAAAAAATTGACAGACTTTCGCCGGGAAATGGCAGAGAAATTTCAAAGTTTAGAAAAAACTGGGTTGAGGCTTCCTGACTGCTCTCACGCAAACCGTGGCTGTCTGTACACACCTCTTTGGGGTACTCATGAGTTGTGCGCATGCTCAGTCATTCGGACTGTCGTTAACGCACCGCAGTTTGGCTCGGCAATTTGGTCAAAGTGTGGTCCAAACGTCGGCAAATTTGGAGGTCGAAAAATGTTCCGACGAACTTCAAATTTTGCATGCCCTAAACTCTCTATATTGCGCACTTGTCATAAAAAATTGACAGACTTTCGCCGGGAAATGGCAGAGAAATTTCAAAGTTTAGAAAAATCTGGGTTGAGGCTTCCTGACTGCTCTCACGCAAACCGTGGCTGTCTGTACACACCTCTTTGGGGTACTCCTGAGTTGTGCGCATGCTCAGTCATTCGGACTGTCGTTAACGCACCGCAGTTTGGCTCGGCAATTTGGTCAAAGTGTGGTCCAAACGTCGGCAAATTTGGAGGTCGAAAAATGTTCCGACGAACTTCAAATTTTGCATGCCCTAAACTCTCTATATTGCGCACTTGTCATAAAAAATTGACAGACTTTCGCCGGGAAATGGCAGAGAAATTTCAAAGTTTAGAAAAAACTGGGTTGAGGCTTCCTGACTGCTCTCACGCAAGCCGTGGCTGTCTGTACACACCTCTTTGGGGTACTCCTGAGTTGTGCGCATGCTCAGTCATTCGGACTGTCGTTAACGCACCGCAGTTTGGCTCGGCAATTTGGTCAAAGTGTGGTCCAAACGTCGGCAAATTTGGAGGTCGAAAAATGTTCCGACGAACTTCAAATTTTGCATGCCCTAAACTCTCTATATTGCGCACTTGTCATAAAAAATTGACAGACTTTCGCCAGGAAATGGCAGAGAAATTTCAAAGTTTAGAAAAATCTGGGTTGAGGCTTCCTGACTGCTCTCACGCAAACCGTGGCTGTCTGTACACACCTCTTTGGGGTACTCCTGAGTTGTGCGCATGCTCAGTCATTCGGACTGTCGTTAACGCACCGCAGTTTGGCTCGGCAATTTGGTCAAAGTGTGGTCCAAACGTCGGCAAATTTGGAGGTCGAAAAATGTTCCGACGAACTTCAAATTTTGCATGCCCTAAACTCTCTATATTGCGCACTTGTCATAAAAAATTGACAGACTTTCGCCGGGAAATGGCAGAGAAATTTCAAAGTTTAGAAAAAACTGGGTTGAGGCTTCCTGACTGCTCTCAGGCAAACCGTGGCTGTCTGTACACACCTCTTTGGGGTACTCCTGAGTTGTGCGCATGCTCAGTCATTCGGACTGTCGTTAACGCACCGCAGTTTGGCTCGGCAATTTGGTCAAAGTGTGGTCCAAACGTCGGCAAATTTGGAGGTCGAAAAATGTTCCGACGAACTTCAAATTTTGCATGCCCTAAACTCTCTATATTGCGCACTTGTCATAAAAAATTGACAGACTTTCGCCGGGAAATGGCAGAGAAATTTCAAAGTTTAGAAAAAACTGGGTTGAGGCTTCCTGACTGCTCTCACGCAAACCGTGGCTGTCTGTACACACCTCTTTGGGGTACTCATGAGTTGTGCGCATGCTCAGTCATTCGGACTGTCGTTAACGCACCGCAGTTTGGCTCGGCAATTTGGTCAAAGTGTGGTCCAAACGTCGGCAAATTTGGAGGTCGAAAAATGTTCCGACGAACTTCAAATTTTGCATGCCCTAAACTCTCTATATTGCGCAATTGTCATAAAAAATTGACAGACTTTCGCCGGGAAATGGCAGAGAAATTTCAAAGTTTAGAAAAATCTGGGTTGAGGCTTCCTGACTGCTCTCACGCAAACCGTGGCTGTCTGTACACACCTCTTTGGGGTACTCCTGAGTTGTGCGCATGCTCAGTCATTCGGACTGTCGTTAACGCACCGCAGTTTGGCTCGGCAATTTGGTCAAAGTGTGGTCCAAACGTCGGCAAATTTGGAGGTCGAAAAATGTTCCGACGAACTTCAAATTTTGCATGCCCTAAACTCTCTATATTGCGCACTTGTCATAAAAAATTGACAGACTTTCGCCGGGAAATGGCAGAGAAATTTCAAAGTTTAGAAAAAACTGGGTTGAGGCTTCCTGACTGCTCTCACGCAAACCGTGGCTGTCTGTACACACCTCTTTGGGGTACTCCTGAGTTGTGCGCATGCTCAGTCATTCGGACTGTCGTTAACGCACCGCAGTTTGGCTCGGCAATTGGTCAAAGTGTGGTCCAAACGTCGGCAAATTTGGAGGTCGAAAAATGTTCCGACGAACTTCAAATTTTGCATGCCCTAAACTCTCTATATTGCGCACTTGTCATAAAAAATTGACAGACTTTCGCCGGGAAATGGCAGAGAAATTTCAAAGTTTAGAAAAAACTGGGTTGAGGCTTCCTGACTGCTCTCACGCAAACCGTGGCTGTCTGTACACACCTCTTATGGGTACTCCTGAGTTGTGCGCATGCTCAGTCATTCGGACTGTCGTTAACGCACCGCAGTTTGGCTCGGCAATTTGGTCAAAGTGTGGTCCAAACGTCGGCAAATTTGGAGGTCGAAAAATGTTCCGACGAACTTCAAATTTTGCATGCCCTAAACTCTCTATATTGCGCACTTGTCATAAAAAATTGACAGACTTTCGCCGGGAAATGGCAGAGAAATTTCAAAGTTTAGAAAAAAACTGGGTTGAGGCTTCCTGACTGCTCTCACGCAAACCGTGGCTGTCTGTACACACCTCTTTGGGGTACTCCTGAGTTGTGCGCATGCTCAGTCATTCGGACTGTCGTTAACGCACCGCAGTTTGGCTCGGCAATTTGGTCAAAGTGTGGTCCAAACGTCGGCAAATTTGGAGGTCGAAAAATGTTCCGACGAACTTCAAATTTTGCATGCCCTAAACTCTCTATATTGCGCACTTGTCATAAAAAATTGACAGACTTTCGCCGGGAAATGGCAGAGAAATTTCAAAGTTTAGAAAAAACTGGGTTGAGGCTTCCTGACTGCTCTCACGCAAACCGTGGCTGTCTGTACACACCTCTTTGGGGTACTCCTGAGTTGTGCGCATGCTCAGTCATTCGGACTGTCGTTAACGCACCGCAGTTTGGCTCGGCAATTTGGTCAAAGTGTGGTCCAAACGTCGGCAAATTTGGAGGTCGAAAAATGTTCCGACGAACTTCAAATTTTGCATGCCCTAAACTCTCTATATTGCGCACTTGTCATAAAAAATTGACAGACTTTCGCCGGGAAATGGCAGAGAAATTTCAAAGTTTAGAAAAAACTGGGTTGAGGCTTCCTGACTGCTCTCACGCAAACCGTGGCTGTCTGTACACACCTCTTTGGGGTACTCATGAGTTGTGCGCATGCTCAGTCATTCGGACTGTCGTTAACGCACCGCAGTTTGGCTCGGCAATTTGATCAAAGTGTGGTCCAAACGTCGGAAAATTTGGAGGTCGAAAAATGTTCCGACGAACTTCAAATTTTGCATGCCCTAAACTCTCTATATTGCGCACTTGTCATAAAAAATTGACAGACTTTCGCCGGGAAATGGCAGAGAAATTTCAAAGTTTAGAAAAAACTGGGTTGAGGCTTCCTGACTGCTCTCACGCAAACCGTGGCTGTCTGTACACACCTCTTTGGGGTACTCCTGAGTTGTGCGCATGCTCAGTCATTCGGACTGTCGTTAACGCACCGCAGTTTGGCTCGGCAATTTGGTCAAAGTGTGGTCCAAACGTCGGCAAATTTGGAGGTCGAAAAATGTTCCGACGAACTTCAAATTTTGCATGCCCTAAACTCTCTATATTGCGCACTTGTCATAAAAAATTGACAGACTTTCGCCGGGAATTGGCAGAGAAATTTCAAAGTTTAGAAAAAACTGGGTTGAGGCTTCCTGACTGCTCTCACGCAAACCGTGGCTGTCTGTACACACCTCTTTGGGGTACTCCTGAGTTGTGCACATGCTCAGTCATTCGGACTGTCGTTAACGCACCGCAGTTTGGCTCGGCAATTTGGTCAAAGTGTGGTCCAAACGTCGGCAAATTTGGAGGTCGAAAAATGTTCCGACGAACTTCAAATTTTGCATGCCCTAAACTCTCTATATTGCGCACTTGTCATAAAAAATTGACAGACTTTCGCCGGGAAATGGCAGAGAAATTTCAAAGTTTAGAAAAAACTGGGTTGAGGCTTTCTGACTGCTCTCACGCAAACCGTGGCTGTCTGTACACACCTCTTTGGGGTACTCCTGAGTTGTGGGCATGCTCAGTCATTCGGACTGTCGTTAACGCACCGCAGTTTGGCTCGGCAATTTGGTCAAAGTGTGGTCCAAACGTCGGCAAAATTGGAGGTCGAAAAATGTTCCGACGAACTTCAAATTTTGCATGCCCTAAACTCTCTATATTGCGCACTTGTCATAAAAAAATTGACAGACTTTCGCCGGGAAATGGCAGAGAAATTTCAAAGTTTAGAAAAAACTGGGTTGAGGCTTCCTGACTGCTCTTACGCAAACCGTGGCTGTCTGTACACACCTCTTTGGGGTACTCCTGAGTTGTGCGCATGCTCAGTCATTCGGACTGTCGTTAACGCACCGCAGTTTGGCTCGGCAATTTTGTCAAAGTGTGGTCCAAACGTCGGCAAATTTGGAGGTCGAAAAATGTTCCGACGAACTTCAAATTTTGCATGCCCTAAACTCTTTATATTGCGCACTTGTCATAAAAAATTGACAGACTTTCGCCGGGAAATGGCAGAGAAATTTCAAAGTTTAGAAAAATCTGGGTTGAGGCTTCCTGACTGCTCTCACGCAAACCGTGGCTGTCTGTACACACCTCTTTGGGGTACTCCTGAGTTGTGCGCATGCTCAGTCATTCGGACTGTCGTTAACGCACCGCAGTTTGGCTCGGCAATTTGGTCAAAGTGTGGTCCAAACGTCGGCAAATTTGGAGGTCGAAAAATGTTCCGACGAACTTCAAATTTTGCATGCCCTAAACTCTCTATATTGCGCACTTGTCATAAAAAATTGACAGACTTTCGCCGGGAAATGGCAGAGAAATTTCAAAGTTTAGAAAAAACTGGGTTGAGGCTTCCTGACTGCTCTCACGCAAACCGTGGCTGTCTGTACACACCTCTTTGGGGTACTCCTGAGTTGTGCGCATGCTCAGTCATTCGGACTGTCGTTAACGCACCGCAGTTTGGCTCGGCAATTTGGTCAAAGTGTGGTCCAAACGTCGGCAAATTTGGAGGTCGAAAAATGTTCCGACGAACTTCAAATTTTGCATGCCCTAAACTCTCTATATTGCGCACTTGTCATAAAAAATTGACAGACTTTCGCCGGGAAATGGCAGAGAAATTTCAAAGTTTAGAAAAAACTGGGTTGAGGCTTCCTGACTGCTCTCACGCAAACCGTGGCTGTCTGTACACACCTCTTTGGGGTACTCATGAGTTGTGCGCATGCTCAGTCATTCGGACTGTCGTTAACGCACCGCAGTTTGGCTCGGCAATTTGGTCAAAGTGTGGTCCAAACGTCGGCAAATTTGGAGGTCGAAAAATGTTCCGACGAACTTCAAATTTTGCATGCCCTAAACTCTCTATATTGCGCAATTGTCATAAAAAATTGACAGACTTTCGCCGGGAAATGGCAGAGAAATTTCAAAGTTTAGAAAAATCTGGGTTGAGGCTTCCTGACTGCTCTCACGCAAACCGTGGCTGTCTGTACACACCTCTTTGGGGTACTCCTGAGTTGTGCGCATGCTCAGTCATTCGGACTGTCGTTAACGCACCGCAGTTTGGCTCGGCAATTTGGTCAAAGTGTGGTCCAAACGTCGGCAAATTTGGAGGTCGAAAAATGTTCCGACGAACTTCAAATTTTGCATGCCCTAAACTCTCTATATTGCGCACTTGTCATAAAAAATTGACAGACTTTCGCCGGGAATTGGCAGAGAAATTTCAAAGTTTAGAAAAAACTGGGTTGAGGCTTCCTGACTGCTCTCACGCAAACCGTGGCTGTCTGTACACACCTCTTTGGGGTACTCCTGAGTTGTGCACATGCTCAGTCATTCGGACTGTCGTTAACGCACCGCAGTTTGGCTCGGCAATTTGGTCAAAGTGTGGTCCAAACGTCGGCAAATTTGGAGGTCGAAAAATGTTCCGACGAACTTCAAATTTTGCATGCCCTAAACTCTCTATATTGCGCACTTGTCATAAAAAATTGACAGACTTTCGCCGGGAAATGGCAGAGAAATTTCAAAGTTTATAAAAAACTGGGTTGAGGCTTTCTGACTGCTCTCACGCAAACCGTGGCTGTCTGTACACACCTCTTTGGGGTACTCCTGAGTTGTGGGCATGCTCAGTCATTCGGACTGTCGTTAACGCACCGCAGTTTGGCTCGGCAATTTGGTCAAAGTGTGGTCCAAACGTCGGCAAAATTGGAGGTCGAAAAATGTTCCGACGAACTTCAAATTTTGCATGCCCTAAACTCTCTATATTGCGCACTTGTCATAAAAAAATTGACAGACTTTCGCCGGGAAATGGCAGAGAAATTTCAAAGTTTAGAAAAAACTGGGTTGAGGCTTCCTGACTGCTCTTACGCAAACCGTGGCTGTCTGTACACACCTCTTTGGGGTACTCCTGAGTTGTGCGCATGCTCAGTCATTCGGACTGTCGTTAACGCACCGCAGTTTGGCTCGGCAATTTTGTCAAAGTGTGGTCCAAACGTCGGCAAATTTGGAGGTCGAAAAATGTTCCGACGAACTTCAAATTTTGCATGCCCTAAACTCTTTATATTGCGCACTTGTCATAAAAAATTGACAGACTTTCGCCGGGAAATGGCAGAGAAATTTCAAAGTTTAGAAAAATCTGGGTTGAGGCTTCCTGACTGCTCTCACGCAAACCGTGGCTGTCTGTACACACCTCTTTGGGGTACTCCTGAGTTGTGCGCATGCTCAGTCATTCGGACTGTCGTTAACGCACCGCAGTTTGGCTCGGCAATTTGGTCAAAGTGTGGTCCAAACGTCGGCAAATTTGGAGGTCGAAAAATGTTCCGACGAACTTCAAATTTTGCATGCCCTAAACTCTCTATATTGCGCACTTGTCATAAAAAATTGACAGACTTTCGCCGGGAAATGGCAGAGAAATTTCAAAGTTTAGAAAAAACTGGGTTGAGGCTTCCTGACTGCTCTCACGCAAACCGTGGCTGTCTGTACACACCTCTTTGGGGTACTCCTGAGTTGTGCGCATGCTCAGTCATTCGGACTGTCGTTAACGCACCGCAGTTTGGCTCGGCAATTTGGTCAAAGTGTGGTCCAAACGTCGGCAAATTTGGAGGTCGAAAAATGTTCCGACGAACTTCAAATTTTGCATGCCCTAAACTCTCTATATTGCGCACTTGTCATAAAAAATTGACAGACTTTCGCCGGGAAATGGCAGAGAAATTTCAAAGTTTAGAAAAAACTGGGTTGAGGCTTCCTGACTGCTCTCACGCAAACCGTGGCTGTCTGTACACACCTCTTTGGGGTACTCATGAGTTGTGCGCATGCTCAGTCATTCGGACTGTCGTTAACGCACCGCAGTTTGGCTCGGCAATTTGGTCAAAGTGTGGTCCAAACGTCGGCAAATTTGGAGGTCGAAAAATGTTCCGACGAACTTCAAATTTTGCATGCCCTAAACTCTCTATATTGCGCAATTGTCATAAAAAATTGACAGACTTTCGCCGGGAAATGGCAGAGAAATTTCAAAGTTTAGAAAAATCTGGGTTGAGGCTTCCTGACTGCTCTCACGCAAACCGTGGCTGTCTGTACACACATCTTTGGGGTACTCCTGAGTTGTGCGCATGCTCAGTCATTCGGACTGTCGTTAACGCACCGCAGTTTGGCTCGGCAATTTGGTCAAAGTGTGGTCCAAACGTCGGCAAATTTGGAGGTCGAAAAATGTTCCGACGAACTTCAAATTTTGCATGCCCTAAACTCTCTATATTGCGCACTTGTCATAAAAAATTGACAGACTTTCGTCGGGAAATGGCAGAGAAATTTCAAAGTTTAGAAAAAACTGGGTTGAGGCTTCCTGACTGCTCTCACACAAACCGTGGCTGTCTGTACACACCTCTTTGGGGTACTCCTGAGTTGTGCGCATGCTCAGTCATTCGGACTGTCGTTAACGCACCGCAGTTTGGCTCGGCAATTTGGTCAAAGTGTGGTCCAAACGTCGGCAAATTTGGAGGTCGAAAAATGTTCCGACGAACTTCAAATTTTGCATGCCCTAAACTCTCTATATTGCGCACTTGTCCTAAAAAATTGACAGACTTTCGCCGGGAAATGGCAGAGAAATTTCAAAGTTTAGAAAAAACTGGGTTGAGGCTTCCTGACTGCTCTCACGCAAACCGTGGCTGTCTGTACACACCTCTTATGGGTACTCCTGAGTTGTGCGCATGCTCAGTCATTCGGACTGTCGTTAACGCACCGCAGTTTGGCTCGGCAATTTTGTCAAAGTGTGGTCCAAACGTCGGCAAATTTGGAGGTCGAAAAATGTTCCGACGAACTTCAAATTTTGCATGCCCTAAACTCTCTATATTGCGCACTTGTCATAAAAAATTGACAGACTTTCGCCGGGAAATATCAGAGAAATTTCAAAGTTTAGAAAAAACTGGGTTGAGGCTTCCTGACTGCTCTCACGCAAACCGTGGCTGTCTGTACACACCTCTTTGGGGTACTCCTGAGTTGTGCGCATGCTCAGTCATTCGGACTGTCGTTAACGCACCGCAGTTTGGCTCGGCAATTTGGTCAAAGTGTGGTCCAAACGTCGGCAAATTTGGAGGTCGAAAAATGTTCCGACGAACTTCAAATTTTGCATGCCCTAAACTCTCTATATTGCGCACTTGTCATAAAAAATTGACAGACTTTCGCAGGGAAATGGCAGAGAAATTTCAAAGTTTAGAAAAAACTGGGTTGAGGCTTCCTGACTGCTCTCACGCAAACCGTGGCTGTCTGTACACACCTCTTTGGGGTACTCCTGAGTTGTGCGCATGCTCAGTCATTCGGACTGTCGTTAACGCACCGCAGTTTGGCTCGGCAATTTGGTCAAAGTGTGGTCCAAACGTCGGCAAATTTGGAGGTCGAAAAATGTTCCGACGAACTTCAAATTTTGCATGACCTAAACTCTCTATATTGCGCACTTGTCATAAAAAATTTACAGACTTTCGCCGGGAAATGGCAGAGAAATTTCAAAGTTTAGAAAAAAACTGGGTTAAGGCTTCCTGACTGCTCTCACGCAAACCGTGGCTGTCTGTACACACCTCTTTGGGGTACTCCTGAGTTGTGCGCATGCTCAGTCATTCGGACTGTCGTTAACGCACCGCAGTTTGGCTCGGTCGTTAACGCACCGCAGTTTGGGGCGGTCGGGTTGGCGTACGGGTTCTTTCCTCGCTGGCCTGTGATGACCGCTTTCCAAAGGACTACCCTTGCACATAGGTAGTTTGGAGGAGTTTTTCGCGGAATCCCGTGATGTCCTGGAACGTTGCTCAATGATGGAGTGACCAGTACGTACGTCACGGGGAACGCCGATGCAATTTTGGAACACGATTGGATCCGAGTCTGCGGTCTTGATTCTTCCAGACCTGGACTGGTGACGATTGTGGTTTTATGAGGATGTACCTGTGGTGCTTCTCGAAGGATATGACCTGATACTCGGACACGATCGACCAAGATTGGTGATGATTGTGATGGAGAATACTCGCCGGATAATGACCTGGATTGGCAACGACAACGAATGAGGAAATTTGGTGGATAAATGACCTGGACTGGCAACGACAACGAATGAGGAAATTTGGCAATAACGACGAACAATTGGTGGATAAATGACCTGGACTGGCAACGACTACGAATGAGGAAATTTGGCAATAACGGCGAACGCTTAGTGGATAAATGACCTGGACTGGCAACGACAACGCCTGAAGCACTGGTTCTATCGGTAACAACGTTGGACTGGTTAGCGTGTTTTATTCGGACGAATAAAACATTTTAGAAAAAGGCAATTTGGTCAAAGTGTGGTCCAAACGTCGGCAAATTTGGAGGTCGAAAAATGTTCCGACGAACTTCAAATTTTGCATGCCCTAAACTCTCTATATTGCGCACTTGTCATAAAAAATTGACAGACTTTCGCCGGGAAATGGCAGAGAAATTTCAAAGTTTAGAAAAAACTGGGTTGAGGCTTCCTGACTGCTCTCACGCAAACCGTGGCTGTCTGTACACACCTCTTTGGGGTACTCCTGAGTTGTGCGCATGCTCAGTCATTCGGACTGTCGTTAACGCACCGCAGTTTGGCTCGGCAATTTGGTCAAAGTGTGGTCCAAACGTCGGCAAATTTGGAGGTCGAAAAATGTTCCGACGAACTTAAAATTTTGCATGCCTTAAATTCTCTATATTGCGCACTTGTCATAAAAAATTGACAGACTTTCGCCGGGAAATGGCAGAGAAATTTAAAAATTTAGAAAAAACTGGGTTGAGGCTTCCTGACTGCTCTCACGCAAACCGTGGCTGTCTGTACACACCTCTTTGGGGTACTCCTGAGTTGTGCGCATGCTCAGTCATTCGGACTGTCGTTAACGCACCGCAGTTTGGCTCGGCAATTTGGTCAAAGTGTGGTCCAAACGTCGGCAAATTTGGAGGTCGAAAAATGTTTCGACGAACTTAAAATTTTGCATGCCCTAAACTCTCTATATTGCGCACTTGTCATAAAAAATTGACAGACTTTCGCCGGGAAATGGCAGAGAAATTTCAAAGTTTAGAAAAAACTGGGTTGAGGCTTCCTGACTGCTCTCACGCAAACCGTGGCTGTCTGTACACACCTCTTTGGGGTACTCCTGAGTTGTGCGCATGCTCAGTCATTCGGACTGTCGTTAACGCACCGCAGTTTGGCTCGGCAATTTGGTCAAAGTGTGGTCCAAACGTCGGCAAATTTGGAGGTCGAAAAATGTTCCGACGAACTTCAAATTTTGCATGCCCTAAACTCTCTATATTGCGCACTTGTCATTAAAAATTGACAGACTTTCGCCGGGAAATGGCAGAGAAATTTCAAAGTTTAGAAAAAACTGGGTTGAGGCTTCCTGACTGCTCTCACGCAAACCGTGGCTGTCTGTACACACCTCTTTGGGGTACTCCTGAGTTGTGCGCATGCTCAGTCATTCGGACTGTCGTTAACGCACCGCAGTTTGGCTCGGCAATTTGGTCAAAGTGTGGTCCAAACGTCGGCAAATTTGGAGGTCGAAAAATGTTCCGACGAACTTAAAATTTTGCATGCCCTAAACTCTCTATATTGCGCACTTGTCATAAACAATTGACAGACTTTCGCCGGGAAATGGCAGAGAAATTTCAAAGTTTAGAAAAAACTGGGTTGAGGCTTCCTGACTGCTCTCACGCAAACCGTGGCTGTCTGTACACACCTCTTTGGGGTACTCCTGAGTTGTGCGCATGCTCAGTCATTCGGACTGTCGTTAACGCACCGCAGTTTGGCTCGGCAATTTGGTCAAAGTGTGGTCCAAACGTCGGCAAATTTGGAGGTCGAAAAATGTTCCGACGAACTTCAAATCTTGCATGCCCTAAACTCTCTATATTGCGCACTTGTCATAACAAATTGACAGACTTTCGCCGGGAAATGGCAGAGAAATTTCAAAGTTTAGAAAAAACTGGGTTGAGGCTTCCTGACTGCTCTCACGCAAACCGTGGCTGTCTGTACACACCTCTTTGGGGTACTCCTGAGTTGTGCGCATGCTCAGTCATTCGGACTGTCGTTAACGCACCGCAGTTTGGCTCGGCAATTTGGTCAAAGTGTGGTCCAAACGTCGGCAAATTTGGAGGTCGAAAAATGTTCCGACGAACTTCAAATTTTGCATGCCCTAAACTCTCTATATTGCGCACTTGTCATAAAAAATTGACAGACTTTCGCCGGGAAATGGCAGAGAAATTTCAAAGTTTAGAAAAAACTGGGTTGAGGCTTCCTGACTGCTCTCACGCAAACCGTGGCTGTCTGTACACACCTCTTTGGGGTACTCCTGAGTTGTGCGCATGCTCAGTCATTCGGACTGTCGTTAACGCACCGCAGTTTGGCTCGGCAATTTGGTCAAAGTGTGGTCCAAACGTCGGCAAATTTGGAGGTCGAAAAATGTTCCGACGAACTTAAAATTTTGCATGCCCTAAACTCTCTATATTGCGCACTTGTCATAAAAAATTGACAGACTTTCGCCGGGAAATGGCAGAGAAATTTCAAAGTTTAGAAAAAACTGGGTTGAGGCTTCCTGACTGCTCTCACGCAAACCGTGGCTGTCTGTACACACCTCTTTGGGGTACTCCTGAGTTGTGCGCATGCTCAGTCATTCGGACTGTCGTTAACGCACCGCAGTTTGGCTCGGCAATTTGGTCAAAGTGTGGTCCAAACGTCGGCAAATTTGGAGGTCGAAAAATGTTCCGACGAACTTCAAATTTTGCATGCCCTAAACTCTCTATATTGCGCACTTGTCATAAAAAATTGACAGACTTTCGCCGGGAAATGGCAGAGAAATTTCAAAGTTTAGAAAAAACTGGGTTGAGGCTTCCTGACTGCTCTCACGCAAACCGTGGCTGTCTGTACACACCTCTTTGGGGTACTCCTGAGTTGTGCGCATGCTCAGTCATTCGGACTGTCGTTAACGCACCGCAGTTTGGCTCGGCAATTTGGTCAAAGTGTGGTCCAAACGTCGGCAAATTTGGAGGTCGAAAAATGTTCCGACGAACTTCAAATTTTGCATGCCCTAAACTCTCTATATTGCGCACTTGTCATTAAAAATTGACAGACTTTCGCCGGGAAATGGCAGAGAAATTTCAAAGTTTAGAAAAAACTGGGTTGAGGCTTCCTGACTGCTCTCACGCAAACCGTGGCTGTCTGTACACACCTCTTTGGGGTACTCCTGAGTTGTGCGCATGCTCAGTCATTCGGACTGTCGTTAACGCACCGCAGTTTGGCTCGGCAATTTGGTCAAAGTGTGGTCCAAACGTCGGCAAATTTGGAGGTCGAAAAATGTTCCGACGAACTTAAAATTTTGCATGCCCTAAACTCTCTATATTGCGCACTTGTCATAAACAATTGACAGACTTTCGCCGGGAAATGGCAGAGAAATTTCAAAGTTTAGAAAAAACTGGGTTGAGGCTTCCTGACTGCTCTCACGCAAACCGTGGCTGTCTGTACACACCTCTTTGGGGTACTCCTGAGTTGTGCGCATGCTCAGTCATTCGGACTGTCGTTAACGCACCGCAGTTTGGCTCGGCAATTTGGTCAAAGTGTGGTCCAAACGTCGGCAAATTTGGAGGTCGAAAAATGTTCCGACGAACTTCAAATTTTGCATGCCCTAAACTCTCTATATTGCGCACTTGTCATAACAAATTGACAGACTTTCGCCGGGAAATGGCAGAGAAATTTCAAAGTTTAGAAAAAACTGGGTTGAGGCTTCCTGACTGCTCTCACGCAAACCGTGGCTGTCTGTACACACCTCTTTGGGGTACTCCTGAGTTGTGCGCATGCTCAGTCATTCGGACTGTCGTTAACGCACCGCAGTTTGGCTCGGCAATTTGGTCAAAGTGTGGTCCAAACGTCGGCAAATTTGGAGGTCGAAAAATGTTCCGACGAACTTAAAATTTTGCATGCCCTAAACTCACTATATTGCGCACTTGTCATAAAAAATTGACAGACTTTCGCCGGGAAATGGCAGAGAAATTTCAAAGTTTAGAAAAAACTGGGTTGAGGCTTCCTGACTGCTCTCACGCAAACCGTGGCTGTCTGTACACACCTCTTTGGGGTACTCCTGAGTTGTGCGCATGCTCAGTCATTCGGACTGTCGTTAACGCACCGCAGTTTGGCTCGGCAATTTGGTCAAAGTGTGGTCCAAACGTCGGCAAATTTGGAGGTCGAAAAATGTTCCGACGAACTTCAAATTTTGCATGCCCTAAACTCTCTATATTGCGCACTTGTCATAAAAAATTGACAGACTTTCGCCGGGAAATGGCAGAGAAATTTCAAAGTTTAGAAAAAACTGGGTTGAGGCTTCCTGACTGCTCTCACGCAAACCGTGGCTGTCTGTACACACCTCTTTGGGGTACTCCTGAGTTGTGCGCATGCTCAGTCATTCGGACTGTCGTTAACGCACCGCAGTTTGGCTCGGCAATTTGGTCAAAGTGTGGTCCAAACGTCGGCAAATTTGGAGGTCGAAAAATGTTCCGACGAACTTCAAATTTTGCATGCCCTAAACTCTCTATATTGCGCACTTGTCATAAAAAAATTGACAGACTTTCGCCGGGAAATGGCAGAGAAATTTCAAAGTTTAGAAAAAACTGGGTTGAGGCTTCCTGACTGCTCTCACGCAAACCGTGGCTGTCTGTACACACCTCTTTGGGGTACTCCTGAGTTGTGCGCATGCTCAGTCATTCGGACTGTCGTTAACGCACCGCAGTTTGGCTCGGCAATTTGGTCAAAGTGTGGTCCAAACGTCGGCAAATTTGGAGGTCGAAAAATGTTCCGACGAACTTCAAATTGTGCATGCCCTAAACTCTCTATATTGCGCACTTGTCATAAAAAATTGACAGACTTTCGCCGGGAAATGGCAGAGAAATTTCAAAGTTTAGAAAAAACTGGGTTGAGGCTTCCTGACTGCTCTCACGCAAACCGTGGCTGTCTGTACACACCTCTTTGGGGTACTCCTGAGTTGTGCGCATGCTCAGTTATTCGGACTGTCGTTAACGCACCGCAGTTTGGCTCGGCAATTTGGTCAAAGTGTGGTCCAAACGTCGGCAAATTTGGAGGTCGAAAAATGTTCCGACGAACTTCAAATGTTGCATGCCCTAAACTCTCTATATTGCGCACTTGTCATAACCAATTGACAGACTTTCGCCGGGAAATGGCAGAGAAATTTCAAAGTTTAGAAAAAACTGGGTCGAGGCTTCCTGACTGCTCTCACGCAAACCGTGGCTGTCTGTACACACCTCTTTGGGGTACTCCTGAGTTGTGCGCATGCTCAGTCATTCGGACTGTCGTTAACGCACCGCAGTTTGGCTCGGCAATTTGGTCAAAGTGTGGTCCAAACGTCGGCAAATTTGGAGGTCGAAAAATGTTCCGACGAACTTCAAATTTTGCATGCCCTAAACTCTCTATATTGCGCACTTGTCATAAAAAATTGACAGACTTTCGCCGGGAAATGGCAGAGAAATTTTAAAATTTAGAAAAAACTGGGTTGAGGCTTCCTGACTGCTCTCACGCAAACCGTGGCTGTCTGTACACACCTCTTTGGGGTACTCCTGAGTTGTGCGCATGCTCAGTCATTCGGACTGTCGTTAACGCACCGCAGTTTGGCTCGGCAATTTGGTCAAAGTGTGGTCCAAACGTCGGCAAATTTGGAGGTCGAAAAATGTTCCGACGAACTTAAAATTTTGCATGCCCTAAACTCTCTATATTGCGCACTTGTCATAAAAAATTGACAGACTTTCGCCGGGAAATGGCAGAGAAATTTCAAAGTTTAGAAAAAACTGGGTTGAGGCTTCCTGACTGCTCTCACGCAAACCGTGGCTGTCTGTACACACCTCTTTGGGGTACTCCTGAGTTGTGCGCATGCTCAGTCATTCGGACTGTCGTTAACGCACCGCAGTTTGGCTCGGCAATTTGGTCAAAGTGTGGTCCAAACGTCGGCAAATTTGGAGGTCGAAAAATGTTCCGACGAACTTCAAATTTTGCATGCCCTAAACTCTCTATATTGCGCACTTGTCATAAAAAATTGACAGACTTTCGCCGGGAAATGGCAGAGAAATTTCAAAGTTTAGAAAAAACTGGGTTGAGGCTTCCTGACTGCTCTCACGCAAACCGTGGCTGTCTGTACACACCTCTTTGGGGTACTCCTGAGTTGTGCGCATGCTCAGTCATTCGGACTGTCGTTAACGCACCGCAGTTTGGCTCGGCAATTTGGTCAAAGTGTGGTCCAAACGTCGGCAAATTTGGAGGTCGAAAAATGTTCCGACGAACTTCAAATTTTGCATGCCCTAAACTCTCTATATTGCGCACTTGTCATAAAAAAATTGACAGACTTTCGCCGGGAAATGGCAGAGAAATTTCAAAGTTTAGAAAAAACTGGGTTGAGGCTTCCTGACTGCTCTCACGCAAACCGTGGCTGTCTGTACACACCTCTTTGGGGTACTCCTGAGTTGTGCGCATGCTCAGTCATTCGGACTGTCGTTAACGCACCGCAGTTTGGCTCGGCAATTTGGTCAAAGTGTGGTCCAAACGTCGGCAAATTTGGAGGTCGAAAAATGTTCCGACGAACTTCAAATTGTGCATGCCCTAAACTCTCTATATTGCGCACTTGTCATAACAAATTGACAGACTTTCGCCGGGAAATGGCAGAGAAATTTCAAAGTTTAGAAAAAACTGGGTCGAGGCTTCCTGACTGCTCTCACGCAAACCGTGGCTGTCTGTACACACCTCTTTGGGGTACTCCTGAGTTGTGCGCATGCTCAGTCATTCGGACTGTCGTTAACGCACCGCAGTTTGGCTCGGCAATTTGGTCAAAGTGTGGTCCAAACGTCGGCAAATTTGGAGGTCGAAAAATGTTCCGACCAACTTCAAATTTTGCATGCCCTAAACTCTCTATATTGCGCACTTGTCATAAAAAATTGACAGACTTTCGCCGGGAAATGGCAGAGAAATTTTAAAATTTAGAAAAAACTGGGTTGAGGCTTCCTGACTGCTCTCACGCAAACCGTGGCTGTCTGTACACACCTCTTTGGGGTACTCCTGAGTTGTGCGCATGCTCAGTCATTCGGACTGTCGTTAACGCACCGCAGTTTGGCTCGGCAATTTGGTCAAAGTGTGGTCCAAACGTCGGCAAATTTGGAGGTCGAAAAATGTTCCGACGAACTTCAAATTTTGCATGCCCTAAACTCTCTATATTGCGCACTTGTCATAAAAAATTGACAGACTTTCGCCGGGAAATGGCAGAGAAATTTCAAAGTTTAGAAAAAACTGGGTTGAGGCTTCCTGACTGCTCTCACGCAAACCGTGGCTGTCTGTACACACCTCTTTGGGGTACTCCTGAGTTGTGCGCATGCTCAGTCATTCGGACTGTCGTTAACGCACCGCAGTTTGGCTCGGCAATTTGGTCAAAGTCTGGTCCAAACGTCGGCAAATTTGGAGGTCGAAAAATGTTCCGACGAACTTAAAATTTTGCATGCCCTAAACTCTCTATATTGCGCACTTGTCATAAAAAATTGACAGACTTTCGCCGGGAAATGGCAGAGAAATTTCAAAGTTTAGAAAAAACTGGGTTAAGGCTTCCTGACTGCTCTCACGCAAACCGTGGCTGTCTGTACACACCTCTTTGGGGTACTCCTGAGTTGTGCGCATGCTCAGTCATTCGGACTGTCGTTAACGCACCGCAGTTTGGCTCGGCAATTTGGTCAAAGTGTGGTCCAAACGTCGGCAAATTTGGAGGTCGAAAAATGTTCCGACGAACTTCAAATTTTGCATGCCCTAAACTCTCTATATTGCGCACTTGTCATAAAAAATTGACAGACTTTCGCCGGGAAATGGCAGAGAAATTTCAAAGTTTAGAAAAAACTGGGTTGAGGCTTCCTGACTGCTCTCACGCAAACCGTGGCTGTCTGTACACACCTCTTTGGGGTACTCCTGAGTTGTGCGCATGCTCAGTCATTCGGACTGTCGTTAACGCACCGCAGTTTGGCTCGGCAATTTGGTCAAAGTGTGGTCCAAACGTCGGCAAATTTGGAGGTCGAAAAATGTTCCGACGAACTTCAAATTTTGCATGCCCTAAACTCTCTATATTGCGCACTTGTCATAAAAAATTGACAGACTTTCGCCGGGAAATGGCAGAGAAATTTCAAAGTTTAGAAAAAACTGGGGTTGAGGCTTCCTGACTGCTCTCACGCAAACCGTGGCTGTCTGTACACACCTCTTTGGGGTACTCCTGAGTTGTGCGCATGCTCAGTCATTCGGACTGTCGTTAACGCACCGCAGTTTGGCTCGGCAATTTGGTCAAAGTGTGGTCCAAACGTCCGGCAAATTTGGAGGTCGAAAAATGTTCCGACGAACTTCAAATTGTGCATGCCCTAAACTCTCTATATTGCGCACTTGTCATAACAAATTGACAGACTTTCGCCGGGAAATGGCAGAGAAATTTCAAAGTTTAGAAAAAACTGGGTCGAGGCTTCCTGACTGCTCTCACGCAAACCGTGGCTGTCTGTACACACCTCTTTGGGGTACTCCTGAGTTGTGCGCATGCTCAGTCATTCGGACTGTCGTTAACGCACCGCAGTTTGGCTCGGCAATTTGGTCAAAGTGTGGTCCAAACGTCGGCAAATTTGGAGGTCGAAAAATGTTCCGACGAACTTCAAATTTTGCATGCCCTAAACTCTCTATATTGCGCACTTGTCATAAAAAATTGACAGACTTTCGCCGGGAAATGGCAGAGAAATTTTAAAAGTTTAGAAAAAACTGGGTTGAGGCTTCCTGACTGCTCTCACGCAAACCGTGGCTGTCTGTACACACCTCTTTGGGGTACTCCTGAGTTGTGCGCATGCTCAGTCATTCGGACTGTCGTTAACGCACCGCAGTTTGGCTCGGCAATTTGGTCAAAGTGTGGTCCAAACGTCGGCAAATTTGGAGGTCGAAAAATGTTCCGACGAACTTCAAATTTTGCATGCCCTAAACTCTCTATATTGCGCACTTGTCATAACAAATTGACAGACTTTCGCCGGGAAATGGCAGAGAAATTTCAAAGTTTAGAAAAAACTGGGTCGAGGCTTCCTGACTGCTCTCACGCAAACCGTGGCTGTCTGTACACACCTCTTTGGGGTACTCCTGAGTTGTGCGCATGCTCAGTCATTCGGACTGTCGTTAACGCACCGCAGTTTGGCTCGGCAATTTGGTCAAAGTGTGGTCCAAACGTCGGCAAATTTGGAGGTCGAAAAATGTTCCGACGAACTTCAAATTTTGCATGCCCTAAACTCTCTATATTGCGCACTTGTCATAAAAAATTGACAGACTTTCGCCGGGAAATGGCAGAGAAATTTTAAAATTTAGAAAAAACTGGGTTGAGGCTTCCTGACTGCTCTCACGCAAACCGTGGCTGTCTGTACACACCTCTTTGGGGTACTCCTGAGTTGTGCGCATGCTCAGTCATTCGGACTGTCGTTAACGCACCGCAGTTTGGCTCGGCAATTTGGTCAAAGTGTGGTCCAAACGTCGGCAAATTTGGAGGTCGAAAAATGTTCCGACGAACTTCAAATTTTGCATGCCCTAAACTCTCTATATTGCGCACTTGTCATAAAAAATTGACAGACTTTCGCCGGGAAATGGCAGAGAAATTTCAAGTTTAGAAAAAACTGGGTTGAGGCTTCCTGACTGCTCTCACGCAAACCGTGGCTGTCTGTACACACCTCTTTGGGGTACTCCTGAGTTGTGCGCATGCTCAGTCATTCGGACTGTCGTTAACGCACCGCAGTTTGGCTCGGCAATTTGGTCAAAGTGTGGGTCCAAACGTCGGCAAATTTGGAGGTCGAAAAATGTTCCGACGAACTTCAAATTTTGCATGCCCTAAACTCTCTATATTGCGCACTTGTCATAAAAAAATTGACAGACTTTCGCCGGGAAATGGCAGAGAAATTTCAAAGTTTAGAAAAAACTGGGTTGAGGCTTCCTGACTGCTCTCACGCAAACCGTGGCTGTCTGTACACACCTCTTTGGGGTACTCCTGAGTTGTGCGCATGCTCAGTCATTCGGACTGTCGTTAACGCACCGCAGTTTGGCTCGGCAATTTGGTCAAAGTGTGGTCCAAACGTCGGCAAATTTGGAGGTCGAAAAATGTTCCGACGAACTTCAAATTTTGCATGCCCTAAACTCTCTATATTGCGCACTTGTCATAACAAATTGACAGACTTTCGCCGGGAAATGGCAGAGAAATTTCAAAGTTTAGAAAAAACTGGGTCGAGGCTTCCTGACTGCTCTCACGCAAACCGTGGCTGTCTGTACACACCTCTTTGGGGTACTCCTGAGTTGTGCGCATGCTCAGTCATTCGGACTGTCGTTAACGCACCGCAGTTTGGCTCGGCAATTTGGTCAAAGTGTGGTCCAAACGTCGGCAAATTTGGAGGTCGAAAAATGTTCCGACGAACTTCAAATTTTGCATGCCCTAAACTCTCTATATTGCGCACTTGTCATAAAAAATTGACAGACTTTCGCCGGGAAATGGCAGAGAAATTTCAAAGTTTAGAAAAAACTGGGTTGAGGCTTCCTGACTGCTCTCACGCAAACCGTGGCTGTCTGTACACACCTCTTTGGGGTACTCCTGAGTTGTGCGCATGCTCAGTCATTCGGGACTGTCGTTAACGCACCGCAGTTTGGCTCGGCAATTTGGTCAAAGTGTGGTCCAAACGTCGGCAAATTTGGAGGTCGAAAAATGTTCCGACGAACTTCAAATTTTGCATGCCCTAAACTCTCTATATTGCGCACTTGTCATAAAAAATTGACAGACTTTCGCCGGGAAATGGCAGAGAAATTTCAAAGTTTAGAAAAAACTGGGTTGAGGCTTCCTGACTGCTCTCACGCAAACCGTGGCTGTCTGTACACACCTCTTTGGGGGTACTCCTGAGTTGTGCGCATGCTCAGTCATTCGGACTGTCGTTAACGCACCGCAGTTTGGCTCGGCAATTTGGTCAAAGTGTGGTCCAAACGTCGGCAAATTTGGAGGTCGAAAAATGTTCCGACGAACTTCAAAATTTTGCATGCCCTAAACTCTCTATATTGCGCACTTGTCATAAAAAATTGACAGACTTTCGCCGGGAAATGGCAGAGAAATTTCAAAGTTTAGAAAAAACTGGGTTGAGGCTTCCTGACTGCTCTCACGCAAACCGTGGCTGTCTGTACACACCTCTTTGGGGTACTCCTGAGTTGTGCGCATGCTCAGTCATTCGGACTGTCGTTAACGCACCCGCAGTTTGGCTCGGCAATTTGGTCAAAAGTGTGGTCCAAACGTCGGCAAATTTGGAGGTCGAAAAATGTTCCGACGAACTTCAAATTTTGCATGCCCTAAACTCTCTATATTGCGCACTTGTCATAACAAAATTGACAGACTTTCGCCGGGAAATGGCAGAGGAAATTTCAAAGTTTAGAAAAAACTGGGTTGAGGCTTCCTGACTGCTCTCACGCAAACCGTGGCTGTCTGTACACACCTCTTTGGGGTACTCCTGAGTTGTGCGCATGCTCAGTCATTCGGACTGTCGTTAACGCACCGCAGTTTGGCTCGGCAATTTGGTCAAAGTGTGGTCCAAACGTCGGCAAATTTGGAGGTCGAAAAATGTTCCGACGAACTTCAAATTTTGCATGCCCTAAACTCTCTATATTGCGCACTTGTCATAAAAAATTGACAGACTTTCGCCGGAATGGCAGAGAAATTTCAAAGTTTAGAAAAAACTGGGTTGAGGCTTCCTGACTGCTCTCACGCAAACCGTGCTGTCTGTACACACCTCTTTGGGGTACTCCTGAGTTGTGCGCATGCTCAGTTCATTCGGACTGTCGTTAACGCACCGCAGGTTTGGCTTCGGCAATTTGGTCAAAGTGTGGTCCAAACGTCGGCAAATTTGGAGGTCGAAAAATGTTCCGACGAACTTCAAATTTTGCATGCCCTAACTCTCTATATTGCGCACTTGTCATAAAAAATTGACAGACTTTCGCCGGGAAATGGCAGAGAAATTTCAAAGTTTAGAAAAACTTGGGGTTGAGGCTTCCTGACTGCTCTCACAGCAAACCGTGGCTGTCTGTACACACCTCTTTGGGGTACTCCTGAGTTGTGCGCATGCTCCAGTTATTCGGACTGTCGTTAACGCACCGCAGTTTGGCTCGGCAATTGGTCAAAGTGTGGTCCAAACGTCGGCAAATTTGGAGGTCGAAAATGTTCCGACGAACTTCAAATGTTGCATGCCCTAAACTCTCTATATTGCGCACTTGTCATAAACAGAATTGACAGACTTTCGCCGGGAAATTGGCAGAGAAATTCAAAGTTTAGAAAAAACTGGGTGCGAGGGCTTCCTGACTGCTCTCACGCAAACCGTGGCTGTCTGTACACACCTCTTTGGGGTACTCCTGAGTTGGGGCGCATGCTCAGTCATTCGGACTGTCGTTAACGCACCGCAGTTTGGCTCGGCAATTTGGTCAAAGTGTGGTCCATACGTCGGCAAATTTGGAGGTCGAAAAATGTTCCGACGAACTTCAAATTTGCATGCCCTAAACTCTCTATATTGCGCACTGTCATAAAAAATTGACAGACTTCGCACCGGGGAAATGGCAGAGAAAATTTCAAAGTTTCAGAAAAAACTGGGTTGAGGCTTTCCTGACTGCTCTCACGCAAACCGTGGCTGTCTGTAACACAACCTTCTTTTTGGGGTACCTCCTGAGTTATGTGCGCATGCTCAGTCATTCGGACTGTCGTTAACGCACGCAGTTTGCTCGGCAATTTGGTCAAGGTGGGTCTCAAACGTCGGCAAATTTGGAGGTGCGAAAATGTTCCGACGAACCTTCAAATTTGCATGCCCTAAACTCTCTATATTGCGCACTTGTCATAAAAAAATTGAAATTTCAAAGTTTAGAAAAAACTGGGTTGAGGCTTCCTGACTGCTCTCACGCAAACCGTGGCTGTCTGTACACACCTCTTTGGGGTACTCCTGAGTTGTGCGCATGCTCAGTCATTCGGACTGTCGTTAACGCACCGCAGTTTGGCTCGGCAATTTGGTCAAAGTGTGGTCCAAACGTCGGCAAATTTGGAGGTCGAAAAATGTTCCGACGAACTTCAAATTGTGCATGCCCTAAACTCTCTATATTGCGCACTTGTCATAACAAATTGACAGACTTTCGCCGGGAAATGGCAGAGAAATTTCAAAGTTTAGAAAAAACTGGGTCGAGGCTTCCTGACTGCTCTCACGCAAACCGTGGATGTCTGTACACACCTCTTTGGGGTACTCCTGAGTTGTGCGCATGCTCAGTCATTCGGACTGTCGTTAACGCACCGCAGTTTGGCTCGGCAATTTGGTCAAAGTGTGGTCCAAACGTCGGCAAATTTGGAGGTCGAAAAATGTTCCGACGAACTTCAAATTTTGCATGCCCTAAACTCTCTATATTGCGCACTTGTCATAAAAAATTGACAGACTTTCGCCGGGAAATGGCAGAGAAATTTTAAAATTTAGAAAAAACTGGGTTGAGGCTTCCTGACTGCTCTCACGCAAACCGTGGCTGTCTGTACACACCTCTTTGGGGTACTCCTGAGTTGTGCGCATGCTCAGTCATTCGGACTGTCGTTAACGCACCGCAGTTTGGCTCGGCAATTTGGTCAAAGTGTGGTCCAAACGTCGGCAAATTTGGAGGTCGAAAAATGTTCCGACGAACTTCAAATTTTGCATGCCCTAAACTCTCTATATTGCGCACTTGTCATAAAAAATTGACAGACTTTCGCCGGGAAATGGCAGAGAAATTTCAAAGTTTAGAAAAAACTGGGTTGAGGCTTCCTGACTGCTCTCACGCAAACCGTGGCTGTCTGTACACACCTCTTTGGGGTACTCCTGAGTTGTGCGCATGCTCAGTCATTCGGACTGTCGTTAACGCACCGCAGTTTGGCTCGGCAATTTGGTCAAAGTGTGGTCCAAACGTCGGCAAATTTGGAGGTCGAAAAATGTTCCGACGAACTTCAAATTTTGCATGCCCTAAACTCTCTATATTGCGCACTTGTCATAAAAAAATTGACAGACTTTCGCCGGGAAATGGCAGAGAAATTTCAAAGTTTAGAAAAAACTGGGTTGAGGCTTCCTGACTGCTCTCACGCAAACCGTGGCTGTCTGTACACACCTCTTTGGGGTACTCCTGAGTTGTGCGCATGCTCAGTCATTCGGACTGTCGTTAACGCACCGCAGTTTGGCTCGGCAATTTGGTCAAAGTGTGGTCCAAACGTCGGCAAATTTGGAGGTCGAAAAATGTTCCGACGAACTTCAAATTGTGCATGCCCTAAACTCTCTATATTGCGCACTTGTCATAACAAATTGACAGACTTTCGCCGGGAAATGGCAGAGAAATTTCAAAGTTTAGAAAAAACTGGGTCGAGGCTTCCTGACTGCTCTCACGCAAACCGTGGCTGTCTGTACACACCTCTTTGGGGTACTCCTGAGTTGTGCGCATGCTCAGTCATTCGGACTGTCGTTAACGCACCGCAGTTTGGCTCGGCAATTTGGTCAAAGTGTGGTCCAAACGTCGGCAAATTTGGAGGTCGAAAAATGTTCCGACGAACTTCAAATTTTGCATGCCCTAAACTCTCTATATTGCGCACTTGTCATAAAAAATTGACAGACTTTCGCCGGGAAATGGCAGAGAAATTTTAAAATTTAGAAAAAACTGGGTTGAGGCTTCCTGACTGCTCTCACGCAAACCGTGGCTGTCTGTACACACCTCTTTGGGGTACTCCTGAGTTGTGCGCATGCTCAGTCATTCGGACTGTCGTTAACGCACCGCAGTTTGGCTCGGCAATTTGGTCAAAGTGTGGTCCAAACGTCGGCAAATTTGGAGGTCGAAAAATGTTCCGACGAACTTCAAATTTTGCATGCCCTAAACTCTCTATATTGCGCACTTGTCATAAAAAATTGACAGACTTTCGCCGGGAAATGGCAGAGAAATTTCAAAGTTTAGAAAAAACTGGGTTGAGGCTTCCTGACTGCTCTCACGCAAACCGTGGCTGTCTGTACACACCTCTTTGGGGTACTCCTGAGTTGTGCGCATGCTCAGTCATTCGGACTGTCGTTAACGCACCGCAGTTTGGCTCGGCAATTTGGTCAAAGTGTGGTCCAAACGTCGGCAAATTTGGAGGTCGAAAAATGTTCCGACGAACTTCAAATTTTGCATGCCCTAAACTCTCTATATTGCGCACTTGTCATAAAAAAATTGACAGACTTTCGCCGGGAAATGGCAGAGAAATTTCAAAGTTTAGAAAAAACTGGGTTGAGGCTTCCTGACTGCTCTCACGCAAACCGTGGCTGTCTGTACACACCTCTTTGGGGTACTCCTGAGTTGTGCGCATGCTCAGTCATTCGGACTGTCGTTAACGCACCGCAGTTTGGCTCGGCAATTTGGTCAAAGTGTGGTCCAAACGTCGGCAAATTTGGAGGTCGAAAAATGTTCCGACGAACTTCAAATTGTGCATGCCCTAAACTCTCTATATTGCGCACTTGTCATAACAAATTGACAGACTTTCGCCGGGAAATGGCAGAGAAATTTCAAAGTTTAGAAAAAACTGGGTCGAGGCTTCCTGACTGCTCTCACGCAAACCGTGGCTGTCTGTACACACCTCTTTGGGGTACTCCTGAGTTGTGCGCATGCTCAGTCATTCGGACTGTCGTTAACGCACCGCAGTTTGGCTCGGCAATTTGGTCAAAGTGTGGTCCAAACGTCGGCAAATTTGGAGGTCGAAAAATGTTCCGACGAACTTCAAATTTTGCATGCCCTAAACTCTCTATATTGCGCACTTGTCATAAAAAATTGACAGACTTTCGCCGGGAAATGGCAGAGAAATTTTAAAATTTAGAAAAAACTGGGTTGAGGCTTCCTGACTGCTCTCACGCAAACCGTGGCTGTCTGTACACACCTCTTTGGGGTACTCCTGAGTTGTGCGCATGCTCAGTCATTCGGACTGTCGTTAACGCACCGCAGTTTGGCTCGGCAATTTGGTCAAAGTGTGGTCCAAACGTCGGCAAATTTGGAGGTCGAAAAATGTTCCGACGAACTTCAAATTTTGCATGCCCTAAACTCTCTATATTGCGCACTTGTCATAAAAAATTGACAGACTTTCGCCGGGAAATGGCAGAGAAATTTCAAAGTTTAGAAAAAACTGGGTTGAGGCTTCCTGACTGCTCTCACGCAAACCGTGGCTGTCTGTACACACCTCTTTGGGGTACTCCTGAGTTGTGCGCATGCTCAGTCATTCGGACTGTCGTTAACGCACCGCAGTTTGGCTCGGCAATTTGGTCAAAGTGTGGTCCAAACGTCGGCAAATTTGGAGGTCGAAAAATGTTCCGACGAACTTAAAATTTTGCATGCCCTAAACTCTCTATATTGCGCACTTGTCATAAAAAATTGACAGACTTTCGCCGGGAAATGGCAGAGAAATTTCAAAGTTTAGAAAAAACTGGGTTGAGGCTTCCTGACTGCTCTCACGCAAACCGTGGCTGTCTGTACACACCTCTTTGGGGTACTCCTGAGTTGTGCGCATGCTCAGTCATTCGGACTGTCGTTAACGCACCGCAGTTTGGCTCGGCAATTTGGTCAAAGTGTGGTCCAAACGTCGGCAAATTTGGAGGTCGAAAAATGTTCCGACGAACTTCAAATTTTGCATGCCCTAAACTCTCTATATTGCGCACTTGTCATAACAAATTGACAGACTTTCGCCGGGAAATGGCAGAGAAATTTCAAAGTTTAGAAAAAACTGGGTTGAGGCTTCCTGACTGCTCTCACGCAAACCGTGGCTGTCTGTACACACCTCTTTGGGGTACTCCTGAGTTGTGCGCATGCTCAGTCATTCGGACTGTCGTTAACGCACCGCAGTTTGGCTCGGCAATTTGGTCAAAGTGTGGTCCAAACGTCGGCAAATTTGGAGGTCGAAAAATGTTCCGACGAACTTCAAATTTTGCATGCCCTAAACTCTCTATATTGCGCACTTGTCATAACAAATTGACAGACTTTCGCCGGGAAATGGCAGAGAAATTTCAAAGTTTAGAAAAAACTGGGTTGAGGCTTCCTGACTGCTCTCACGCAAACCGTGGCTGTCTGTACACACCTCTTTGGGGTACTCCTGAGTTGTGCGCATGCTCAGTCATTCGGACTGTCGTTAACGCACCGCAGTTTGGCTCGGCAATTTGGTCAAAGTGTGGTCCAAACGTCGGCAAATTTGGAGGTCGAAAAATGTTCCGACGAACTTCAAATTTTGCATGCCCTAAACTCTCTATATTGCGCACTTGTCATAAAAAATTGACAGACTTTCGCCGGGAAATGGCAGAGAAATTTCAAAGTTTAGAAAAAACTGGGTTGAGGCTTCCTGACTGCTCTCACGCAAACCGTGGCTGTCTGTACACACCTCTTTGGGGTACTCCTGAGTTGTGCGCATGCTCAGTTATTCGGACTGTCGTTAACGCACCGCAGTTTGGCTCGGCAATTTGGTCAAAGTGTGGTCCAAACGTCGGCAAATTTGGAGGTCGAAAAATGTTCCGACGAACTTCAAATGTTGCATGCCCTAAACTCTCTATATTGCGCACTTGTCATAACAAATTGACAGACTTTCGCCGGGAAATGGCAGAGAAATTTCAAAGTTTAGAAAAAACTGGGTCGAGGCTTCCTGACTGCTCTCACGCAAACCGTGGCTGTCTGTACACACCTCTTTGGGGTACTCCTGAGTTGTGCGCATGCTCAGTCATTCGGACTGTCGTTAACGCACCGCAGTTTGGCTCGGCAATTTGGTCAAAGTGTGGTCCAAACGTCGGCAAATTTGGAGGTCGAAAAATGTTCCGACGAACTTCAAATTTTGCATGCCCTAAACTCTCTATATTGCGCACTTGTCATAAAAAATTGACAGACTTTCGCCGGGAAATGGCAGAGAAATTTCAAAGTTTAGAAAAAACTGGGTTGAGGCTTCCTGACTGCTCTCACGCAAACCGTGGCTGTCTGTACACACCTCTTTGGGGTACTCCTGAGTTGTGCGCATGCTCAGTCATTCGGACTGTCGTTAACGCACCGCAGTTTGGCTCGGCAATTTGGTCAAAGTGTGGTCCAAACGTCGGCAAATTTGGAGGTCGAAAAATGTTCCGACGAACTTCAAATTTTGCATGCCCTAAACTCTCTATATTGCGCACTTGTCATAAAAAAATTGACAGACTTTCGCCGGGAAATGGCAGAGAAATTTCAAAGTTTAGAAAAAACTGGGTTGAGGCTTCCTGACTGCTCTCACGCAAACCGTGGCTGTCTGTACACACCTCTTTGGGGTACTCCTGAGTTGTGCGCATGCTCAGTCATTCGGACTGTCGTTAACGCACCGCAGTTTGGCTCGGCAATTTGGTCAAAGTGTGGTCCAAACGTCGGCAAATTTGGAGGTCGAAAAATGTTCCGACGAACTTCAAATTGTGCATGCCCTAAACTCTCTATATTGCGCACTTGTCATAACAAATTGACAGACTTTCGCCGGGAAATGGCAGAGAAATTTCAAAGTTTAGAAAAAACTGGGTCGAGGCTTCCTGACTGCTCTCACGCAAACCGTGGATGTCTGTACACACCTCTTTGGGGTACTCCTGAGTTGTGCGCATGCTCAGTCATTCGGACTGTCGTTAACGCACCGCAGTTTGGCTCGGCAATTTGGTCAAAGTGTGGTCCAAACGTCGGCAAATTTGGAGGTCGAAAAATGTTCCGACGAACTTCAAATTTTGCATGCCCTAAACTCTCTATATTGCGCACTTGTCATAAAAAATTGACAGACTTTCGCCGGGAAATGGCAGAGAAATTTTAAAATTTAGAAAAAACTGGGTTGAGGCTTCCTGACTGCTCTCACGCAAACCGTGGCTGTCTGTACACACCTCTTTGGGGTACTCCTGAGTTGTGCGCATGCTCAGTCATTCGGACTGTCGTTAACGCACCGCAGTTTGGCTCGGCAATTTGGTCAAAGTGTGGTCCAAACGTCGGCAAATTTGGAGGTCGAAAAATGTTCCGACGAACTTCAAATTTTGCATGCCCTAAACTCTCTATATTGCGCACTTGTCATAAAAAATTGACAGACTTTCGCCGGGAAATGGCAGAGAAATTTCAAAGTTTAGAAAAAACTGGGTTGAGGCTTCCTGACTGCTCTCACGCAAACCGTGGCTGTCTGTACACACCTCTTTGGGGTACTCCTGAGTTGTGCGCATGCTCAGTCATTCGGACTGTCGTTAACGCACCGCAGTTTGGCTCGGCAATTTGGTCAAAGTGTGGTCCAAACGTCGGCAAATTTGGAGGTCGAAAAATGTTCCGACGAACTTCAAATTTTGCATGCCCTAAACTCTCTATATTGCGCACTTGTCATAAAAAATTGACAGACTTTCGCCGGGAAATGGCAGAGAAATTTCAAAGTTTAGAAAAAACTGGGTTGAGGCTTCCTGACTGCTCTCACGCAAACCGTGGCTGTCTGTACACACCTCTTTGGGGTACTCCTGAGTTGTGCGCATGCTCAGTCATTCGGACTGTCGTTAACGCACCGCAGTTTGGCTCGGCAATTTGGTCAAAGTGTGGTCCAAACGTCGGCAAATTTGGAGGTCGAAAAATGTTCCGACGAACTTAAAATTTTGCATGCCCTAAACTCTCTATATTGCGCACTTGTCATAAAAAATTGACAGACTTTCGCCGGGAAATGGCAGAGAAATTTTAAAGTTTAGAAAAAACTGGGTTGAGGCTTCCTGACTGCTCTCACGCAAACCGTGGCTGTCTGTACACACCTCTTTGGGGTACTCCTGAGTTGTGCGCATGCTCAGTCATTCGGACTGTCGTTAACGCACCGCAGTTTGGCTCGGCAATTTGGTCAAAGTGTGGTCCAAACGTCGGCAAATTTGGAGGTCGAAAAATGTTCCGACGAACTTCAAATTTTGCATGCCCTAAACTCTCTATATTGCGCACTTGTCATAACAAATTGACAGACTTTCGCCGGGAAATGGCAGAGAAATTTCAAAGTTTAGAAAAAACTGGGTTGAGGCTTCCTGACTGCTCTCACGCAAACCGTGGCTGTCTGTACACACCTCTTTGGGGTACTCCTGAGTTGTGCGCATGCTCAGTCATTCGGACTGTCGTTAACGCACCGCAGTTTGGCTCGGCAATTTGGTCAAAGTGTGGTCCAAACGTCGGCAAATTTGGAGGTCGAAAAATGTTCCGACGAACTTCAAATTTTGCATGCCCTAAACTCTCTATATTGCGCACTTGTCATAAAAAATTGACAGACTTTCGCCGGGAAATGGCAGAGAAATTTTAAAATTTAGAAAAAACTGGGTTGAGGCTTCCTGACTGCTCTCACGCAAACCGTGGCTGTCTGTACACACCTCTTTGGGGTACTCCTGAGTTGTGCGCATGCTCAGTCATTCGGACTGTCGTTAACGCACCGCAGCTTGGCTCGGCAATTTGGTCAAAGTGTGGTCCAAACGTCGGCAAATTTGGAGGTCGAAAAATGTTCCGACGAACTTCAAATTTTGCATGCCCTAAACTCTCTATATTGCGCACTTGTCATAAAAAATTGACAGACTTTCGCCGGGAAATGGCAGAGAAATTTCAAAGTTTAGAAAAAACTGGGTTGAGGCTTCCTGACTGCTCTCACGCAAACCGTGGCTGTCTGTACACACCTCTTTGGGGTACTCCTGAGTTGTGCGCATGCTCAGTCATTCGGACTGTCGTTAACGCACCGCAGTTTGGCTCGGCAATTTGGTCAAAGTGTGGTCCAAACGTCGGCAAATTTGGAGGTCGAAAAATGTTCCGACGAACTTCAAATTTTGCATGCCCTAAACTCTCTATATTGCGCACTTGTCATAAAAAATTGACAGACTTTCGCCGGGAAATGGCAGAGAAATTTCAAAGTTTAGAAAAAACTGGGTTGAGGCTTCCTGACTGCTCTCACGCAAACCGTGGCTGTCTGTACACACCTCTTTGGGGTACTCCTGAGTTGTGCGCATGCTCAGTCATTCGGACTGTCGTTAACGCACCGCAGTTTGGCTCGGCAATTTGGTCAAAGTGTGGTCCAAACGTCGGCAAATTTGGAGGTCGAAAAATGTTCCGACGAACTTAAAATTTTGCATGCCCTAAACTCTCTATATTGCGCACTTGTCATAAAAAATTGACAGACTTTCGCCGGGAAATGGCAGAGAAATTTCAAAGTTTAGAAAAAACTGGGTTGAGGCTTCCTGACTGCTCTCACGCAAACCGTGGCTGTCTGTACACACCTCTTTGGGGTACTCCTGAGTTGTGCGCATGCTCAGTCATTCGGACTGTCGTTAACGCACCGCAGTTTGGCTCGGCAATTTGGTCAAAGTGTGGTCCAAACGTCGGCAAATTTGGAGGTCGAAAAATGTTCCGACGAACTTCAAATTTTGCATGCCCTAAACTCTCTATATTGCGCACTTGTCATAACAAATTGACAGACTTTCGCCGGGAAATGGCAGAGAAATTTCAAAGTTTAGAAAAAACTGGGTTGAGGCTTCCTGACTGCTCTCACGCAAACCGTGGCTGTCTGTACACACCTCTTTGGGGTACTCCTGAGTTGTGCGCATGCTCAGTCATTCGGACTGTCGTTAACGCACCGCAGTTTGGCTCGGCAATTTGGTCAAAGTGTGGTCCAAACGTCGGCAAATTTGGAGGTCGAAAAATGTTCCGACGAACTTCAAATTTTGCATGCCCTAAACTCTCTATATTGCGCACTTGTCATAAAAAATTGACAGACTTTCGCCGGGAAATGGCAGAGAAATTTCAAAGTTTAGAAAAAACTGGGTTGAGGCTTCCTGACTGCTCTCACGCAAACCGTGGCTGTCTGTACACACCTCTTTGGGGTACTCCTGAGTTGTGCGCATGCTCAGTCATTCGGACTGTCGTTAACGCACCGCAGTTTGGCTCGGCAATATGGTCAAAGTGTGGTCCAAACGTCGGCAAATTTGGAGGTCGAAAAATGTTCCGACGAACTTCAAATTTTGCATGCCCTAAACTCTCTATATTGCGCACTTGTCATAAAAAATTGACAGACTTTCGCCGGGAAATGGCAGAGAAATTTCAAAGTTTAGAAAAAACTGGGTTGAGGCTTCCTGACTGCTCTCACGCAAACCGTGGCTGTCTGTACACACCTCTTTGGGGTACTCCTGAGTTGTGCGCATGCTCAGTTATTCGGACTGTCGTTAACGCACCGCAGTTTGGCTCGGCAATTTGGTCAAAGTGTGGTCCAAACGTCGGCAAATTTGGAGGTCGAAAAATGTTCCGACGAACTTCAAATGTTGCATGCCCTAAACTCTCTATATTGCGCACTTGTCATAACAAATTGACAGACTTTCGCCGGGAAATGGCAGAGAAATTTCAAAGTTTAGAAAAAACTGGGTCGAGGCTTCCTGACTGCTCTCACGCAAACCGTGGCTGTCTGTACACACCTCTTTGGGGTACTCCTGAGTTGTGCGCATGCTCAGTCATTCGGACTGTCGTTAACGCACCGCAGTTTGGCTCGGCAATTTGGTCAAAGTGTGGTCCAAACGTCGGCAAATTTGGAGGTCGAAAAATGTTCCGACGAACTTCAAATTTTGCATGCCCTAAACTCTCTATATTGCGCACTTGTCATAAAAAATTGACAGACTTTCGCCGGGAAATGGCAGAGAAATTTCAAAATTTAGAAAAAACTGGGTTGAGGCTTCCTGACTGCTCTCACGCAAACCGTGGCTGTCTGTACACACCTCTTTGGGGTACTCCTGAGTTGTGCGCATGCTCAGTCATTCGGACTGTCGTTAACGCACCGCAGTTTGGCTCGGCAATTTGGTCAAAGTGTGGTCCAAACGTCGGCAAATTTGGAGGTCGAAAAATGTTCCGACGAACTTCAAATTTTGCATGCCCTAAACTCTCTATATTGCGCACTTGTCATAAAAAATTGACAGACTTTCGCCGGGAAATGGCAGAGAAATTTCAAAGTTTAGAAAAAACTGGGTTGAGGCTTCCTGACTGCTCTCACGCAAACCGTGGCTGTCTGTACACACCTCTTTGGGGTACTCCTGAGTTGTGCGCATGCTCAGTCATTCGGACTGTCGTTAACGCACCGCAGTTTGGCTCGGCAATTTGGTCAAAGTGTGGTCCAAACGTCGGCAAATTTGGAGGTCGAAAAATGTTCCGACGAACTTAACATTTTGCATGCCCTAAACTCTCTATATTGCGCACTTGTCATAAAAAATTGACAGACTTTCGCCGGGAAATGGCAGAGAAATTTCAAAGTTTAGAAAAAACTGGGTTGAGGCTTCCTGACTGCTCTCACGCAAACCGTGGCTGTCTGTACACACCTCTTTGGGGTACTCCTGAGTTGTGCGCATGCTCAGTCATTCGGACTGTCGTTAACGCACCGCAGTTTGGCTCGGCAATTTGGTCAAAGTGTGGTCCAAACGTCGGCAAATTTGGAGGTCGAAAAATGTTCCGACGAACTTAAAATTTTGCATGCCCTAAACTCTCTATATTGCGCACTTGTCATAAAAAATTGACAGACTTTCGCCGGGAAATGGCAGAGAAATTTCAAAGTTTAGAAAAAACTGGGTTGAGGCTTCCTGACTGCTCTCACGCAAACCGTGGCTGTCTGTACACACCTCTTTGGGGTACTCCTGAGTTGTGCGCATGCTCAGTCATTCGGACTGTCGTTAACGCACCGCAGTTTGGCTCGGCAATTTGGTCAAAGTGTGGTCCAAACGTCGGCAAATTTGGAGGTCGAAAAATGTTCCGACGAACTTCAAATTTTGCATGCCCTAAACTCTCTATATTGCGCACTTGTCATAACAAATTGACAGACTTTCGCCAGGAAATGGCAGAGAAATTTCAAAGTTTAGAAAAAACTGGGTTGAGGCTTCCTGACTGCTCTCACGCAAACCGTGGCTGTCTGTACACACCTCTTTGGGGTACTCCTGAGTTGTGCGCATGCTCAGTCATTCGGACTGTCGTTAACGCACCGCAGTTTGGCTCGGCAATTTGGTCAAAGTGTGGTCCAAACGTCGGCAAATTTGGAGGTCGAAAAATGTTCCGACGAACTTCAAATTTTGCATGCCCTAAACTCTCTATATTGCGCACTTGTCATAAAAAATTGACAGACTTTCGCCGGGAAATGGCAGATAAATTTCAAAGTTTAGAAAAAACTGGGTTGAGGCTTCCTGACTGCTCTCACGCAAACCGTGGCTGTCTGTACACACCTCTTTGGGGTACTCCTGAGTTGTGCGCATGCTCAGTCATTCGGACTGTCGTTAACGCACCGCAGTTTGGCTCGGCAATTTGGTCAAAGTGTGGTCCAAACGTCGGCAAATTTGGAGGTCGAAAAATGTTCCGACGAACTTCAAATTTTGCATGCCCTAAACTCTCTATATTGCGCACTTGTCATAAAAAATTGACAGACTTTCGCCGGGAAATGGCAGAGAAATTTCAAAGTTTAGAAAAAACTGGGTTGAGGCTTCCTGACTGCTCTCACGCAAACCGTGGCTGTCTGTACACACCTCTTTGTGGTACTCCTGAGTTGTGCGCATGCTCAGTCATTCGGACTGTCGTTAACGCACCGCAGTTTGGCTCGGCAATTTGGTCAAAGTGTGGTCCAAACGTCGGCAAATTTGGAGGTCGAAAAATGTTCCGACGAACTTCAAATTTTGCATGCCCTAAACTCTCTATATTGCGCACTTGTCATAAAAAATTGACAGACTTTCGCCGGGAAATGGCAGAGAAATTTCAAAGTTTAGAAAAAACTGGGTTGAGGCTTCCTGACTGCTCTCACGCAAACCGTGGCTGTCTGTACACACCTCTTTGGGGTACTCCTGAGTTGTGCGCATGCTCAGTTATTCGGACTGTCGTTAACGCACCGCAGTTTGGCTCGGCAATTTGGTCAAAGTGTGGTCCAAACGTTCGCAAATTTGGAGGTCGAAAAATGTTCCGACGAACTTCAAATGTTGCATGCCCTAAACTCTCTATATTGCGCACTTGTCATAACAAATTGACAGACTTTCGCCGGGAAATGGCAGAGAAATTTCAAAGTTTAGAAAAAACTGGGTCGAGGCTTCCTGACTGCTCTCACGCAGACCGTGGCTGTCTGTACACACCTCTTTGGGGTACTCCTGAGTTGTGCGCATGCTCAGTCATTCGGACTGTCGTTAACGCACCGCAGTTTGGCTCGGCAATTTGGTCAAAGTGTGGTCCAAACGTCGGCAAATTTGGAGGTCGAAAAATGTTCCGACGAACTTCAAATTTTGCATGCCCTAAACTCTCTATATTGCGCACTTGTCATAAAAAATTGACAGACTTTCGCCGGGAAATGGCAGAGAAATTTCAAAATTTAGAAAAAACTGGGTTGAGGCTTCCTGACTGCTCTCACGCAAACCGTGGCTGTCTGTACACACCTCTTTGGGGTACTCCTGAGTTGTGCGCATGCTCAGTCATTCGGACTGTCGTTAACGCACCGCAGTTTGGCTCGGCAATTTGGTCAAAGTGTGGTCCAAACGTCGGCAAATTTGGAGGTCGAAAAATGTTCCGACGAACTTCAAATTTTGCATGCCCTAAACTCTCTATATTGCGCACTTGTCATAAAAAATTGACAGACTTTCGCCGGGAAATGGCAGAGAAATTTCAAAGTTTAGAAAAAACTGGGTTGAGGCTTCCTGACTGCTCTCACGCAAACCGTGGCTGTCTGTACACACCTCTTTGGGGTACTCCTGAGTTGTGCGCATGCTCAGTCATTCGGACTGTCGTTAACGCACCGCAGTTTGGCTCGGCAATTTGGTCAAAGTGTGGTCCAAACGTCGGCAAATTTGGAGGTCGAAAAATGTTCCGACGAACTTAACATTTTGCATGCCCTAAACTCTCTATATTGCGCACTTGTCATAAAAAATTGACAGACTTTCGCCGGGAAATGGCAGAGAAATTTCAAAGTTTAGAAAAAACTGGGTTGAGGCTTCCTGACTGCTCTCACGCAAACCGTGGCTGTCTGTACACACCTCTTTGGGGTACTCCTGAGTTGTGCGCATGCTCAGTCATTCGGACTGTCGTTAACGCACCGCAGTTTGGCTCGGCAATTTGGTCAAAGTGTGGTCCAAACGTCGGCAAATTTGGAGGTCGAAAAATGTTCCGACGAACTTAAAATTTTGCATGCCCTAAACTCTCTATATTGCGCACTTGTCATAAAAAATTGACAGACTTTCGCCGGGAAATGGCAGAGAAATTTCAAAGTTTAGAAAAAACTGGGTTGAGGCTTCCTGACTGCTCTCACGCAAACCGTGGCTGTCTGTACACACCTCTTTGGGGTACTCCTGAGTTGTGCGCATGCTCAGTCATTCGGACTGTCGTTAACGCACCGCAGTTTGGCTCGGCAATTTGGTCAAAGTGTGGTCCAAACGTCGGCAAATTTGGAGGTCGAAAAATGTTCCGACGAACTTCAAATTTTGCATGCCCTAAACTCTCTATATTGCGCACTTGTCATAACAAATTGACAGACTTTCGCCGGGAAATGGCAGAGAAATTTCAAAGTTTAGAAAAAACTGGGTTGAGGCTTCCTGACTGCTCTCACGCAAACCGTGGCTGTCTGTACACACCTCTTTGGGGTACTCCTGAGTTGTGCGCATGCTCAGTCATTCGGACTGTCGTTAACGCACCGCAGTTTGGCTCGGCAATTTGGTCAAAGTGTGGTCCAAACGTCGGCAAATTTGGAGGTCGAAAAATGTTCCGACGAACTTCAAATTTTGCATGCCCTAAACTCTCTATATTGCGCACTTGTCATAAAAAATTGACAGACTTTCGCCGGGAAATGGCAGATAAATTTCAAAGTTTAGAAAAAACTGGGTTGAGGCTTCCTGACTGCTCTCACGCAAACCGTGGCTGTCTGTACACACCTCTTTGGGGTACTCCTGAGTTGTGCGCATGCTCAGTCATTCGGACTGTCGTTAACGCACCGCAGTTTGGCTCGGCAATTTGGTCAAAGTGTGGTCCAAACGTCGGCAAATTTGGAGGTCGAAAAATGTTCCGACGAACTTCAAATGTTGCATGCCCTAAACTCTCTATATTGCGCACTTGTCATAAAAAATTGACAGACTTTCGCCGGGAAATGGCAGAGAAATTTCAAAGTTTAGAAAAAACTGGGTTGAGGCTTCCTGACTGCTCTCACGCAAACCGTGGCTGTCTGTACACACCTCTTTGTGGTACTCCTGAGTTGTGCGCATGCTCAGTCATTCGGACTGTCGTTAACGCACCGCAGTTTGGCTCGGCAATTTGGTCAAAGTGTGGTCCAAACGTCGGCAAATTTGGAGGTCGAAAAATGTTCCGACGAACTTCAAATTTTGCATGCCCTAAACTCTCTATATTGCGCACTTGTCATAAAAAATTGACAGACTTTCGCCGGGAAATGGCAGAGAAATTTCAAAGTTTAGAAAAAACTGGGTTGAGGCTTCCTGACTGCTCTCACGCAAACCGTGGCTGTCTGTACACACCTCTTTGTGGTACTCCTGAGTTGTGCGCATGCTCAGTCATTCGGACTGTCGTTAACGCACCGCAGTTTGGCTCGGCAATTTGGTCAAAGTGTGGTCCAAACGTCGGCAAATTTGGAGGTCGAAAAATGTTCCGACGAACTTCAAATTTTGCATGCCCTAAACTCTCTATATTGCGCACTTGTCATAAACAATTGACAGACTTTCGCCGGGAAATGGCAGAGAAATTTCAAAGTTTAGAAAAAACTGGGTTGAGGCTTCCTGACTGCTCTCACGCAAACCGTGGCTGTCTGTACACACCTCTTTGGGGTACTCCTGAGTTGTGCGCATGCTCAGTCATTCGGACTGTCGTTAACGCACCGCAGTTTGGCTCGGCAATTTGGTCAAAGTGTGGTCCAAACGTCGGCAAATTTGGAGGTCGAAAAATGTTCCGACGAACTTCAAATTTTGCATGCCCTAAACTCTCTATATTGCGCACTTGTCATAAAAAATTGACAGACTTTCGCCGGGAAATGGCAGAGAAATTTCAAAGTTTAGAAAAAACTGGGTTGAGGCTTCCTGACTGCTCTCACGCAAACCGTGGCTGTCTGTACACACCTCTTTGGGGTACTCCTGAGTTGTGCGCATGCTCAGTCATTCGGACTGTCGTTAACGCACCGCAGTTTGGCTCGGCAATTTGGTCAAAGTGTGGTCCAAACGTCGGCAAATTTGGAGGTCGAAAAATGTTCCGACGAACTTCAAATTTTGCATGCCCTAAACTCTCTATATTGCGCACTTGTCATAAAAAATTGACAGACTTTCGCCGGGAAATGGCAGAGAAATTTCCAAGTTTAGAAAAAACTGGGTTGAGGCTTCCTGACTGCTCTCACGCAAACCGTGGCTGTCTGTACACACCTCTTTGGGGTACTCCTGAGTTGTGCGCATGCTCAGTCATTCGGACTGTCGTTAACGCACCGCAGTTTGGCTCGGCAATTTGGTCAAAGTGTGGTCCAAACGTCGGCAAATTTGGAGGTCGAAAAATGTTCCGACGAACTTCAAATTTTGCATGCCCTAAACTCTCTATAATGCGCACTTGTCATAAAAAAAATTACAGACTTTCGCCGGGAAATGGCAGAGAAATTTCAAAGTTTAGAAAAAAACTGGGTTAAGGCTTCCTGACTGCTCTCACGCAAACCGTGGCTGTCTGTACACACCTCTTTGGGGTACTCCTGAGTTGTGCGCATGCTCAGTTATTCGGACTGTCGTTAACGCACCGCAGTTTGGCTCGGCAATTTGGTCAAAGTGTGGTCCAAACGTCGGCAAATTTGGAGGTCGAAAAATGTTCCGACGAACTTCAAATGTTGCATGCCCTAAACTCTCTATATTGCGCACTTGTCATAACAAATTGACAGACTTTCGCCGGGAAATGGCAGAGAAATTTCAAAGTTTAGAAAAAACTGGGTCGAGGCTTCCTGACTGCTCTCACGCAAACCGTGGCTGTCTGTACACACCTCTTTGGGGTACTCCTGAGTTGTGCGCATGCTCAGTCATTCGGACTGTCGTTAACGCACCGCAGTTTGGCTCGGCAATTTGGTCAAAGTGTGGTCCAAACGTCGGCAAATTTGGAGGTCGAAAAATGTTCCGACGAACTTCAAATTTTGCATGCCCTAAACTCTCTATATTGCGCACTTGTCATAAACAATTGACAGACTTTCGCCGGGAAATGGCAGAGAAATTTCAAAATTTAGAAAAAAACTGGGTTGAGGCTTCCTGACTGCTCTCACGCAAACCGTGGCTGTCTGTACACACCTCTTTGGGGTACTCCTGAGTTGTGCGCATGCTCAGTCATTCGGACTGTCGTTAACGCACCGCAGTTTGGCTCGGCAATTTGGTCAAAGTGTGGTCCAAACGTCGGCAAATTTGGAGGTCGAAAAATCTTCCGACGAACTTCAAATTTTGCATGCCCTAAACTCTCTATATTGCGCACTTGTCATAAAAAATTGACAGACTTTCGCCGGGAAATGGCAGAGAAATTTCAAAGTTTAGAAAAAACTGGGTTGAGGCTTCCTGACTGCTCTCACGCAAACCGTGGCTGTCTGTACACACCTCTTTGGGGTACTCCTGAGTTGTGCGCATGCTCAGTCATTCGGACTGTCGTTAACGCACCGCAGTTTGGCTCGGCAATTTGGTCAAAGTGTGGTCCAAACGTCGGCAAATTTGGAGGTCGAAAAATGTTCCGACGAACTTCAAATTTTGCATGCCCTAAACTCTCTATATTGCGCACTTGTCATAAAAAATTGACAGACTTTCGCCGGGAAATGGCAGAGAAATTTCAAAGTTTAGAAAAAACTGGGTTGAGGCTTCCTGACTGCTCTCACGCAAACCGTGGCTGTCTGTACACACCTCTTTGGGGTACTCCTGAGTTGTGCGCATGCTCAGTTATTCGGACTGTCGTTAACGCACCGCAGTTTGGCTCGGCAATTTGGTCAAAGTGTGGTCCAAACGTCGGCAAATTTGGAGGTCGAAAAATGTTCCGACGAACTTCAAATGTTGCATGCCCTAAACTCTCTATATTGCGCACTTGTCATAACAAATTGACAGACTTTCGCCGGGAAATGGCAGAGAAATTTCAAAGTTTAGAAAAAACTGGGTCGAGGCTTCCTGACTGCTCTCACGCAAACCGTGGCTGTCTGTACACACCTCTTTGGGGTACTCCTGAGTTGTGCGCATGCTCAGTCATTCGGACTGTCGTTAACGCACCGCAGTTTGGCTCGGCAATTTGGTCAAAGTGTGGTCCAAACGTCGGCAAATTTGGAGGTCGAAAAATGTTCCGACGAACTTCAAATTTTGCATGCCCTAAACTCTCTATATTGCGCACTTGTCATAAAAAATTGACAGACTTTCGCCGGGAAATGGCAGAGAAATTTCAAAATTTAGAAAAAAACTGGGTTGAGGCTTCCTGACTGCTCTCACGCAAACCGTGGCTGTCTGTACACACCTCTTTGGGGTACTCCTGAGTTGTGCGCATGCTCAGTCATTCGGACTGTCGTTAACGCACCGCAGTTTGGCTCGGCAATTTGGTCAAAGTGTGGTCCAAACGTCGGCAAATTTGGAGGTCGAAAAATGTTCCGACGAACTTAACATTTTGCATGCCCTAAACTCTCTATATTGCGCACTTGTCATAAAAAATTGACAGACTTTCGCCGGGAAATGGCAGAGAAATTTCAAAGTTTAGAAAAAACTGGGTTGAGGCTTCCTGACTGCTCTCACGCAAACCGTGGCTGTCTGTACACACCTCTTTGGGGTACTCCTGAGTTGTGCGCATGCTCAGTCATTCGGACTGTCGTTAACGCACCGCAGTTTGGCTCGGCAATTTGGTCAAAGTGTGGTCCAAACGTCGGCAAATTTGGAGGTCGAAAAATGTTCCGACGAACTTCAAATTTTGCATGCCCTAAACTCTCTATATTGCGCACTTGTCATAACAAATTGACAGACTTTCGCCGGGAAATGGCAGAGAAATTTCAAAGTTTAGAAAAAACTGGGTTGAGGCTTCCTGACTGCTCTCACGCAAACCGTGGCTGTCTGTACACACCTCTTTGGGGTACTCCTGAGTTGTGCGCATGCTCAGTCATTCGGACTGTCGTTAACGCACCGCAGTTTGGCTCGGCAATTTGGTCAAAGTGTGGTCCAAACGTCGGCAAATTTGGAGGTCGAAAAATGTTCCGACGAACTTCAAATTTTGCATGCCCTAAACTCTCTATATTGCGCACTTGTCATAAAAATTTGACAGACTTTCGCCGGGAAATGGCAGAGAAATTTCAAAGTTTAGAAAAAACTGGGTTGAGGCTTCCTGACTGCTCTCACGCAAACCGTGGCTGTCTGTACACACCTCTTTGGGGTACTCCTGAGTTGTGCGCATGCTCAGTCATTCGGACTGTCGTTAACGCACCGCAGTTTGGCTCGGCAATTTGGTCAAAGTGTGGTCCAAACGTCGGCAAATTTGGAGGTCGAAAAATGTTCCGACGAACTTCAAATTTTGCATGCCCTAAACTCTCTATATTGCGCACTTGTCATAACAAATTGACAGACTTTCGCCGGGAAATGGCAGAGAAATTTCAAAGTTTAGAAAAAACTGGGTTGAGGCTTCCTGACCGCTCTCACGCAAACCGTGGCTGTCTGTACACACCTCTTTAGGGGAATCCTGAGTTGTGCGCATGCTCAGTCATTCGGACTGTCGTTAACGCACCGCAGTTTGGCTCGGCAATTTGGTCAAAGTGTGGTCCAAACGTCGGCAAATTTGGAGGTCGAAAAATGTTCCGACGAACTTCAAATTTTGCATGCCCTAAACTCTCTATATTGCGCACTTGTCATAAAAAATTGACAGACTTTCGCCGGGAAATGGCAGAGAAATTTCAAAGTTTAGAAAAAACTGGGTTGAGGCTTCCTGACTGCTCTCACGCAAACCGTGGCTGTCTGTACACACCTCTTTGGGGTACTCCTGAGTTGTGCGCATGCTCAGTCATTCGGACTGTCGTTAACGCACCGCAGTTTGGCTCGGCAATTTGGTCAAAGTGTGGTCCAAACGTCGGCAAATTTGGAGGTCGAAAAATGTTCCGACGAACTTCAAATTTTGCATGCCCTAAACTCTCTATATTGCGCACTTGTCATAAAAAATTGACAGACTTTCGCCGGGAAATGGCAGAGAAATTTCAAAGTTTAGAAAAAACTGGGTTGAGGCTTCCTGACTGCTCTCACGCAAACCGTGGCTGTCTGTACACACCTCTTTGGGGTACTCCTGAGTTGTGCGCATGCTCAGTCATTCGGACTGTCGTTAACGCACCGCAGTTTGGCTCGGCAATTTGGTCAAAGTGTGGTCCAAACGTCGGCAAATTTGGAGGTCGAAAAATGTTCCGACGAACTTCAAATTTTGCATGCCCTAAACTCTCTATATTGCGCACTTGTCATAAAAAATTGACAGACTTTCCCTGGGAAATGGCAGAGAAATTTCAAAGTTTAGAAAAAACTGGGTTGAGGCTTCCTGACTGCTCTCACGCAAACCGTGGCTGTCTGTACACACCTCTTTGGGGTACTCCTGAGTTGTGCGCATGCTCAGTTATTCGGACTGTCGTTAACGCACCGCAGTTTGGCTCGGCAATTTGGTCAAAGTGTGGTCCAAACGTCGGCAAATTTGGAGGTCGAAAAATGTTCCGACGAACTTCAAATGTTGCATGCCCTAAACTCTCTATATTGCGCACTTGTCATAACAAATTGACAGACTTTCGCCGGGAAATGGCAGATAAATTTCAAAGTTTAGAAAAAACTGGGTCGAGGCTTCCTGACTGCTCTCACGCAAACCGTGGCTGTCTGTACACACCTCTTTGGGGTACTCCTGAGTTGTGCGCATGCTCAGTCATTCGGACTGTCGTTAACGCACCGCAGTTTGGCTCGGCAATTTGGTCAAAGTGTGGTCCAAACGTCGGCAAATTTGGAGGTCGAAAAATGTTCCAACGAACTTCAAATTTTGCATGCCCTAAACTCTCTATATTGCGCACTTGTCATAAAAAATTGACAGACTTTCGCCGGGAAATGGCAGAGAAATTTCAAAATTTAGAAAAAACTGGGTTGAGGCTTCCTGACTGCTCTCACGCAAACCGTGGCTGTCTGTACACACCTCTTTGGGGTACTCCTGAGTTGTGCGCATGCTCAGTCATTCGGACTGTCGTTAACGCACCGCAGTTTGGCTCGGCAATTTGGTCAAAGTGTGGTCCAAACGTCGGCAAATTTGGAGGTCGAAAAATGTTCCGACGAACTTCAAATTTTGCATGCCCTAAACTCTCTATATTGCGCACTTGTCATAAAAAATTGACAGACTTTCGCCGGGAAATGGCAGAGAAATTTCAAAGTTTAGAAAAAACTGGGTTGAGGCTTCCTGACTGCTCTCACGCAAACCGTGGCTGTCTGTACACACCTCTTTGGGGTACTCCTGAGTTGTGCGCATGCTCAGTCATTCGGACTGTCGTTAACGCACCGCAGTTTGGCTCGGCAATTTGGTCAAAGTGTGGTCCAAACGTCGGCAAATTTGGAGGTCGAAAAATGTTCCGACGAACTTCAAATTTTGCATGCCCTAAACTCTCTATATTGCGCACTTGTCATAAAAAATTGACAGACTTTCGCCGGGAAATGGCAGAGAAATTTCAAAGTTTAGAAAAAACTGGGTTGAGGCTTCCTGACTGCTCTCACGCAAACCGTGGCTGTCTGTACACACCTCTTTGGGGTACTCCTGAGTTGTGCGCATGCTCAGTCATTCGGACTGTCGTTAACGCACCGCAGTTTGGCTCGGCAATTTGGTCAAAGTGTGGTCCAAACGTCGGCAAATTTGGAGGTCGAAAAATGTTCCGACGAACTTCAAATTTTGCATGCCCTAAACTCTCTATATTGCGCACTTGTCATAAAAAATTGACAGACTTTCGCCAGGAAATGGCAGAGAAATTTCAAAGTTTAGAAAAAACTGGGTTGAGGCTTCCTGACTGCTCTCACGCAAACCGTGGCTGTCTGTACACACCTCTTTGGGGTACTCCTGAGTTGTGCGCATGCTCAGTCATTCGGACTGTCGTTAACGCACCGCAGTTTGGCTCGGCAATTTGGTCAAAGTGTGGTCCAAACGTCGGCAAATTTGGAGGTCGAAAAATGTTCCGACGAACTTCAAATTTTGCATGCCCTAAACTCTCTATATTGCGCACTTGTCATAACAAATTGACAGACTTTCGCCGGGAAATGGCAGAGAAATTTCAAAGTTTAGAAAAAACTGGGTTGAGGCTTCCTGACTGCTCTCACGCAAACCGTGGCTGTCTGTACACACCTCTTTGGGGTACTCCTGAGTTGTGCGCATGCTCAGTCATTCGGACTGTCGTTAACGCACCGCAGTTTGGCTCGGCAATTTGGTCAAAGTGTGGTCCAAACGTCGGCAAATTTGGAGGTCGAAAAATTTTCCGACGAACTTCAAATTTTGCATGCCCTAAACTCTCTATATTGCGCACTTGTCATAAAAAATTGACAGACTTTCGCCGGGAAATGGCAGAGAAATTTCAAAGTTTAGAAAAAACTGGGTTGAGGCTTCCTGACTGCTCTCACGCAAACCGTGGCTGTCTGTACACACCTCTTTGGGGTACTCCTGAGTTGTGCGCATGCTCAGTCATTCGGACTGTCGTTAACGCACCGCAGTTTGGCTCGGCAATTTGGTCAAAGTGTGGTCCAAACGTCGGAAAATTTGGAGGTCGAAAAATGTTCCGACGAACTTCAAATTTTGCATGCCCTAAACTCTCTATATTGCGCACTTGTCATAAAAAATTGACAGACTTTCGCCGGGAAATGGCAGAGAAATTTCAAAGTTTAGAAAAAACTGGGTTGAGGCTTCCTGACTGCTCTCACGCAAACCGTGGCTGTCTGTACACACCTCTTTGGGGTACTCCTGAGTTGTGCGCATGCTCAGTTATTCGGACTGTCGTTAACGCACCGCAGTTTGGCTCGGCAATTTGGTCAAAGTGTGGTCCAAACGTCGGCAAATTTGGAGGTCGAAAAATGTTCCGACGAACTTCAAATGTTGCATGCCCTAAACTCTCTATATTGCGCACTTGTCATAACAAATTGACAGACTTTCGCCGGGAAATGGCAGAGAAATTTCAAAGTTTAGAAAAAACTGGGTCGAGGCTTCCTGACTGCTCTCACGCAAACCGTGGCTGTCTGTACACACCTCTTTGGGGTACTCCTGAGTTGTGCGCATGCTCAGTCATTCGGACTGTCGTTAACGCACCGCAGTTTGGCTCGGCAATTTGGTCAAAGTGTGGTCCAAACGTCGGCAAATTTGGAGGTCGAAAAATGTTCCGACGAACTTCAAATTTTGCATGCCCTAAACTCTCTATATTGCGCACTTGTCATAAAAAATTGACAGACTTTCGCCAGGAAATGGCAGAGAAATTTCAAAGTTTAGAAAAAACTGGGTTGAGGCTTCCTGACTGCTCTCACGCAAACCGTGGCTGTCTGTACACACCTCTTTGGGGTACTCCTGAGTTGTGCGCATGCTCAGTCATTCGGACTGTCGTTAACGCACCGCAGTTTGGCTCGGCAATTTGGTCAAAGTGTGGTCCAAACGTCGGCAAATTTGGAGGTCGAAAAATGTTCCGACGAACTTCAAATTTTGCATGCCCTAAACTCTCTATATTGCGCACTTGTCATAACAAATTGACAGACTTTCGCCGGGAAATGGCAGAGAAATTTCAAAGTTTAGAAAAAACTGGGTTGAGGCTTCCTGACTGCTCTCACGCAAACCGTGGCTGTCTGTACACACCTCTTTGGGGTACTCCTGAGTTGTGCGCATGCTCAGTCATTCGGACTGTCGTTAACGCACCGCAGTTTGGCTCGGCAATTTGGTCAAAGTGTGGTCCAAACGTCGGCAAATTTGGAGGTCGAAAAATGTTCCGACGAACTTCAAATTTTGCATGCCCTAAACTCTCTATATTGCGCACTTGTCATAAAAAATTGACAGACTTTCGCCAGGAAATGGCAGAGAAATTTCAAAGTTTAGAAAAAACTGGGTTGAGGCTTCCTGACTGCTCTCACGCAAACCGTGGCTGTCTGTACACACCTCTTTGGGGTACTCCTGAGTTGTGCGCATGCTCAGTCATTCGGACTGTCGTTAACGCACCGCAGTTTGGCTCGGCAATTTGGTCAAAGTGTGGTCCAAACGTCGGCAAATTTGGAGGTCGAAAAATGTTCCGACGAACTTCAAATTTTGCATGCCCTAAACTCTCTATATTGCGCACTTGTCATAACAAATTGACAGACTTTCGCCGGGAAATGGCAGAGAAATTTCAAAGTTTAGAAAAAACTGGGTTGAGGCTTCCTGACTGCTCTCACGCAAACCGTGGCTGTCTGTACACACCTCTTTGGGGTACTCCTGAGTTGTGCGCATGCTCAGTCATTCGGACTGTCGTTAACGCACCGCAGTTTGGCTCGGCAATTTGGTCAAAGTGTGGTCCAAACGTCGGCAAATTTGGAGGTCGAAAAATGTTCCGACGAACTTCAAATTTTGCATGCCCTAAACTCTCTATATTGCGCACTTGTCATAAAAAATTGACAGACTTTCGCCGGGAAATGGCAGAGAAATTTCAAAGTTTAGAAAAAACTGGGTTGAGGCTTCCTGACTGCTCTCACGCAAACCGTGGCTGTCTGTACACACCTCTTTGGGGTACTCCTGAGTTGTGCGCATGCTCAGTCATTCGGACTGTCGTTAACGCACCGCAGTTTGGCTCGGCAATTTGGTCAAAGTGTGGTCCAAACGTCGGCAAATTTGGAGGTCGAAAAATGTTCCGACGAACTTCAAATTTTGCATGCCCTAAACTCTCTATATTGCGCACTTGTCATAAAAAATTGACAGACTTTCGCCGGGAAATGGCAGAGAAATTTCAAAGTTTAGAAAAAACTGGGTTGAGGCTTCCTGACTGCTCTCACGCAAACCGTGGCTGTCTGTACACACCTCTTTGGGGTACTCCTGAGTTGTGCGCATGCTCAGTTATTCGGACTGTCGTTAACGCACCGCAGTTTGGCTCGGCAATTTGGTCAAAGTGTGGTCCAAACGTCGGCAAATTTGGAGGTCGAAAAATGTTCCGACGAACTTCAAATGTTGCATGCCCTAAACTCTCTATATTGCGCACTTGTCATAACAAATTGACAGACTTTCGCCGGGAAATGGCAGAGAAATTTCAAAGTTTAGAAAAAACTGGGTCGAAGCTTCCTGACTGCTCTCACGCAAACCGTGGCTGTCTGTACACACCTCTTTGGGGTACTCCTGAGTTGTGCGCATGCTCAGTCATTCGGACTGTCGTTAACGCACCGCAGTTTGGCTCGGCAATTTGGTCAAAGTGTGGTCCAAACGTCGGCAAATTTGGAGGTCGAAAAATGTTCCGACGAACTTCAAATTTTGCATGCCCTAAACTCTCTATATTGCGCACTTGTCATAAAAAATTGACAGACTTTCGCCGGGAAATGGCAGAGAAATTTCAAAATTTAGAAAAAACTGGGTTGAGGCTTCCTGACTGCTCTCACGCAAACCGTGGCTGTCTGTACACACCTCTTTGGGGTACTCCTGAGTTGTGCGCATGCTCAGTCATTCGGACTGTCGTTAACGCACCGCAGTTTGGCTCGGCAATTTGGTCAAAGTGTGGTCCAAACGTCGGCAAATTTGGAGGTCGAAAAATGTTCCGACGAACTTCAAATTTTGCATGCCCTAAACTCTCTATATTGCGCACTTGTCATAAAAAATTGACAGACTTTCGCCGGGAAATGGCAGAGAAATTTCAAAGTTTAGAAAAAACTGGGTTGAGGCTTCCTGACTGCTCTCACGCAAACCGTGGCTGTCTGTACACACCTCTTTGGGGTACTCCTGAGTTGTGCGCATGCTCAGTCATTCGGACTGTCGTTAACGCACCGCAGTTTGGCTCGGCAATTTGGTCAAAGTGTGGTCCAAACGTCGGCAAATTTGGAGGTCGAAAAATGTTCCGACGAACTTAACATTTTGCATGCCCTAAACTCTCTATATTGCGCACTTGTCATAAAAAATTGACAGACTTTCGCCGGGAAATGGCAGAGAAATTTCAAAGTTTAGAAAAAACTGGGTTGAGGCTTCCTGACTGCTCTCACGCAAACCGTGGCTGTCTGTACACACCTCTTTGGGGTACTCCTGAGTTGTGCGCATGCTCAGTCATTCGGACTGTCGTTAACGCACCGCAGTTTGGCTCGGCAATTTGGTCAAAGTGTGGTCCAAACGTCGGCAAATTTGGAGGTCGAAAAATGTTCCGACGAACTTCAAATTTTGCATGCCCTAAACTCTCTATATTGCGCACTTGTCATAACAAATTGACAGACTTTCGCCGGGAAATGGCAGAGAAATTTCAAAGTTTAGAAAAAACTGGGTTGAGGCTTCCTGACTGCTCTCACGCAAACCGTGGCTGTCTGTACACACCTCTTTGGGGTACTCCTGAGTTGTGCGCATGCTCAGTCATTCGGACTGTCGTTAACGCACCGCAGTTTGGCTCGGCAATTTGGTCAAAGTGTGGTCCAAACGTCGGCAAATTTGGAGGTCGAAAAATGTTCCGACGAACTTCAAATTTTGCATGCCCTAAACTCTCTATATTGCGCACTTGTCATAACAAATTGACAGACTTTCGCCGGGAAATGGCAGAGAAATTTCAAAGTTTAGAAAAAACTGGGTTGAGGCTTCCTGACTGCTCTCACGCAAACCGTGGCTGTCTGTACACACCTCTTTGGGGTACTCCTGAGTTGTGCGCATGCTCAGTCATTCGGACTGTCGTTAACACACCGCAGTTTGGCTCGGCAATTTGGTCAAAGTGTGGTCCAAACGTCGGCAAATTTGGAGGTCGAAAAATGTTCCGACGAACTTCAAATTTTGCATGCCCTAAACTCTCTATATTGCGCACTTGTCATAAAAAATTGACAGACTTTCGCCGGGAAATGGCAGAGAAATTTCAAAGTTTAGAAAAAACTGGGTTGAGGCTTCCTGACTGCTCTCACGCAAACCGTGGCTGTCTGTACACACCTCTTTGGGGTACTCCTGAGTTGTGCGCATGCTCAGTCATTCGGACTGTCGTTAACGCACCGCAGTTTGGCTCGGCAATTTGGTCAAAGTGTGGTCCAAACGTCGGCAAATTTGGAGGTCGAAAAATGTTCCGACGAACTTCAAATTTTGCATGCCCTAAACTCTCTATATTGCGCACTTGTCATAAAAAATTGACAGACTTTCGCCGGGAAATGGCAGAGAAATTTCAAAGTTTAGAAAAAACTGGGTTGAGGCTTCCTGACTGCTCTCACGCAAACCGTGGCTGTCTGTACACACCTCTTTGGGGTACTCCTGAGTTGTGCGCATGCTCAGTCATTCGGACTGTCGTTAACGCACCGCAGTTTGGCTCGGCAATTTGGTCAAAGTGTGGTCCAAACGTCGGCAAATTTGGAGGTCGAAAAATGTTCCGACGAACTTCAAATTTTGCATGCCCTAAACTCTCTATATTGCGCACTTGTCATAAAAAATTGACAGACTTTCGCCGGGAAATGGCAGAGAAATTTCAAAGTTTAGAAAAAACTGGGTTGAGGCTTCCTGACTGCTCTCACGCAAACCGTGGCTGTCTGTACACACCTCTTTGGGGTACTCCTGAGTTGTGCGCATGCTCAGTTATTCGGACTGTCGTTAACGCACCGCAGTTTGGCTCGGCAATTTGGTCAAAGTGTGGTCCAAACGTCGGCAAATTTGGAGGTCGAAAAATGTTCCGACGAACTTCAAATGTTGCATGCCCTAAACTCTCTATATTGCGCACTTGTCATAACAAATTGACAGACTTTCGCCGGGAAATGGCAGAGAAATTTCAAAGTTTAGAAAAAAACTGGGTCGAGGCTTCCTGACTGCTCTCACGCAAACCGTGGCTGTCTGTACACACCTCTTTGGGGTACTCCTGAGTTGTGCGCATGCTCAGTCATTCGGACTGTCGTTAACGCACCGCAGTTTGGCTCGGCAATTTGGTCAAAGTGTGGTCCAAACGTCGGCAAATTTGGAGGTCGAAAAATGTTCCGACGAACTTCAAATTTTGCATGCCCTAAACTCTCTATATTGCGCACTTGTCATAAAAAATTGACAGACTTTCGCCGGGAAATGGCAGAGAAATTTCAAAATTTAGAAAAAACTGGGTTGAGGCTTCCTGACTGCTCTCACGCAAACCGTGGCTGTCTGTACACACCTCTTTGGGGTACTCCTGAGTTGTGCGCATGCTCAGTCATTCGGACTGTCGTTAACGCACCGCAGTTTGGCTCGGCAATTTGGTCAAAGTGTGGTCCAAACGTCGGCAAATTTGGAGGTCGAAAAATGTTCCGACGAACTTCAAATTTTGCATGCCCTAAACTCTCTATATTGCGCACTTGTCATAAAAAATTGACAGACTTTCGCCGGGAAATGGCAGAGAAATTTCAAAGTTTAGAAAAAACTGGGTTGAGGCTTCCTGACAGCTCTCACGCAAACCGTGGCTGTCTGTACACACCTCTTTGGGGTACTCCTGAGTTGTGCGCATGCTCAGTCATTCGGACTGTCGTTAACGCACCGCAGTTTGGCTCGGCAATTTGGTCAAAGTGTGGTCCAAACGTCGGCAAATTTGGAGGTCGAAAAATGTTCCGACGAACTTAACATTTTGCATGCCCTAAACTCTCTATATTGCGCACTTGTCATAAAAAATTGACAGACTTTCGCCGGGAAATGGCAGAGAAATTTCAAAGTTTAGAAAAAACTGGGTTGAGGCTTCCTGACTGCTCTCACGCAAACCGTGGCTGTCTGTACACACCTCTTTGGGGTACTCCTGAGTTGTGCGCATGCTCAGTCATTCGGACTGTCGTTAACGCACCGCAGTTTGGCTCGGCAATTTGGTCAAAGTGTGGTCCAAACGTCGGCAAATTTGGAGGTCGAAAAATGTTCCGACGAACTTCAAATTTTGCATGCCCTAAACTCTCTATATTGCGCACTTGTCATAAAAAATTGACAGACTTTCGCCGGGAAATGGCAGAGAAATTTCAAAGTTTAGAAAAAACTGGGTTGAGGCTTCCTGACTGCTCTCACGCAAACCGTGGCTGTCTGTACACACCTCTTTGGGGTACTCCTGAGTTGTGCGCATGCTCAGTCATTCGGACTGTCGTTAACGCACCGCAGTTTGGCTCGGCAATTTGGTCAAAGTGTGGTCCAAACGTCGGCAAATTTGGAGGTCGAAAAATGTTCCGACGAACTTCAAATTTTGCATGCCCTAAACTCTCTATATTGCGCACTTGTCATAAAAAATTGACAGACTTTCGCCAGGAAATGGCAGAGAAATTTCAAAGTTTAGAAAAAACTGGGTTGAGGCTTCCTGACTGCTCTCACGCAAACCGTGGCTGTCTGTACACACCTCTTTGGGGTACTCCTGAGTTGTGCGCATGCTCAGTCATTCGGACTGTCGTTAACGCACCGCAGTTTGGCTCGGCAATTTGGTCAAAGTGTGGTCCAAACGTCGGCAAATTTGGAGGTCGAAAAATGTTCCGACGAACTTCAAATTTTGCATGCCCTAAACTCTCTATATTGCGCACTTGTCATAACAAATTGACAGACTTTCGCGGGGAAATGGCAGAGAAATTTCAAAGTTTAGAAAAAACTGGGTTGAGGCTTCCTGACTGCTCTCACGCAAACCGTGGCTGTCTGTACACACCTCTTTGGGGTACTCCTGAGTTGTGCGCATGCTCAGTCATTCGGACTGTCGTTAACGCACCGCAGTTTGGCTCGGCAATTTGGTCAAAGTGTGGTCCAAACGTCGGCAAATTTGGAGGTCGAAAAATGTTCCGACGAACTTAAAATTTTGCATGCCCTAAACTCTCTATATTGCGCACTTGTCATAAAAAATTGACAGACTTTCGCCGGGAAATGGCAGAGAAATTTCAAAGTTTAGAAAAAACTGGGTTGAGGCTTCCTGACTGCTCTCACGCAAACCGTGGCTGTCTGTACACACCTCTTTGGGGTACTCCTGAGTTGTGCGCATGCTCAGTCATTCGGACTGTCGTTAACGCACCGCAGTTTGGCTCGGCAATTTGGTCAAAGTGTGGTCCAAACGTCGGCAAATTTGGAGGTCGAAAAATGTTCCGACGAACTTCAAATTTTGCATGCCCTAAACTCTCTATATTGCGCACTTGTCATAAAAAATTGACAGACTTTCGCCGGGAAATGGCAGAGAAATTTCAAAGTTTAGAAAAAACTGGGTTGAGGCTTCCTGACTGCTCTCACGCAAACCGTGGCTGTCTGTACACACCTCTTTTGGGTACTCCTGAGTTGTGCGCATGCTCAGTCATTCGGACTGTCGTTAACGCACCGCAGTTTGGCTCGGCAATTTGGTCAAAGTGTGGTCCAAACGTCGGCAAAATTGGAGGTCGAAAAATGTTCCGACGAACTTCAAATTTTGCATGCCCTAAACTCTCTATATTGCGCACTTGTCATAAAAAAATTGACAGACTTTCGCCGGGAAATGGCAGAGAAATTTCAAAGTTTAGAAAAAACTGGGTTGAGGCTTCCTGACTGCTCTCACGCAAACCGTGGCTGTCTGTACACACCTCTTTGGGGTACTCCTGAGTTGTGCGCATGCTCAGTCATTCGGACTGTCGTTAACGCACCGCAGTTTGGCTCGGCAATTTGGTCAAAGTGTGGTCCAAACGTCGGCAAATTTGGAGGTCGAAAAATATTCCGACGAACTTTAAATTTTGCATGCCCTAAACTCTCTATATTGCGCACTTGTCATAAAAAATTGACAGACTTTCGCCGGGAAATGGCAGAGAAATTTCAAAGTTTAGAAAAAACTGGGTTGAGGCTTCCTGACTGCTCTCACGCAAACCGTGGCTGTCTGTACACACCTCTTTGGGGTACTCCTGAGTTGTGCGCATGCTCAGTCATTCGGACTGTCGTTAACGCACCGCAGTTTGGCTCGGCAATTTGGTCAAAGTGTGGTCCAAACGTCGGCAAATTTGGAGGTCGAAAAATGTTCCGACGAACTTCAAATTTTGCATGCCCTAAACTCTCTATATTGCGCACTTGTCATAAAAAATTGACAGACTTTCGCCGGGAAATGGCAGAGAAATTTCAAAGTTTAGAAAAAACTGGGTTGAGGCTTCCTGACTGCTCTCACGCAAACCGTGGCTGTCTGTACACACCTCTTTGGGGTACTCATGAGTTGTGCGCATGCTCAGTCATTCGGACTGTCATTAACGCACCGCAGTTTGGCTCGGCAATTTGGTCAAAGTGTGGTCCAAACGTCGGCAAATTTGGAGGTCGAAAAATGTTCCGACGAACTTCAAATTTTGCATGCCCTAAACTCTCTATATTGCGCACTTGTCATAAAAAATTGACAGACTTTCGCCGGGAAATGGCAGAGAAATTTCAAAGTTTAGAAAAAACTGGGTTGAGGCTTCCTGACTGCTCTCACGCAAACCGTGGCTGTCTGTACACACCTCTTTGGGGTACTCCCGAGTTGTGCGCATGCTCAGTCATTCGGACTGTCGTTAACGCACCGCAGTTTGGCTCGGCAATTTGGGTCAAAAATATACTGGATATGAACAAGCTTTGACCAGTTTTGGTTTGGAACCTTTGGACAAGCGTAGAACCTTCCTTTGTAATAAATTTGCAATGAAATCCTTTAACTCAAACAAATTCAATGAGTGGTTTGTCAAATCAAAAAGCACCCATACTATGAATCTCCGGTCCAAACGAACACTTCATGTTCCAACTTGTAAAACAACCCGTTTTTATAATAGCCCAGTCCCATATTTCAACAGACTTGTTAATAACGCACTCAGTTCACTCCCACCAGCCCAATGAAATTACCGGTTCTTTTTAGTATAGTACATGTATTGTTTTTCTGTGCAATTTTTGATATGTATACTATATTTTTGTTTTTACTTTACTTTTTGTGATTGTAACTTCATCTAATTTTTATTGAAATTTGTATGTAAACTGACTTGTAATTCAGCCTGTGGGCTGCTATAAGCAGTGTTTTAATAAACCACAAATAATAATAATAATAAAAAGTGTGGTCCAAACGTCGGCAAATTTGGAGGTCGAAAAATGTTCCGACGAACTTCAAATTTTGCATGCCCTAAACTCTCTATATTGCGCACTTGTCATAAAAAATTGACAGACTTTCGCCGGGAAATGGCAGAGAAATTTCAAAGTTTAGAAAAAACTGGGTTGAGGCTTCCTGACTGCTCTCACGCAAACCGTGGCTGTCTGTACACACCTCTTTGGGGTACTCCTGAGTTGTGCGCATGCTCAGTCATTCGGACTGTCGTTAACGCACCGCAGTTTGGCTCGGCAATTTGGTCAAAGTGTGGTCCAAACGTCGGCAAATTTGGAGGTCGAAAAATGTTCCGACGAACTTCAAATTTTGCATGCCCTAAACTCTCTATATTGCGCACTTGTCATAAAAAATTGACAGACTTTCGCCGGGAAATGGCAGAGAAATTTCAAAGTTTAGAAAAAACTGGGTTGAGGCTTCCTGACTGCTCTCACGCAAACCGTGGCTGTCTGTACACACCTCTTTGGGGTACTCCTGAGTTGTGCGCATGCTCAGTCATTCGGACTGTCGTTAACGCACCGCAGTTTGGCTCGGCAATTTGGTCAAAGTGTGGTCCAAACGTCGGCAAATTTGGAGGTCGAAAAATGTTCCGACGAACTTCAAATTTTGCATGCCCTAAACTCTCTATATTGCGCACTTGTCATAAAAAATTGACAGACTTTCGCCGGGAAATGGCAGAGAAATTTCAAAGTTTAGAAAAAACTGGGTTGAGGCTTCCTGACTGCTCTCACGCAAACCGTGGCTGTCTGTACACACCTCTTTGGGGTACTCCTGAGTTGTGCGCATGCTCAGTCATTCGGACTGTCGTTAACGCACCGCAGTTTGGCTCGGCAATTTGGTCAAAGTGTGGTCCAAACGTCGGCAAATTTGGAGGTCGAAAAATGTTCCGACGAACTTCAAATTTTGCATGCCCTAAACTCTCTATATTGCGCACTTGTCATAAAAAATTGACAGACTTTCGCCGGGAAATGGCAGAGAAATTTCAAAGTTTAGAAAAAACTGGGTTGAGGCTTCCTGACTGCTCTCACGCAAACCGTGGCTGTCTGTACACACCTCTTTGGGGTACTCCTGAGTTGTGCGCATGCTCAGTCATTCGGACTGTCGTTAACGCACCGCAGTTTGGCTCGGCAATTTGGTCAAAGTGTGGTCCAAACGTCGGCAAATTTGGAGGTCGAAAAATGTTCCGACGAACTTCAAATTTTGCATGCCCTAAACTCTCTATATTGCGCACTTGTCATAAAAAATTGACAGACTTTCGCCGGGAAATGGCAGAGAAATTTCAAAGTTTAGAAAAAACTGGGTTGTGGCTTCCTGACTGCTCTCACGCAAACCGTGGCTGTCTGTACACACCTCTTTGGGGTACTCCTGAGTTGTGCGCATGCTCAGTCATTCGGACTGTCGTTAACGCACCGCAGTTTGGCTCGGCAATTTGGTCAAAGTGTGGTCCAAACGTCGGCAAATTTGGAGGTCGAAAAATGTTCCGACGAACTTCAAATTTTGCATGTCCTAAACTCTCTATATTGCGCACTTGTCATAAAACATTGACAGACTTTCGCCGGGAAATGGCAGAGAAATTTCAAAGTTTAGAAAAAACTGGGTTGAGGCTTCCTGACTGCTCTCACGCAAACCGTGGCTGTCTGTACACACCTCTTTGGGGTACTCCTGAGTTGTGCGCATGCTCAGTCATTCGGACTGTCGTTAACGCACCGCAGTTTGGCTCGGCAATTTGGTCAAAGTGTGGTCCAAACGTCGGCAAATTTGGAGGTCGAAAAATGTTCCGACGAACTTCAAATTTTGCATGCCCTAAACTCTCTATATTGCGCACTTGTCATAAAAAATTGACAGACTTTCGCCGGGAAATGGCAGAGACATTTCAAAGTTTAGAAAAAACTGGGTTGAGGCTTCCTGACTGCTCTCACGCAAACCGTGGCTGTCTGTACACACCTCTTTGGGGTACTCCTGAGTTGTGCGCATGCTCAGTCATTCGGACTGTCGTTAACGCACCGCGGTTTGGCTCGGCAATTTGGTCAAAGTGTGGTCCAAACGTCGGCAAATTTGGAGGTCGAAAAATGTTCCGACGAACTTCAAATTTTGCATGCCCTAAACTCTCTATATTGCGCACTTGTCATAAAAAATTGACAGACTTTCGCCGGGAAATGGCAGAGAAATTTCAAAGTTTAGAAAAAACTGGGTTGAGGCTTCCTGACTGCTCTCACGCAAACCGTGGCTGTCTGTACACACCTCTTTGGGGTACTCCTGAGTTGTGCGCATGCTCAGTCATTCGGACTGTCGTTAACGCACCGCAGTTTGGCTCGGCAATTTGGTCAAAGTGTGGTCCAAACGTCGGCAAATTTGGAGGTCGAAAAATTTTCCGACGAACTTCAAATTTTGCATGCCCTAAACTCTCTATATTGCGCACTTGTCATAAAAAATTGACAGACTTTCGCCGGGAAATGGCAGAGACATTTCAAAGTTTAGAAAAAACTGGGTTGAGGCTTCCTGACTGCTCTCACGCAAACCGTGGCTGTCTGTACACACCTCTTTGGGGTACTCCTGAGTTGTGCGCATGCTCAGTCATTCGGACTGTCGTTAACGCACCGCGGTTTGGCTCGGCAATTTGGTCAAAGTGTGGTCCAAACGTCGGCAAATTTGGAGGTCGAAAAATGTTCCGACGAACTTCAAATTTTGCATGCCCTAAACTCTCTATATTGCGCACTTGTCATAAAAAATTGACAGACTTTCGCCGGGAAATGGCAGAGAAATTTCAAAGTTTAGAAAAAACTGGGTTGAGGCTTCCTGACTGCTCTCACGCAAACCGTGGCTGTCTGTACACACCTCTTTGGGGTACTCCTGAGTTGTGCGCATGCTCAGTCATTCGGACTGTCGTTAACGCACCGCAGTTTGGCTCGGCAATTTGGTCAAAGTGTGGTCCAAACGTCGGCAAATTTGGAGGTCGAAAAATGTTCCGACGAACTTCAAATTTTGCATGCTCTATATTGCGCACTTGTCATAAAAAATTGACAGACTTTCGCCGGGAAATGGCAGAGAAATTTCAAAGTTTAGAAAAAACTGGGTTGAGGCTTCCTGACTGCTCTCACGCAAACCGTGGCTGTCTGTACACACCTCTTTGGGGTACTCCTGAGTTGTGCGCATGCTCAGTCATTCGGACTGTCGTTAACGCACCGCAGTTTGGCTCGGCAATTTGGTCAAAGTGTGGTCCAAACGTCGGCAAATTTGGATGTCGAAAAATGTTCCGACGAACTTCAAATTTTGCATGCCCTAAACTCTCTATATTGCGCACTTGTCATAAAAAATTGACAGACTTTCGCCGGGAAATGGCAGAGAAATTTCAAAGTTTAGAAAAAACTGGGTTGAGGCTTCCTGACTGCTCTCACGCAAACCGTGGCTGTCTGTACACACCTCTTTGGGGTACTCCTGAGTTGTGCGCATGCTCAGTCATTCGGACTGTCGTTAACGCACCGCAGTTTGGCTCGGCAATTTGGTCAAAGTGTGGTCCAAACGTCGGCAAATTTGGAGGTCGAAAAATGTTCCGACGAACTTCAAATTTTGCATGCCCTAAACTCCCTATATTGCGCACTTGTCAAAAAAAATTGACAGACTTTCGCCGGGAAATGGCAGAGAAATTTCAAAGTTTAGAAAAAACTGGGTTGAGGCTTCCTGACTGCTCTCACGCAAACCGTGGCTGTCTGTACACACCTCTTTGGGGTACTCCTGAGTTGTGCGCATGCTCAGTCATTCGGACTGTCGTTAACGCACCGCAGTTTGGCTCGGCAATTTGGTCAAAGTGTGGTCCAAACGTCGGCAAATTTGGAGGTCGAAAAATGTTCCGACGAACTTCAAATTTTGCATGCCCTAAACTCTCTATATTGCGCACTTGTCATAAAAAATTTACAGACTTTCGCCGGGAAATGGCAGAGAAATTTCAAAGTTTAGAAAAAAACTGGGTTAAGGCTTCCTGACTGCTCTCACGCAAACCGTGGCTGTCTGTACACACCTCTTTGGGGTACTCCTGAGTTGTGCGCATGCTCAGTCATTCGGACTGTCGTTAACGCACCGCAGTTTGGCTAGGCAATTTGGTCAAAGTGTGGTCCAAACGTCGGCAAATTTGGAGGTCGAAAAATGTTCCGACGAACTTCAAATTTTGCATGCCCTAAACTCTCTATATTGCGCACTTGTCATAAAAAAATTGACAGACTTTCGCCGGGAAATGGCAGAGAAATTTCAAAGCTTAGAAAAAACTGGGTTGAGGCTTCCTGACTGCTCTCACGCAAACCGTGGCTGTCTGTACACACCTCTTTGGGGTACTCCTGAGTTGTGCGCATGCTCAGTCATTCGGACTGTCGTTAACGCACCGCAGTTTGGCTCGGCAATTTGGTCAAAGTGTGGTCCAAACGTCGGCAAATTTGGAGGTCGAAAAATGTTCCGACGAACTTCAAATTTTGCATGCCCTAAACTCTCTATATTGCGCACTTGTCATAAAAAATTGACAGACTTTCGCCGGGAAATGGCAGAGAAATTTCAAAGTTTAGAAAAAAACTGGGTTGAGGCTTCCTGACTGCTCTCACGCAAACCGTGGCTGTCTGTACACACCTCTTTGGGGTACTCCTGAGTTGTGCGCATGCTCAGTCATTCGGACTGTCTTTAACGCACCGCAGTTTGGCTCGGCAATTTGGTCAAAGTGTGGTCCAAACGTCGGCAAATTTTGCATGCCCTAAACTCTCTATATTGCGCACTTGTCATAAAAAATTGACAGACTTTCGCCGGGAAATGGCAGAGAAATTTCAAAGTTTAGAAAAAACTGGGTTGAGGCTTCCTGACTGCTCTCACGCAAACCGTGGCTGTCTGTACACACCTCTTTGGGGTACTCCTGAGTTGTGCGCATGCTCAGTCATTCGGACTGTCGTTAACGCACCGCAGTTTGGCTCGGCAATTTGGTCAAAGTGTGGTCCAAACGTCGGCAAATTTGGAGGTCGAAAAATGTTCCGACGAACTTCAAATGTTGCATGCCCTAAACTCTCTATATTGCGCACTTGTCATAAAAAATTGACAGACTTTCGCCGGGAAATGGCAGAGAAATTTCAAAGTTTAGAAAAAACTGGGTTGAGGCTTCCTGACTGCTCTCACGCAAACCGTGGCTGTCTGTACACACCTCTTTGGGGTACTCCTGAGTTGTGCGCATGCTCAGTCATTCGGACTGTCGTTAACGCACCGCAGTTTGGCTCGGCAATTTGGTCAAAGTGTGGTCCAAACGTCGGCAAATTTGGAGGTCGAAAAATGTTCCGACGAACTTCAAATTTTGCATGCCCTAAACTCTCTATATTGCGCACTTGTCATAACAAATTGACAGACTTTCGCCGGGAAATGGCAGAGAAATTTCAAAGTTTAGAAAAAACTGGGTTGAGGCTTCCTGACTGCTCTCACGCAAACCGTGGCTGTCTGTACACACCTCTTTGGGGTACTCCTGAGTTGTGCGCATGCTCAGTCATTCGGACTGTCGTTAACGCACCGCAGTTTGGCTCGGCAATTTGGTCAAAGTGTGGTCCAAACGTCGGCAAATTTGGAGGTCGAAAAATGTTCCGACGAACTTCAAATTTTGCATGCCCTAAACTCTCTATATTGCGCACTTGTCATAAAAAATTGACAGACTTTCGCCGGGAAATGGCAGAGAAATTTCAAAGTTTAGAAAAAACTGGGTTGAGGCTTCCTGACTGCTCTCACGCAAACCGTGGCTGTCTGTACACACCTCTTTGGGGTACTCCTGAGTTGTGCGCATGCTCAGTCATTCGGACTGTCGTTAACGCACCGCAGTTTGGCTCGGCAATTTGGTCAAAGTGTGGTCCAAACGTCGGCAAATTTGGAGGTCGAAAAATGTTCCGACGAACTTCAAATTTTGCATGCCCTAAACTCTCTATATTGCGCACTTGTCATAACAAATTGACAGACTTTCGCCGGGAAATGGCAGAGAAATTTCAAAGTTTAGAAAAAACTGGGTTGAGGCTTCCTGACTGCTCTCACGCAAACCGTGGCTGTCTGTACACACCTCTTTGGGGTACTCCTGAGTTGTGCGCATGCTCAGTCATTCGGACTGTCGTTAACGCACCGCAGTTTGGCTCGGCAATTTGGTCAAAGTGTGGTCCAAACGTCGGCAAATTTGGAGGTCGAAAAATGTTCCGACGAACTTCAAATTTTGCATGCCCTAAACTCTCTATATTGCGCACTTGTCATAAAAAATTGACAGACTTTCGCGGGGAAATGGCAGAGAAATTTCAAAGTTTAGAAAAAACTGGGTTGAGGCTTCCTGACTGCTCTCACGCAAACCGTGGCTGTCTGTACACACCTCTTTGGGGTACTCCTGAGTTGTGCGCATGCTCAGTCATTCGGACTGTCGTTAACGCACCGCAGTTTGGCTCGGCAATTTGGTCAAAGTGTGGTCCAAACGTCGGCAAATTTGGAGGTCGAAAAATGTTCCGACGAACTTCAAATTTTGCATGCCCTAAACTCTCTATATGGCGCACTTGTCATAACAAATTGACAGACTTTCGCCGGGAAATGGCAGAGAAATTTCAAAGTTTAGAAAAAACTGGGTTGAGGCTTTCTGACTGCTCTCACGCAAACCGTGGCTGTCTGTACACACCTCTTTGGGGTACTCCTGAGTTGTGCGCATGCTCAGTCATTCGGACTGTCGTTAACGCACCGCAGTTTGGCTCGGCAATTTGGTCAAAGTGTGGTCCAAACGTCGGCAAATTTGGAGGTCGAAAAATGTTCCGACGAACTTCAAATTTTGCATGCCCTAAACTCTCTATATTGCGCACTTGTCATAAAAAATTGACAGACTTTCGCCGGGAAATGGCAGAGAAATTTCAAAGTTTATAAAAAACTGGGTTGAGGCTTCCTGACTGCTCTCACGCAAACCGTGGCTGTCTGTACACACCTCTTTGGGGTACTCCTGAGTTGTGCGCATGCTCAGTCATTCGGACTGTCGTTAACGCACCGCAGTTTGGCTCGGCAATTTGGTCAAAGTGTGGTCCAAACGTCGGAAAATTTGGAGGTCGAAAAATGTTCCGACGAACTTCAAAATTTGCATGCCCTAAACTCTCTATATTGCGCACTTGTCATAAAAAATTGACAGACTTTCGCCGGGAAATGGCAGAGAAATTTCAAAGTTTAGAAAAAACTGGGTTGAGGCTTCCTGACTGCTCTCACGCAAACCGTGGCTGTCTGTACACACCTCTTTGGGGTACTCCTGAGTTGTGCGCATGCTCAGTCATTCGGACTGTCGTTAACGCACCGCAGTTTGGCTCGGCAATTTGGTCAAAGTGTGGTCCAAACGTCGGCAAATTTGGAGGTCGAAAAATGTTCCGACGAACTTCAAATTTTGCATGCCCTAAACTCTCTATATTGCGCACTTGTCATAAAAAATTGACAGACTTTCGCCGGGAAATGGCAGAGAAATTTCAAAGTTTAGAAAAAACTGGGTTGAGGCTTCCTGACTGCTCTCACGCAAACCGTGGCTGTCTGTACACACCTCTTTGGGGTACTCCTGAGTTGTGCGCATGCTCAGTCATTCGGACTGTCGTTAACGCACCGCAGTTTGGCTCGGCAATTTGGTCAAAGTGTGGTCCAAACGTCGGCAAATTTGGAGGTCGAAAAATGTTCCGACGAACTTCAAATTTTGCATGCCCTAAACTCTCTATATTGCGCACTTGTCATAACAAATTGACAGACTTTCGCCGGGAAATGGCAGAGAAATTTCAAAGTTTAGAAAAAACTGGGTTGAGGCTTCCTGACTGCTCTCACGCAAACCGTGGCTGTCTGTACACACCTCTTTGGGGTACTCCTGAGTTGTGCGCATGCTCAGTCATTCGGACTGTCGTTAACGCACCGCAGTTTGGCTCGGCAATTTGGTCAAAGTGTGGTCCAAACGTCGGCAAATTTGGAGGTCGAAAAATGTTCCGACGAACTTCAAATTTTGCATGCCCTAAACTCTCTATATTGCGCACTTGTCATAAAAAATTGACAGACTTTCGCGGGGAAATGGCAGAGAAATTTCAAAGTTTAGAAAAAACTGGGTTGAGGCTTCCTGACTGCTCTCACGCAAACCGTGGCTGTCTGTACACACCTCTTTGGGGTACTCCTGAGTTGTGCGCATGCTCAGTCATTCGGACTGTCGTTAACGCACCGCAGTTTGGCTCGGCAATTTGGTCAAAGTGTGGTCCAAACGTCGGCAAATTTGGAGGTCGAAAAATGTTCCGACGAACTTCAAATTTTGCATGCCCTAAACTCTCTATATTGCGCACTTGTCATAACAAATTGACAGACTTTCGCCGGGAAATGGCAGAGAAATTTCAAAGTTTAGAAAAAACTGGGTTGAGGCTTTCTGACTGCTCTCACGCAAACCGTGGCTGTCTGTACACACCTCTTTGGGGTACTCCTGAGTTGTGCGCATGCTCAGTCATTCGGACTGTCGTTAACGCACCGCAGTTTGGCTCGGCAATTTGGTCAAAGTGTGGTCCAAACGTCGGCAAATTTGGAGGTCGAAAAATGTTCCGACGAACTTCAAATTTTGCATGCCCTAAACTCTCTATATTGCGCACTTGTCATAAAAAATTGACAGACTTTCGCCGGGAAATGGCAGAGAAATTTCAAAGTTTAGAAAAAACTGGGTTGAGGCTTCCTGACTGCTCTCACGCAAACCGTGGCTGTCTGTACACACCTCTTTGGGGTACTCCTGAGTTGTGCGCATGCTCAGTCATTCGGACTGTCGTTAACGCACCGCAGTTTGGCTCGGCAATTTGGTCAAAGTGTGGTCCAAACGTCGGAAAATTTGGAGGTCGAAAAATGTTCCGACGAACTTCAAAATTTGCATGCCCTAAACTCTCTATATTGCGCACTTGTCATAAAAAATTGACAGACTTTCGCCGGGAAATGGCAGAGAAATTTCAAAGTTTAGAAAAAACTGGGTTGAGGCTTCCTGACTGCTCTCACGCAAACCGTGGCTGTCTGTACACACCTCTTTGGGGTACTCCTGAGTTGTGCGCATGCTCAGTCATTCGGACTGTCGTTAACGCACCGCAGTTTGGCTCGGCAATTTGGTCAAAGTGTGGTCCAAACGTCGGCAAATTTGGAGGTCGAAAAATGTTCCGACGAACTTCAAATTTTGCATGCCCTAAACTCTCTATATTGCGCACTTGTCATAAAAAATTGACAGACTTTCGCCGGGAAATGGCAGAGAAATTTCAAAGTTTAGAAAAAAACTGGGTTGAGGCTTCCTGACTGCTCTCACGCAAACCGTGGCTGTCTGTACACACCTCTTTGGGGTACTCCTGAGTTGTGCGCATGCTCAGTCATTCGGACTGTCGTTAACGCACCGCAGTTTGGCTCGGCAATTTGGTCAAAGTGTGGTCCAAACGTCGGCAAATTTGGAGGTCGAAAAATGTTCCGACGAACTTCAAATTTTGCATGCCCTAAACTCTCTATATTGCGCACTTGTCATAAAAAATTGACAGACTTTCGCCGGGAAATGGCAGAGAAATTTCAAAGTTTAGAAAAAACTGGGTTGAGGCTTCCTGACTGCTCTCACGCAAACCGTGGCTGTCTGTACACACCTCTTTGGGGGTACTCCTGAGTTGTGCGCATGCTCAGTCATTCGGACTGTCGTTAACGCACCGCAGTTTGGCTCGGCAATTTGGTCAAAGTGTGGTCCAAACGTCGGCAAATTTGGAGGTCGAAAAATGTTCCGACGAACTTCAAATTTTGCATGCCATAAACTCTCTATATTGCGCACTTGTCATAAAAAATTGACAGACTTTCGCCGGGAAATGGCAGAGAAATTTCAAAGTTGAGAAAAAACTGGGTTGAGGCTTCCTGACTGCTCTCACGCAAACCGTGGCTGTCTGTACACACCTCTTTGGGGTACTCCTGAGTTGTGCGCATGCTCAGTCATTCGGACTGTCGTTAACGCACCGCAGTTTGGCTCGGCAATTTGGTCAAAGTGTGGTCCAAACGTCGGCAAATTTGGAGGTCGAAAAATGTTCCGACGAACTTCAAATTGTGCATGCCCTAAACTCTCTATATTGCGCACTTGTCATAAAAAAAAGGACAGACTTTCGCTGGGAAATGGCAGATAAATTTCAAAGTTTAGAAAAAACTGGGTTGAGGCTTCCTTACTGCTCTCACGCAAACCGTGGCTGTCTGTACACACCTCTTTGGGGTACTCCTGAGTTGTGCGCATGCTCAGTCATTCGGACTGTCGTTAACGCACCGCAGTTTGGCTCGGCAATTTGGTCAAAGTGTAGTCCAAAAGTCGGCAAATTTGGAGGTCGAAAAATGTTCCGACGAACTTCAAATTTTGCATGCCCTAAACTCTCTATATTGCGCACTTGTCATAAAAAATTGACAGACTTTCGCCGGGAAATGGCAGAGAAATTTCAAAGTTTAGAAAAAACTGGGTTGAGGCTTCCTGACTGCTCTCACGCAAACCGTGGCTGTCTGTACACACCTCTTTGGGGTACTCCTGAGTTGTGCGCATGCTCAGTCATTCGGACTGTCGTTAACGCACCGCAGTTTGGCTCGGCAATTTGGTCAAAGTGTGGTCCAAACGTCGGCAAATTTGGAGGTCGAAAAATGTTCCGACGAACTTCAAATTTTGCATGCCCTAAACTCTCTATATTGCGCACTTGTCATAAAAAATTGACAGACTTTCGCCGGGAAATGGCAGAGAAATTTCAAAGTTGAGAAAAACTGGGTTGAGGCTTCCTGACTGCTCTCACGCAAACCGTGGCTGTCTGTACACACCTCTTTGGGGTACTCCTGAGTTGTGCGCATGCTCAGTCATTCGGACTGTCGTTAACGCACCGCAGTTTGGCTCGGCAATTTGGTCAAAGTGTGGTCCAAACGTCGGCGAATTTGGAGGTCGAAAAATGTTCCGACGAACTTCAAATTTTGCATGCCCTAAACTCTCTATATTGCGCACTTGTCATAAAAAATTGACAGACTTTCGCCGGGAAATGGCAGAGAAATTTCAAAGTTTAGAAAAAACTGGGTTGAGGCTTCCTGACTGCTCTCACGCAAACCGTGGCTGTCTGTACACACCTCTTTGGGGTACTCCTGAGTTGTGCGCATGCTCAGTCATTCGGACTGTCGTTAACGCACCGCAGTTTGGCTCGGCAATTTGGTCAAAGTGTGGTCCAAACGTCGGCAAATTTGGAGGTCGAAAAATGTTCCGACGAACTTCAAATGTTGTATGCCCTAAACTCTCTATATTGCGCACTTGTCATAAAAAATTTACAGACTTTCGCCGGGAAATGGCAGAGAAATTTCAAAGTTTAGAAAAAACTGGTTGAGGCTTCCTGACTGCTCTCACGCAAACCGTGGCTGTCTGTACACACCTCTTTGGGGTACTCCTGAGTTGTGCGCATGCTCAGTCATTCGGACTGTCGTTAACGCACCGCAGTTTGGCTCGGCAATTTGGTCAAAGTGTGGTCCAAACGTCGGCAAATTTGGAGGTCGAAAAATGTTCCGACGAACTTCAAATTTGCATGCCCTAAACTCTCTATATTGCGCACTTGTCATAAAAAATTGACAGACTTTCGCCGGGAAATGGCAGAGAAATTTCAAAGTTTAGAAAAACTGGGTTGAGGCTTCCTGACTGCTCTCACGCAAACCGTGGCTGTCTGTACACACCTCTTTGGGGTACTCCTGAGTTGTGCGCATGCTCAGTCATTCGGACTGTCGTTAACGCACCGCAGTTTGGCTCGGCAAATTTGTCAAAGTGTGGTCCAAACGTCGGCAAATTTGGAGGTCGAAAAATGTTCCGACGAACTTCAAATTTTGCATGCCCTAAACTCTCTATATTGCGCACTTGTCATACAAAATTGACAGACTTTGCCGGGAAATGGCAGAGAAATTTCAAAGTTTAGAAAAAACTGGGTTGAGGCTTCCTGACTGCTCTCACGCAAACCGTGGCTGTCTGTACACACCTCTTTGGGGTACTCCTGAGTTGTGCGCATGCTCAGTCATTCAGACTGTCGTTAACGCACCGCAGTTTGGCTCGGCAATTTGGTCAAAGTGTGGTCCAAACGTCGGCAAATTTGGAGGTCGAAAAATGTTCCGACGAACTTCAAATTTTGCATGCCCTAAACTCTCTATATTGCGCACTTTTCATAAAAAAATGACAGACTTTCGCCGGGAAATGCAGAGAAATTTCAAAGTTTAGAAAAAACTGGGTTGAGGCTTCCTGACTGCTCTCACGCAAACCGTGGCTGTCTGTACACACCTCTTTGGGGTACTCCTGAGTTGTGCGCATGCTCAGTCATTCGGACTGTCGTTAACGCACCGCAGTTTGGCTCGGCAATTTGGTCAAAGTGTGGTCCAAACGTCGGCAAATTTGGAGGTCGAAAAATGTTCCGACGAACTTCAAATTTTGCATGCCCTAAACTCTCTATATTGCGCACTTGTCATAAAAAATTGACAGACTTTCGCCGGGAAATGGCAGAGAAATTTCAAAGTTTAGAAAAAAACTGGGTTGAGGCTTCCTGACTGCTCTCACGCAAACCGTGGCTGTCTGTACACACCTCTTTGGGGTACTCCTGAGTTGTGCGCATGCTCAGTCATTCGGACTGTCGTTAACGCACCGCAGTTTGCTCGGCAATTTGGTCAAAGTGTGGTCCAAACGTCGGCAAATTTGGAGGTCGAAAAATGTTCCGACGAACTTCAAATTTTGCATGCCCTAAACTCTCTATATTGCGCACTTGTCATAAAAAATTGACAGACTTTCGCCGGGAAATGGCAGAGAAATTTCAAAGTTTAGAAAAAACTGGGTTGAGGCTTCCTGACTGCTCTCACGCAAACCGTGGCTGTCTGTACACACCTCTTTGGGGTACTCCTGAGCTGTGCGCATGCTCAGTCATTCGGACTGTCGTTAACGCACCGCAGTTTGGCTCGGCAATTTGGTCAAAGTGTGGTCCAAACGTCGGCAAATTTGGAGGTCGAAAAATGTTCCGACGAACTTCAAATTTTGCATGCCCTAAACTCTCTATATTGCGCACTTGTCATAAAAAATTGACAGACTTTCGCCGGGAAATGGCAGAGAAATTTCAAAATTTAGAAAAACTGGGTTGAGGCTTCCTGACTGCTCTCACGCAAACCGTGGCTGTCTGTACACACCTCTTTGGGGTACTCCTGAGTTGTGCGCATGCTCAGTCATTCGGACTGTCGTTAACGCACCGCAGTTTGGCTCGGCAATTTGGTCAAAGTGTGGTCCAAACGTCGGCAAATTGGAGGTCGAAAAATGTTCCGACGAACTTCAAATTTTGCATGCCCTAAACTCTCTATATTGCGCACTTTTCATAAAAAATTGACAGACTTTCGCCGGGAAATGGCAGAGAAATTTCAAAGTTTAGAAAAAACTGGGTTGAGGCTTCCTGACTGCTCTCACGCAAACCGTGGCTGTCTGTACACACCTCTTTGGGTACTCCTGAGTTGTGCGCATGCTCAGTCATTCGGACTGTCGTTAACGCACCGCAGTTTGGCTCGGCAATTTGGTCAAAGTGTGGTCCAAACGTCGGCAAATTTGGAGGTCGAAAAATGTTCCGACGAACTTCAAATTTTGCATGCCCTAAACTCTCTATATTGCGCACTTGTCATAAAAAATTGACAGACTTTCGCCGGGAAATGGCAGAGAAATTTCAAAGTTTAGAAAAAACTGGGTTGAGGCTTCCTGACTGCTCTCACGCAAACCGTGGCTGTCTGTACACACCTCTTTGGGGTACTCCTGAGCTGTGCGCATGCTCAGTCATTCGGACTGTCGTTAACGCACCGCAGTTTGGCTCGGCAATTTGGTCAAAGTGTGGTCCAAACGTCGGCAAATTTGGAGGTCGAAAAATGTTCCGACGAACTTCAAATTTTGCATGCCCTAAACTCTCTATATTGCGCACTTGTCATAAAAAATTGACAGACTTTCGCCGGGAAATGGCAGAGAAATTTCAAAATTTAGAAAAACTGGGTTGAGGCTTCCTGACTGCTCTCACGCAAACCGTGGCTGTCTGTACACACCTCTTTGGGGTACTCCTGAGTTGTGCGCATGCTCAGTCATTCGGACTGTCGTTAACGCACCGCAGTTTGGCTCGGCAATTTGGTCAAAGTGTGGTCCAAACGTCGGCAAATTGGGAGGTCGAAAAATGTTCCGACGAACTTCAAATTTTGCATGCCCTAAACTCTCTATATTGCGCACTTTTCATAAAAAATTGACAGACTTTCGCCGGGAAATGGCAGAGAAATTTCAAAGTTTAGAAAAACTGGGTTGAGGCTTCCTGACTGCTCTCACGCAAACCGTGGCTGTCTGTACACACCTCTTTGGGGTACTCCTGAGTTGTGCGCATGCTCAGTCATTCGGACTGTCGTTAACGCACCGCAGTTTGGCTCGGCAATTTGGTCAAAGTGTGGTCCAAACGTCGGCAAATTTGGAGGTCGAAAAATGTTCCGACGAACTTCAAATTTTGCATGCCCTAAACTCTCTATATTGCGCACTTGTCATAAAAAATTGACAGACTTTCGCCGGGAAATGGCAGAGAAATTTCAAAGTTTAGAAAAAACTGGGTTGAGGCTTCCTGACTGCTCTCACGCAAACCGTGGCTGTCTGTACACACCTCTTTGGGGTACTCCTGAGCTGTGCGCATGCTCAGTCATTCGGACTGTCGTTAACGCACCGCAGTTTGGCTCGGCAATTTGGTCAAAGTGTGGTCCAAACGTCGGCAAATTTGGAGGTCGAAAAATGTTCCGACGAACTTCAAATTTTGCATGCCCTAAACTCTCTATATTGCGCACTTGTCATAAAAAATTGACAGACTTTCGCCGGGAAATGGCAGAGAAATTTCAAAGTTTAGAAAAAACTGGGTTGAGGCTTCCTGACTGCTCTCACGCAAACCGTGGCTGTCTGTACACACCGCTTTGGGGTACTCCTGAGTTGTGCGCATGCTCAGTCATTCGGACTGTCGTTAACGCACCGCAGTTTGGCTCGGCAATTTGGTCAAAGTGTGGTCCAAACGTCGGCAAATTTGGAGGTCGAAAAATGTTCCGACGAACTTCAAATTTTGCATGCCCTAAACTCTCTATATTGCGCACTTGTCATAAAAAATTGACAGACTTTCGCCGGGAAATGGCAGAGAAATTTCAAAGTTTAGAAAAAAACTGGGTTGAGGCTTCCTGACTGCTCTCACGCAAACCGTGGCTGTCTGTACACACCTCTTTGGGGTACTCCTGAGTTGTGCGCATGCTCAGTCATTCGGACTGTCGTTAACGCACCGCAGTTTGGCTCGGCAATTTGGTCAAAGTGTGGTCCAAACGTCGGCGAATTTGGAGGTCGAAAAATGTTCCGACGAACTTCAAATTTTGCATGCCCTAAACTCTCTATATTGCGCACTTGTCATAAAAAATTGACAGACTTTCGCCGGGAAATGGCAGAGAAATTTCAAAGTTAGAAAAAACTGGGTTGAGGCTTCCTGACTGCTCTCACGCAAACCGTGGCTGTCTGTACACACCTCTTTGGGGTACTCCTGAGTTGTGCGCATGCTCAGTCATTCGGACTGTCGTTAACGCACCGCAGTTTGGCTCGGCAATTTGGTCAAAGTGTGGTCCAAACGTCGGCAAATTTGGAGGTCGAAAAATGTTCCGACGAACTTCAAATGTTGTATGCCCTAAACTCTCTATATTGCGCACTTGTCATAAAAAATTTACAGACTTTCGCCGGGAAATGGCAGAGAAATTTCAAAGTTTAGAAAAAACTGGGTTGAGGCTTCCTGACTGCTCTCACGCAAACCGTGGCTGTCTGTACACACCTCTTTGGGGTACTCCTGAGTTGTGCGCATGCTCAGTCATTCGGACTGTCGTTAACGCACCGCAGTTTGGCTCGGCAATTTGGTCAAAGTGTGGTCCAAACGTCGGCAAATTTGGAGGTCGAAAAATGTTCCGACGAACTTCAAATTTGCATGCCCTAAACTCTCTATATTGCGCACTTGTCATAAAAAATTGACAGACTTTCGCCGGGAAATGGCAGAGAAATTTCAAAGTTTAGAAAAAACTGGGTTGAGGCTTCCTGACTGCTCTCACGCAAACCGTGGCTGTCTGTACACACCTCTTTGGGGTACTCCTGAGTTGTGCGCATGCTCAGTCATTCGGACTGTCGTTAACGCACCGCAGTTTGGCTCGGCAAATTGGTCAAAGTGTGGTCCAAACGTCGGCAAATTTGGAGGTCGAAAAATGTTCCGACGAACTTCAAATTTTGCATGCCCTAAACTCTCTATATTGCGCACTTGTCATACAAAATTGACAGACTTTTGCCGGGAAATGCAGAGAAATTTCAAAGTTTAGAAAAACTGGGTTGAGGCTTCCTGACTGCTCTCACGCAAACCGTGGCTGTCTGTACACACCTCTTTGGGTACTCCTGAGTTGTGCGCATGCTCAGTCATTCGGACTGTCGTTAACGCACCGCAGTTTGGCTCGGCAATTTGGTCAAAGTGTGGTCCAAACGTCGGCAAATTTGGAGGTCGAAAAATGTTCCGACGAACTTCAAATTTTGCATGCCCTAAACTCTATATTGCGCACTTTTCATAAAAAATTGACAGACTTTCGCCGGGAAATGGCAGAGAAATTTCAAAGTTTAGAAAAAACTGGGTTGAGGCTTCCTGACTGCTCTCACGCAAACCGTGGCTGTCTGTACACACCTCTTTGGGGTACTCCTGAGTTGTGCGCATGCTCAGTCATTCGGACTGTCGTTAACGCACCGCAGTTTGGCTCGGCAATTTGGTCAAAGTGTGGTCCAAACGTCGGCAAATTTGGAGGTCGAAAAATGTTCCGACGAACTTCAAATTTTGCATGCCCTAAACTCTCTATATTGCGCACTTGTCATAAAAAATTGACAGACTTTCGCCGGGAAATGGCAGAGAAATTTCAAAGTTTAGAAAAAACTGGGTTGAGGCTTCCTGACTGCTCTCACGCAAACCGTGGCTGTCTGTACACACCTCTTTGGGGTACTCCTGAGTTGTGCGCATGCTCAGTCATTCGGACTGTCGTTAACGCACCGCAGTTTGGCTCGGCAATTTGGTCAAAGTGTGGTCCAAACGTCGGCAAATTGGAGGTCGAAAAATGTTCCGACGAACTTCAAATTTTGCATGCCCTAAACTCTCTATATTGCGCACTTTTCATAAAAAATTGACAGACTTTCGCCGGGAAATGGCAGAGAAATTTCAAAGTTTAGAAAAAACTGGGTTGAGGCTTCCTGACTGCTCTCACGCAAACCGTGGCTGTCTGTACACACCTCTTTGGGGTACTCCTGAGTTGTGCGCATGCTCAGTCATTCGGACTGTCGTTAACGCACCGCAGTTTGGCTCGGCAATTTGGTCAAAGTGTGGTCCAAACGTCGGCAAATTTGGAGGTCGAAAAATGTTCCGACGAACTTCAAATTTTGCATGCCCTAAACTCTCTATATTGCGCACTTGTCATAAAAAATTGACAGACTTTCGCCGGGAAATGGCAGAGAAATTTCAAAGTTTAGAAAAAACTGGGTTGAGGCTTCCTGACTGCTCTCACGCAAACCGTGGCTGTCTGTACACACCTCTTTGGGGTACTCCTGAGTTGTGCGCATGCTCAGTCATTCGGACTGTCGTTAACGCACCGCAGTTTGGCTCGGCAAATTGGTCAAAGTGTGGTCCAAACGTCGGCAAATTTGGAGGTCGAAAAATGTTCCGACGAACTTCAAATTTTGCATGCCCTAAACTCTCTATATTGCGCACTTGTCATACAAAATTGACAGACTTTCGCCGGGAAATGGCAGAGAAATTTAAAGTTTAGAAAAAACTGGGTTGAGGCTTCCTGACTGCTCTCACGCAAACCGTGGCTGTCTGTACACACCTCTTTGGGGTACTCCTGAGTTGTGCGCATGCTCAGTCATTCGGACTGTCGTTAACGCACCGCAGTTTGGCTCGGCAATTTGGTCAAAGTGTGGTCCAAACGTCGGCAAATTTGGAGGTCGAAAAATGTTCCGACGAACTTCAAATTTTGCATGCCCTAAACTCTCTATATTGCGCACTTTTCATAAAAAATTGACAGACTTTCGCCGGGAAATGGCAGAGAAATTTCAAAGTTTAGAAAAAACTGGGTTGAGGCTTCCTGACTGCTCTCACGCAAACCGTGGCTGTCTGTACACACCTCTTTGGGGTACTCCTGAGTTGTGCGCATGCTCAGTCATTCGGACTGTCGTTAACGCACCGCAGTTTGGCTCGGCAATTTGGTCAAAGTGTGGTCCAAACGTCGGCAAATTTGGAGGTCGAAAAATGTTCCGACGAACTTCAAATTTTGCATGCCCTAAACTCTCTATATTGCGCACTTGTCATAAAAAATTGACAGACTTTCGCCGGGAAATGGCAGAGAAATTTCAAAGTTTAGAAAAAACTGGGTTGAGGCTTCCTGACTGCTCTCACGCAAACCGTGGCTGTCTGTACACACCTCTTTGGGGTACTCCTGAGTTGTGCGCATGCTCAGTCATTCGGACTGTCGTTAACGCACCGCAGTTTGGCTCGGCAATTTGGTCAAAGTGTGGTCCAAACGTCGGCAAATTTGGAGGTCGAAAAATGTTCCGACGAACTTCAAATTTTGCATGCCCTAAACTCTCTATATTGCGCACTTGTCATAACAAATTGACAGACTTTCGCCGGGAAATGGCAGAGAAATTTCAAAGTTTAGAAAAACTGGGTTGAGGCTTCCTGACTGCTCTCACGCAAACCGTGGCTGTCTGTACACACCTCTTTGGGGTACTCCTGAGTTGTGCGCATGCTCAGTCATTCGGACTGTCGTTAACGCACCGCAGTTTGGCTCGGCAATTTGGTCAAAGTGTGGTCCAAACGTCGGCAAATTGGGAGGTCGAAAAATGTTCCGACGAACTTCAAATTTGCATGCCCTAAACTCTCTATATTGCGCACTTTTCATAAAAAATTTACAGACTTTCGCCGGGAAATGGCAGAGAAATTTCAAAGTTTAGAAAAAACTGGGTTGAGGCTTCCTGACTGCTCTCACGCAAACCGTGGCTGTCTGTACACACCTCTTTGGGGTACTCCTGAGTTGTGCGCATGCTCAGTCATTCGGACTGTCGTTAACGCACCGCAGTTTGGCTCGGCAATTTGGTCAAAGTGTGGTCCAAACGTCGGCAAATTTGGAGGTCGAAAAATGTTCCGACGAACTTCAAATTTTGCATGCCCTAAACTCTCTATATTGCGCACTTGTCATAAAAAATTGACAGACTTTCGCCGGGAAATGGCAGAGAAATTTCAAAGTTTAGAAAAAACTGGGTTGAGGCTTCCTGACTGCTCTCACGCAAACCGTGGCTGTCTGTACACACCTCTTTGGGGTACTCCTGAGTTGTGCGCATGCTCAGTCATTCGGACTGTCGTTAACGCACCGCAGTTTGGCTCGGCAATTTGGTCAAAGTGTGGTCCAAACGTCGGCAAATTTGGAGGTCGAAAAATGTTCCGACGAACTTCAAATTTTGCATGCCCTAAACTCTCTATATTGCGCACTTGTCATAAAAAATTGACAGACTTTCGCCGGGAAATGGCAGAGAAATTTCAAAGTTTAGAAAAAACTGGGTTGAGGCTTCCTGACTGCTCTCACGCAAACCGTGGCTGTCTGTACACACCTCTTTGGGGTACTCCTGAGCTGTGCGCATGCTCAGTCATTCGGACTGTCGTTAACGCACCGCAGTTTGGCTCGGCAATTTGGTCAAAGTGTGGTCCAAACGTCGGCAAATTTGGAGGTCGAAAAATGTTCCGACGAACTTCAAATTTTGCATGCCCTAAACTCTCTATATTGCGCACTTGTCATAAAAAATTGACAGACTTTCGCCGGGAAATGGCAAAGAAATTTCAAAGTTTAGAAAAAACTGGGTTGAGGCTTCCTGACTGCTCTCACGCAAACCGTGGCTGTCTGTACACACCTCTTTGGGGTACTCCTGAGTTGTGCGCATGCTCAGTCATTCGGACTGTCGTTAACGCACCGCAGTTTGGCTCGGCAATTTGGTCAAAGTGTGGTCCAAACGTCGGCAAATTTGGAGGTCGAAAAATGTTCCGACGAACTTCAAATTTTGCATGCCCTAAACTCTCTATATTGCGCACTTGTCATAAAAATTGACAGACTTTCGCCGGAAATGGCAGAGAAATTTCAAAGTTTAGAAAACAACTGGGTTGAGGCTTCCTGACTGCTCTCACGCAAACCGTGGCTGTCTGTACACACCTCTTTGGGGTACTCCTGAGTTGTGCGCATGCTCAGTCATTCGGACTGTCGTTAACGCACCGCAGTTTGGCTCGGCAATTTGGTCAAAGTGTGGTCCAAACGTCGGCAAATTTGGAGGTCGAAAAATGTTCCGACGAACTTTAAATTTTGCATGCCCTAAACTCTCTATATTGCGCACTTGTCATAAAAAATTGACAGACTTTCGCCGGGAAATGGCAGAGAAATTTCAAAGTTTAGAAAAAACTGGGTGAGGCTTCCTGACTGCTCTCACGCAAACCGTGGCTGTCTGTACACACCTCTTTGGGGTACTCCTGAGTTGTGCGCATGCTCAGTCATTCGGACTGTCGTTAACGCACCGCAGTTTGGCTCGGCAATTTGGTCAAAGTGTGGTCCAAACGTCGGCAAATTTGGAGGTCGAAAAATGTTCCGACGAACTTCAAATTTTGCATGCCCTAAACTCTCTATATTGCGCACTTGTCATAAAAAAATTGACAGACTTTCGCCGGGAAATGGCAGAGAAATTTCAAAGTTTAGAAAAACTGGGTTGAGGCTTCCTGACTGCTCTCACGCAAACCGTGGCTGTCTGTACACACCTCTTTGGGGTACTCCTGAGTTGTGCGCATGCTCAGTCATTCGGACTGTCGTTAACGCACCGCAGTTTGGCTCGGCAATTTGGTCAAAGTGTGGTCCAAACGTCGGCAAATTGGGAGGTCGAAAAATGTTCCGACGAACTTCAAATTTTGCATGCCCTAAACTCTCTATATTGCGCACTTGTCATAAAAAATTGACAGACTTTCGCCGGGAAATGGCAGAGAAATTTCAAAGTTTAGAAAAAACTGGGTTGAGGCTTCCTGACTGCTCTCACGCAAACCGTGGCTGTCTGTACACACCTCTTTGGGGTACTCCTGAGTTGTGCGCATGCTCAGTCATTCGGACTGTCGTTAACGCACCGCAGTTTGGCTCGGCAATTTGGTCAAAGTGTGGTCCAAACGTCGGCAAATTTGGAGGTCGAAAAATGTTCCGACGAACTTCAAATTTTGCATGCCCTAAACTCTCTATATTGCGCACTTGTCATAAAAAATTGACAGACTTTCGCCGGGAAATGGCAGAGAAATTTCAAAGTTTAGAAAAAAACTGGGTTGAGGCTTCCTGACTGCTCTCACGCAAATCGTGGCTGTCTGTACACACCTCTTTGGGGTACTCCTGAGCTGTGCGCATGCTCAGTCATTCGGACTGTCGTTAACGCACCGCAGTTTGGCTCGGCAATTTGGTCAAAGTGTGGTCCAAACGTCGGAAAATTTGGAGGTCGAAAAATGTTCCGACGAACTTCAAATTTTGCATGCCCTAAACTCTCTATATTGCGCACTTGTCATAAAAAATTGACAGACTTTCGCCGGGAAATGGCAGAGAAATTTCAAAGTTTAGAAAAAACTGGGTTGAGGCTTCCTGACTGCTCTCACGCAAACCGTGGCTGTCTGTACACACCTCTTTGGGGTACTCCTGAGTTGTGCGCATGCTCAGTCATTCGGACTGTCGTTAACGCACCGCAGTTTGGCTCGGCAATTTGGTCAAAGTGTGGTCCAAACGTCGGCAAATTTGGAGGTCGAAAAATGTTCCGACGAACTTCAAATGTTGCATGCCCTAAACTCTCTATATTGCGCACTTGTCATAAAAAATTGACAGACTTTCGCCCGGAAATGGCAGAGAAATTTCAAAGTTTAGAAAAAAACTGGGTGAGGCTTCCTGACTGCTCTCACGCAAACCGTGGCTGTCTGTACACACCTCTTTGGGGTACTCCTGAGTTGTGCGCATGCTCAGTCATTCGGACTGTCGTTAACGCACCGCAGTTTGGCTCGGCAATTTGGTCAAAGTGTGGTCCAAACGTCGGCAAATTTGGAGGTCGAAAAATGTTCCGACGAACTTCAAATTTTGCATGCCCTAAACTCTCTATATTGCGCACTTGTCATAAAAAATTGACAGACTTTCGCCGGGAAATGGCAGAGAAATTTCAAAGTTTAGAAAAAACTGGGTTGGAGCTTCCTGACTGCTCTCACGCAAACCGTGGCTGTCTGTACACACCTCTTTGGGGTACTCCTGAGTTGTGCGCATGCTCAGTCATTCGGACTGTCGTTAACGCACCGCAGTTTGGCTCGGCAATTTGGTCAAAGTGTGGTCCAAACGTCGGCAAATTGGGAGGTCGAAAAATGTTCCGACGAACTTCAAATTTTGCATGCCCTAAACTCTCTATATTGCGCACTTGTCATAACAAATTGACAGACTTTCGCCGGGAAATGGCAGAGAAATTTCAAAGTTTAGAAAAAACTGGGTTGAGGCTTCCTGACTGCTCTCACGCAAACCGTGGCTGTCTGTACACACCTCTTTGGGGTACTCCTGAGTTGTGGGCATGCTCAGTCATTCGGACTGTCGTTAACGCACCGCAGTTTGGCTCGGCAATTTGGTCAAAGTGTGGTCCAAACGTCGGCAAATTTGGAGGTCGAAAAATGTTCCGACGAACTTCAAATTTGGCATGCCCTAAACTCTCTATATTGCGCACTTGTCATAAAAAATTGACAGACTTTCGCCGGGAAATGGCAGAGAAATTTCAAAGTTAGAAAAAACTGGGTTGAGGCTTCCTGACTGCTCTCACGCAAACCGTGGCTGTCTGTACACACCTCTTTGGGGTACTCCTGAGTTGTGCGCATGCTCAGTCATTCGGACTGTCGTTAACGCACCGCAGTTTGGCTCGGCAATTTGGTCAAAGTGTGGTCCAAACGTCGGCAAATTTGGAGGTCGAAAAATGTTCTGACGAACTTCAAATTTTGCATGCCCTAAACTCTCTATATTGCGCACTTGTCATAAAAAATTGACAGACTTTCGCCGGGAAATGGCAGAGAAATTTCAAAGTTTAGAAAAACTGGGTTGAGGCTTCCTGACTGCTCTCACGCAAACCGTGGCTGTCTGTACACACCTCTTTGGGGTACTCCTGAGTTGTGCGCATGCTCAGTCATTCGGACTGTCGTTAACGCACCGCAGTTTGGCTCGGCAATTTGGTCAAAGTGTGGTCCAAACGTCGGCAAATTTGGAGGTCGAAAAATGTTCCGACGAACTTCAAATTTTGCATGCCCTAAACTCTCTATATTGCGCACTTGTCATAAAAAATTGACAGACTTTCGCCGGGAAATGGCAGAGAAATTTCAAAGTTTAGAAAAAACTGGGTTGAGGCTTCCTGACTGCTCTCACGCAAACCGTGGCTGTCTGTACACACCTCTTTGGGGTACTCCTGAGTTGTGCGCATGCTCAGTCATTCGGACTGTCGTTAACGCACCGCAGTTTGGCTCGGCAATTTGGTCAAAGTGTGGTCCAAACGTCGGCAAATTTGGAGGTCGAAAAATGTTCCGACGAACTTCAAATTTTGCATGCCCTAAACTCTCTATATTGCGCACTTGTCATAACAAAATGACAGACTTTCGCCGGGAAATGGCAGAGAAATTTCAAAGTTTAGAAAAACTGGGTTGAGGCTTCCTGACTGCTCTCACGCAAACCGTGGCTGTCTGTACACACCTCTTTGGGGTACTCCTGAGTTGTGCGCATGCTCAGTCATTCGGACTGTCGTTAACGCACCGCAGTTTGGCTCGGCAATTTGGTCAAAGTGTGGTCCAAACGTCGGCAAATTTGGAGGTCGAAAAATGTACCGACGAACTTCAAATTTGGCATGCCCTAAACTCTCTATATTGCGCACTTGTCATAAAAAATTGACAGACTTTCGCCGGGAAATGGCAGAGAAATTTCAAAGTTTAGAAAAAACTGGGTTGAGGCTTCCTGACTGCTCTCACGCAAACCGTGGCTGTCTGTACACACCTCTTTGGGGTACTCCTGAGTTGTGCGCATGCTCAGTCATTCGGACTGTCGTTAACGCACCGCAGTTTGGCTCGGCAATTTGGTCAAAGTGTGGTCCAAACGTCGGCAAATTGGAGTTCGAAAAATGTTCCGACGAACTTCAAATTTTGCATGCCCTAAACTCTCTATATTGCGCACTTGTCATAACAAAATGACAGACTTTCGCCGGGAAATGCAGAGAAATTTCAAAGTTTAGAAAAAACTGGGTTGAGGCTTCCTGACTGCTCTCACGCAAACCGTGGCTGTCTGTACACACCTCTTTGGGGTACTCCTGAGTTGTGCGCATGCTCAGTCATTCGGACTGTCGTTAACGCACCGCAGTTTGGCTCGGCAATTTGGTCAAAGTGTGGTCCAAACGTCGGCAAATTTGGAGGTCGAAAAATGTTCCGACGAACTTCAAATTTTGCATGCCCTAAACTCTCTATATTGCGCACTTGTCATAAAAAATTGACAGACTTTCGCCGGGAAATGGCAGAGAAATTTCAAAGTTTAGAAAAAACTGGGTTGAGGCTTCCTGACTGCTCTCACGCAAACCGTGGCTGTCTGTACACACCTCTTTGGGGTACTCCTGAGTTGTGCGCATGCTCAGTCATTCGGACTGTCGTTAACGCACCGCAGTTTGGCTCGGCAATTTGGTCAAAGTGTGGTCCAAACGTCGGCAAATTTGGAGGTCGAAAAATGTTCCGACGAACTTCAAATTTGGCATGCCCTAAACTCTCTATATTGCGCACTTGTCATAACAAATTGACAGACTTTCGCCGGGAAATGGCAGAGAAATTTCAAGTTTAGAAAAACTGGGTTGAGGCTTCCTGACTGCTCTCACGCAAACCGTGGCTGTCTGTACACACCTCTTTGGGGTACTCCTGAGTTGTGCGCATGCTCAGTCATTCGGACTGTCGTTAACGCACCGCAGTTTGGCTCGGCAATTTGGTCAAAGTGTGGTCCAAACGTCGGCAAATTTGGAGGTCGAAAAATGTTCCGACGAACTTCAAATTTTGCATGCCCTAAACTCTCTATATTGCGCACTTGTCATAAAAAAATTGACAGACTTTCGCCGGGAAATGGCAGAGAAATTTCAAAGTTTAGAAAAAACTGGGTTGAGGCTTCCTGACTGCTCTCACGCAAACCGTGGCTGTCTGTACACACCTCTTTGCTCTTTGGGGTACTCCTGAGTTGTGCGCATGCTCAGTCATTCGGACTGTCGTTAACGCACCGCAGTTTGGCTCGGCAATTTGGTCAAAGTGTGGTCCAAACGTCGGCAAATTTGGAGGTCGAAAAATGTTCCGACGAACTTCAAATTTTGCATGCCCTAAACTCTCTATATTGCGCACTTGTCATAAAAAATTGACAGACTTTCGCCGGGAAATGGCAGAGAAATTTCAAAGTTTAGAAAAAACTGGGTTGAGGCTTCCTGACTGCTCTCACGCAAACCGTGGCTGTCTGTACACACCTCTTTGGGGTACTCCTGAGTTGTGCGCATGCTCAGTCATTCGGACTGTCGTTAACGCACCGCAGTTTGGCTCGGCAATTTGGTCAAAGTGTGGTCCAAACGTCGGCAAATTTGGAGGTCGAAAAATGTTCCGACGAACTTCAAATTTTGCATGCCCTAAACTCTCTATATTGCGCACTTGTCATAAAAAATTGACAGACTTTCGCCGGGAAATGGCAGAGAAATTTCAAAGTTTAGAAAAAACTGGGTTGAGGCTTCCTGACTGCTCTCACGCAAACCGTGGCTGTCTGTACACACCTCTTTGGGGTACTCCTGAGTTGTGCGCATGCTCAGTCATTCGGACTGTCGTTAACGCACCGCAGTTTGGCTCGGCAATTTGGTCAAAGTGTGGTCCAAACGTCGGCAAATTTGGAGGTCGAAAAATGTTCCGACGAACTTCAAATTTTGCATGCCCTAAACTCTCTATATTGCGCACTTGTCATAAAAAATTGACAGACTTTCGCCGGGAAATGGCAGAGAAATTTCAAAGTTTAGAAAAAACTGGGTTGAGGCTTCCTGACTGCTCTCACGCAAACCGTGGCTGTCTGTACACACCTCTTTGGGGTACTCCTGAGTTGTGCGCATGCTCAGTCATTCGGACTGTCGTTAACGCACCGCAGTTTGGCTCGGCAATTTGGTCAAAGTGTGGTCCAAACGTCGGCAAATTTGGAGGTCGAAAAATGTTCCGACGAACTTCAAATTTTGCATGCCCTAAACTCTCTATATTGCGCACTTGTCATAAAAAATTGACAGACTTTCGCCGGGAAATGGCAGAGAAATTTCAAAGTTTAGAAAAAACTGGGTTGAGGCTTCCTGACTGCTCTCACGCAAACCGTGGCTGTCTGTACACACCTCTTTGGGGTACTCCTGAGTTGTGCGCATGCTCAGTCATTCGGACTGTCGTTAACGCACCGCAGTTTGGCTCGGCAATTTGGTCAAAGTGTGGTCCAAACGTCGGCAAATTTGGAGGTCGAAAAATGTTCCGACGAACTTCAAATTTTGCATGCCCTAAACTCTCTATATTGCGCACTTGTCATAAAAAAATTGACAGACTTTCGCCGGGAAATGGCAGAGAAATTTCAAAGTTTAGAAAAAACTGGGTTGAGGCTTCCTGACTGCTCTCACGCAAACCGTGGCTGTCTGTACACACCTCTTTGGGGTACTCCTGAGTTGTGCGCATGCTCAGTCATTCGGACTGTCGTTAACGCACCGCAGTTTGGCTCGGCAATTTGGTCAAAGTGTGGTCCAAACGTCGGCAAATTTGGAGGTCGAAAAATGTTCCGACGAACTTCAAATTTTGCATGCCCTAAACTCTCTATATTGCGCACTTGTCATAAAAAATTGACAGACTTTCGCCGGGAAATGGCAGAGAAATTTCAAAGTTTAGAAAAAACTGGGTTGAGGCTTCCTGACTGCTCTCACGCAAACCGTGGCTGTCTGTACACACCTCTTTGGGGTACTCCTGAGTTGTGCGCATGCTCAGTCATTCGGACTGTCGTTAACGCACCGCAGTTTGGCTCGGCAATTTGGTCAAAGTGTGGTCCAAACGTCGGCAAATTTGGAGGTCGAAAAATGTTCCGACGAACTTCAAATTTTGCATGCCCTAAACTCTCTATATTGCGCACTTGTCATAAAAAATTGACAGACTTTCGCCGGGAAATGGCAGAGAAATTTCAAAGTTTAGAAAAAACTGGGTTGAGGCTTCCTGACTGCTCTCACGCAAACCGTGGCTGTCTGTACACACCTCTTTGGGGTACTCCTGAGTTGTGCGCATGCTCAGTCATTCGGACTGTCGTTAACGCACCGCAGTTTGGTTCGGCAATTTGGTCAAAGTGTGGTCCAAACGTCGGCAAATTTGGAGGTCGAAAAATGTTCCGACGAACTTCAAATTTTGCATGCCCTAAACTCTCTATATTGCGCACTTGTCATAAAAAATTGACAGACTTTCGCCGGGAAATGGCAGAGAAATTTCAAAGTTTAGAAAAAACTGGGTTGAGGCTTCCTGACTGCTCTCACGCAAACCGTGGCTGTCTGTACACACCTCTTTGGGGTACTCCTGAGTTGTGCGCATGCTCAGTCATTCGGACTGTCGTTAACGCACCGCAGTTTGGCTCGGCAATTTGGTCAAAGTGTGGTCCAAACGTCGGCAAATTTGGAGGTCGAAAAATGTTCCGACGAACTTCAAATTTTGCATGCCCTAAACTCTCTATATTGCGCACTTGTCATAAAAAATTGACAGACTTTCGCCGGGAAATGGCAGAGAAATTTCAAAGTTTAGAAAAAACTGGGTTGAGGCTTCCTGACTGCTCTCACGCAAACCGTGGCTGTCTGTACACACCTCTTTGGGGTACTCCTGAGTTGTGCGCATGCTCAGTCATTCGGACTGTCGTTAACGCACCGCAGTTTGGCTCGGCAATTTGGTCAAAGTGTGGTCCAAACGTCGGCAAATTTGGAGGTCGAAAAATGTTCCGACGAACTTCAAATTTTGCATGCCCTAAACTCTCTATATTGCGCACTTGTCATAACAAAATGACAGACTTTCGCCGGGAAATGGCAGAGAAATTTCAAAGTTTAGAAAAAACTGGGTTGAGGCTTCCTGACTGCTCTCACGCAAACCGTGGCTGTCTGTACACACCTCTTTGGGGTACTCCTGAGTTGTGCGCATGCTCAGTCATTCGGACTGTCGTTAACGCACCGCAGTTTGGCTCGGCAATTTGGTCAAAGTGTGGTCCAAACGTCGGCAAATTTGGAGGTCGAAAAATGTTCCGACGAACTTCAAATTTTGCATGCCCTAAACTCTCTATATTGCGCACTTGTCATAAAAAATTGACAGACTTTCGCCGGGAAATGGCAGAGAAATTTCAAAGTTTAGAAAAAACTGGGTTGAGGCTTCCTGACTGCTCTCACGCAAACCGTGGCTGTCTGTACACACCTCTTTGGGGTACTCCTGAGTTGTGCGCATGCTCAGTCATTCGGACTGTCGTTAACGCACCGCAGTTTGGCTCGGCAATTTGGTCAAAGTGTGGTCCAAACGTCGGCAAATTTGGAGGTCGAAAAATGTTCCGACGAACTTCAAATTTTGCATGCCCTAAACTCTCTATATTGCGCACTTGTCATAAAAAATTGACAGACTTTCGCCGGGAAATGGCAGAGAAATTTCAAAGTTTAGAAAAAACTGGGTTGAGGCTTCCTGACTGCTCTCACGCAAACCGTGGCTGTCTGTACACACCTCTTTGGGGTACTCCTGAGTTGTGCGCATGCTCAGTCATTCGGACTGTCGTTAACGCACCGCAGTTTGGCTCGGCAATTTGGTCAAAGTGTGGTCCAAACGTCGGCAAATTTGGAGGTCGAAAAATGTTCCGACGAACTTCAAATTTTGCATGCCCTAAACTCTCTATATTGCGCACTTGTCATAAAAAATTGACAGACTTTCGCCGGGAAATGGCAGAGAAATTTCAAAGTTTAGAAAAAACTGGGTTGAGGCTTCCTGACTGCTCTCACGCAAACCGTGGCTGTCTGTACACACCTCTTTGGGGTACTCCTGAGTTGTGCGCATGCTCAGTCATTCGGACTGTCGTTAACGCACCGCAGTTTGGCTCGGCAATTTGGTCAAAGTGTGGTCCAAACGTCGGCAAATTTGGAGGTCGAAAAATGTTCCGACGAACTTCAAATTTTGCATGCCCTAAACTCTCTATATTGCGCACTTGTCATAAAAAATTGACAGACTTTCGCCGGGAAATGGCAGAGAAATTTCAAAGTTTAGAAAAAACTGGGTTGAGGCTTCCTGACTGCTCTCACGCAAACCGTGGCTGTCTGTACACACCTCTTTGGGGTACTCCTGAGTTGTGCGCATGCTCAGTCATTCGGACTGTCGTTAACGCACCGCAGTTTGGCTCGGCAATTTGGTCAAAGTGTGGTCCAAACGTCGGCAAATTTGGAGGTCGAAAAATGTTCCGACGAACTTCAAATTTTGCATGCCCTAAACTCTCTATATTGCGCACTTGTCATAAAAAATTGACAGACTTTCGCCGGGAAATGGCAGAGAAATTTCAAAGTTTAGAAAAAACTGGGTTGAGGCTTCCTGACTGCTCTCACGCAAACCGTGGCTGTCTGTACACACCTCTTTGGGGTACTCCTGAGTTGTGCGCATGCTCAGTCATTCGGACTGTCGTTAACGCACCGCAGTTTGGCTCGGCAATTTGGTCAAAGTGTGGTCCAAACGTCGGCAAATTTGGAGGTCGAAAAATGTTCCGACGAACTTCAAATTTTGCATGCCCTAAACTCTCTATATTGCGCACTTGTCATAAAAAATTGACAGACTTTCGCCGGGAAATGGCAGAGAAATTTCAAAGTTTAGAAAAAACTGGGTTGAGGCTTCCTGACTGCTCTCACGCAAACCGTGGCTGTCTGTACACACCTCTTTGGGGTACTCCTGAGTTGTGCGCATGCTCAGTCATTCGGACTGTCGTTAACGCACCGCAGTTTGGCTCGGCAATTTGGTCAAAGTGTGGTCCAAACGTCGGCAAATTTGGAGGTCGAAAAATGTTCCGACGAACTTCAAATTTTGCATGCCCTAAACTCTCTATATTGCGCACTTGTCATAAAAAATTGACAGACTTTCGCCGGGAAATGGCAGAGAAATTTCAAAGTTTAGAAAAAACTGGGTTGAGGCTTCCTGACTGCTCTCACGCAAACCGTGGCTGTCTGTACACACCTCTTTGGGGTACTCCTGAGTTGTGCGCATGCTCAGTCATTCGGACTGTCGTTAACGCACCGCAGTTTGGCTCGGCAATTTGGTCAAAGTGTGGTCCAAACGTCGGCAAATTTGGAGGTCGAAAAATGTTCCGACGAACTTCAAATTTTGCATGCCCTAAACTCTCTATATTGCGCACTTGTCATAAAAAATTGACAGACTTTCGCCGGGAAATGGCAGAGAAATTTCAAAGTTTAGAAAAAAACTGGGTTGAGGCTTCCTGACTGCTCTCACGCAAACCGTGGCTGTCTGTACACACCTCTTTGGGGTACTCCTGAGTTGTGCGCATGCTCAGTCATTCGGACTGTCGTTAACGCACCGCAGTTTGGCTCGGCAATTTGGTCAAAGTGTGGTCCAAACGTCGGCAAATTTGGAGGTCGAAAAATGTTCCGACGAACTTCAAATTTTGCATGCCCTAAACTCTCTATATTGCGCACTTGTCATAAAAAATGACAGACTTTCGCCGGGAAATGGCAGAGAAATTTCAAAGTTTAGAAAAAACTGGGTTGAGGCTTCCTGACTGCTCTCACGCAAACCGTGGCTGTCTGTACACACCTCTTTGGGGTACTCCTGAGTTGTGCGCATGCTCAGTCATTCGGACTGTCGTTAACGCACCGCAGTTTGGCTCGGCAATTTGGTCAAAGTGTGGTCCAAACGTCGGCAAATTTGGAGGTCGAAAAATGTTCCGACGAACTTAAATTTTGCATGCCCTAAACTCTCTATATTGCGCACTTGTCATAAAAAATTGACAGACTTTCGCCGGGAAATGGCAGAGAAATTTCAAAGTTTAGAAAAAACTGGGTTGAGGCTTCCTGACTGCTCTCACGCAAACCGTGGCTGTCTGTACACACCTCTTTGGGGTACTCCTGAGTTGTGCGCATGCTCAGTCATTCGGACTGTCGTTAACGCACCGCAGTTTGGCTCGGCAATTTGGTCAAAGTGTGGTCCAAACGTCGGCAAATTTGGAGGTCGAAAAATGTTCCGACGAACTTCAAATTTTGCATGCCCTAAACTCTCTATATTGCGCACTTGTCATAAAAAATTGACAGACTTTCGCCGGGAAATGGCAGAGAAATTTCAAAGTTTAGAAAAAACTGGGTTGAGGCTTCCTGACTGCTCTCACGCAAACCGTGGCTGTCTGTACACACCTCTTTGGGGTACTCCTGAGTTGTGCGCATGCTCAGTCATTCGGACTGTCGTTAACGCACCGCAGTTTGGCTCGGCAATTTGGTCAAAGTGTGGTCCAAACGTCGGCAAATTTGGAGGTCGAAAAATGTTCCGACGAACTTCAAATTTTGCATGCCCTAAACTCTCTATATTGCGCACTTGTCATAAAAAATTGACAGACTTTCGCCGGGAAATGGCAGAGAAATTTCAAAGTTTAGAAAAAACTGGGTTGAGGCTTCCTGACTGCTCTCACGCAAACCGTGGCTGTCTGTACACACCTCTTTGGGGTACTCCTGAGTTGTGCGCATGCTCAGTCATTCGGACTGTCGTTAACGCACCGCAGTTTGGCTCGGCAATTTGGTCAAAGTGTGGTCCAAACGTCGGCAAATTTGGAGGTCGAAAAATGTTCCGACGAACTTCAAATTTTGCATGCCCTAAACTCTCTATATTGCGCACTTGTCATAAAAAATTGACAGACTTTCGCCGGGAAATGGCAGAGAAATTTCAAAGTTTAGAAAAAAACTGGGTTGAGGCTTCCTGACTGCTCTCACGCAAACCGTGGCTGTCTGTACACACCTCTTTGGGGTACTCCTGAGTTGTGCGCATGCTCAGTCATTCGGACTGTCGTTAACGCACCGCAGTTTGGCTCGGCAATTTGGTCAAAGTGTGGTCCAAACGTCGGCAAATTTGGAGGTCGAAAAATGTTCCGACGAACTTCAATTTTTGCATGCCCTAAACTCTCTATATTGCGCACTTGTCATAAAAAATTGACAGACTTTCGCCGGGAAATGGCAGAGAAATTTCAAAGTTTAGAAAAAAACTGGGTTGAGGCTTCCTGACTGCTCTCACGCAAACCGTGGCTGTCTGTACACACCTCTTTGGGGTACTCCTGAGTTGTGCGCATGCTCAGTCATTCGGACTGTCGTTAACGCACCGCAGTTTGGCTCGGCAATTTGGTCAAAGTGTGGTCCAAACGTCGGCAAATTTGGAGGTCGAAAAATGTTCCGACGAACTTCAAATTTTGCATGCCCTAAACTCTCTATATTGCGCACTTGTCATAAAAAATTGACAGACTTTCGCCGGGAAATGGCAGAGAAATTTCAAAGTTTAGAAAAAACTGGGTTGAGGCTTCCTGACTGCTCTCACGCAAACCGTGGCTGTCTGTACACACCTCTTTGGGGTACTCCTGAGTTGTGCGCATGCTCAGTCATTCGGACTGTCGTTAACGCACCGCAGTTTGGCTCGGCAATTTGGTCAAAGTGTGGTCCAAACGTCGGCAAATTTGGAGGTCGAAAAATGTTCCGACGAACTTCAAATTTTGCATGCCCTAAACTCTCTATATTGCGCACTTGTCATAAAAAATTGACAGACTTTCGCCGGGAAATGGCAGAGAAATTTCAAAGTTTAGAAAAAACTGGGTTGAGGCTTCCTGACTGCTCTCACGCAAACCGTGGCTGTCTGTACACACCTCTTTGGGGTACTCCTGAGTTGTGCGCATGCTCAGTCATTCGGACTGTCGTTAACGCACCGCAGTTTGGCTCGGCAATTTGGTCAAAGTGTGGTCCAAACGTCGGCAAATTTGGAGGTCGAAAAATGTTCCGACGAACTTCAAATTTTGCATGCCCTAAACTCTCTATATTGCGCACTTGTCATAAAAAATTGACAGACTTTCGCCGGGAAATGGCAGAGAAATTTCAAAGTTTAGAAAAAAACTGGGTTGAGGCTTCCTGACTGCTCTCACGCAAACCGTGGCTGTCTGTACACACCTCTTTGGGGTACTCCTGAGTTGTGCGCATGCTCAGTCATTCGGACTGTCGTTAACGCACCGCAGTTTGGCTCGGCAATTTGGTCAAAGTGTGGTCCAAACGTCGGCAAATTTGGAGGTCGAAAAATGTTCCGACGAACTTCAAATTTTGCATGCCCTAAACTCTCTATATTGCGCACTTGTCATAAAAAATTGACAGACTTTCGCCGGGAAATGGCAGAGAAATTTCAAAGTTTAGAAAAAACTGGGTTGAGGCTTCCTGACTGCTCTCACGCAAACCGTGGCTGTCTGTACACACCTCTTTGGGGTACTCCTGAGTTGTGCGCATGCTCAGTCATTCGGACTGTCGTTAACGCACCGCAGTTTGGCTCGGCAATTTGGTCAAAGTGTGGTCCAAACGTCGGCAAATTTGGAGGTCGAAAAATGTTCCGACGAACTTCAAATTTTGCATGCCCTAAACTCTCTATATTGCGCACTTGTCATAAAAAATTGACAGACTTTCGCCGGGAAATGGCAGAGAAATTTCAAAGTTTAGAAAAAACTGGGTTGAGGCTTCCTGACTGCTCTCACGCAAACCGTGGCTGTCTGTACACACCTCTTTGGGGTACTCCTGAGTTGTGCGCATGCTCAGTCATTCGGACTGTCGTTAACGCACCGCAGTTTGGCTCGGCAATTTGGTCAAAGTGTGGTCCAAACGTCGGCAAATTTGGAGGTCGAAAAATGTTCCGACGAACTTCAAATTTTGCATGCCCTAAACTCTCTATATTGCGCACTTGTCATAAAAAATTGACAGACTTTCGCCGGGAAATGGCAGAGAAATTTCAAAGTTTAGAAAAAACTGGGTTGAGGCTTCCTGACTGCTCTCACGCAAACCGTGGCTGTCTGTACACACCTCTTTGGGGTACTCCTGAGTTGTGCGCATGCTCAGTCATTCGGACTGTCGTTAACGCACCGCAGTTTGGCTCGGCAATTTGGTCAAAGTGTGGTCCAAACGTCGGCAAATTTGGAGGTCGAAAAATGTTCCGACGAACTTCAATTTTTGCATGCCCTAAACTCTCTATATTGCGCACTTGTCATAAAAAATTGACAGACTTTCGCCGGGAAATGGCAGAGAAATTTCAAAGTTTAGAAAAAAACTGGGTTGAGGCTTCCTGACTGCTCTCACGCAAACCGTGGCTGTCTGTACACACCTCTTCGGGGTACTCCTGAGTTGTGCGCATGCTCAGTCATTCGGACTGTCGTTAACGCACCGCAGTTTGGCTCGGCAATTTGGTCAAAGTGTGGTCCAAACGTCTGCAAATTTGGAGGTCGAAAAATGTTCCGACG
>JBBELK010000347.1:0-257435 GCA_037783545.1 Henricia sp. BOLD:AAB3569 | reverse complement strand
ATGGATTTCGTTCTAACCTAACAATCATATAAAACAGCTCCCCCAAAATACTATCCATGGGAAGAAAACAGGAAATTTACAATCCCCAATTTGGATGTGGAAGCAAAAAGGTTGGTGTAGTTACTGTATTGCTTTATGTTACCGGTTAAATTAGTTTACAAAACATTGGTGCATTTTTTATGATATCCCTGGAAATATACGGATTGAGGCTACAAAATTTTCAGAATGGTAATGAGAAAAATATTACACATGATATGGTATCAAAATCTTAACACCTATGGGGAAAAAGGGTAGCTCAAAAATTTGATCAGCAGCTGATTTCATGAATCCCTACGCACTGCGTAAACCCGCTTGCGCAACTTTTTATTGCGTAAGCTGCGCAACATTCCTGTGATAATTACACACAAGCCTATGGGGCTTATGTCATTTTCAAACGTTGCGCAAGCTACGCACTTTTTCGTGAAATCGGCTCCTGGTTTACGCTCCTTTAAAATGCAATGCCCAAAGCCATCACAGAGATCCCACACAGATCACAATATTCAGATGCTAATATCCAATCAAGTCCACTTTTTATTCCCTTCAATCACATGTGTACATTTGTTTAAAGGGATTTCTTTTTCTGTCCAAATTCATGTGACTAAAGAGGATATAATTTTCTTACAAACTTCAAGTATTGAGCTCGTGCCAATGACGTCATTTTGGGAGTAAAACAATGCCGCGTCTTTGTGGAAGCAATGTGCGTGCGCGTTGTGCGTGTCCATAGCGCGCGTAACGCGCTATGCTGAGGCTCCCATTGGTGAACTAAACCGCGTTGCGCCCACCAGAGAGACACACAACGCGCACGCACATCGCTTCCACAATGAATCAGCATTATTTGACTCCCAAAATGGCATATTCGCACGTGTTCGAAAGGGGTCAATACATGTATTCAAATTAACACACACAGCCTCGTTTCAGATGACGAGCCATTGTATTACGTCACACGACTTTTTATTTGCACATTTTTTCACTGAGACCCCGTTTTCTATGACAATTTAAATTCCTCAATTCAGCTTTTTGACAGTTTATACATGTACTGTTTTGAACAGATAAAATTATTTTCATGTGGTAAAAAGTGAATGCCCCTTTTCATGCCAATTGTCTGTGCACGTGCAGATAAGTATGTGATCTCTGAAGGGTTAAATCATTGGACCTCCCAGTGCATGTTAAGACTGAAACACACACACAAATCCTCACAAGAAACGTGTTAATGAACCTTAAGCATTCTGAACTCAAATCAAATTGTAGAAGTGTTAAAAGGAAGTTCCTTATTGATATTCCAGTGCCAACACCGATGAGGATTCCTTTTTGCAGCTGCTATTATCGATGGCAACAATGGGCTTTGGTAAGTACAACCTTCTCTCCCCCCTCCGCTCCCCCTCCCTAAAAACATTTCCTCCCCCTCCTCGAGTTTGTCAACTTTCCCCCGGGAAAATTCGGGACCCAAAATCAATCCTCTTGGATGAGTGGTGAGACTCAATCACTAAAACCATCGCGAAGAGAAAAAGAAAAAACCTCTGTAATTAGACTTGATTAAGAGATAGCGCTCATGCACTGGTCTGGTCTTTATGTTCGTTATCTTGGTAGATCAATACTTTGCCACTGGGTCGAGGAGAATAAAAATAACAGATACACGGTTTGTCAGTGTGTGGATGATTGGATAACATTCTTCTTAAAGGGGAGTTTAATTCATCGGTGTTACCACGAACTGACACGCAGTGTCACTTCAATGCTAGTCTCGAACAAAATGACATCACCACGTACATGTAAATTGTGTTTTCACGGAGTAACACCCACTGACACCTATCGTACCATAAATTAACCAATTAGGGAGTGTTCCGGTCAACTTTTTACTATATTCTATGGATGATATTATTTATGTCGAGCATTTTCAAAGCTTTTTTCCAAATAAATTTGACATTTTCTTGGGTGTCAATTCGTGGAAACAGAAATTCAGGCATTTTGAGTCCAGTGTAAAGAGTGCACGCGAAAGCAATCTACGACACGGAAAGCAATCAATTGCATTGGATCATATAGACGGGCCTGATATAGAGCTTATAACAAGCCAGAGGAGCATTACTTTAAATACAAAGTAATAACATCCACCCAGAGTTTTTAGTATAGCGCACTTTATTCAAGATGCATTAGTGTTAACTCTTATGCTTCAAAATGTATTTTGCATCGCAGTTGAAGGAAGGGTTTTTGTTTTGTTTCCCAGCTCGTGTAACGCATGCATTCGTGTTCCTGCGCAACCTGTTCTCTGCCTCATTCTTAATACTTGTCAGTGTCCGTGTCATGAGCGTCATTCATGTTACTTCACTAGTGGTCAAAAGGATCAAGGAACAAGTAAGTTGATCTTGCTGAAATTTGTCATATTTGTGAATATACCGAGCAACAAATGAAATGCAATTTTCAGTTTAATCAAAAATTGAAAATTTCTTTTGTAATTGAGTTGAAATTGAAATATTCACATAACAGCTTCATTATGCATGATTGCATAAAGCTTCTGTGTGCTGAAAATTCCCACTCAACGATTGACTCATTTTTCAATTAGAAAGTGGAGAATCGTTTTGCGTTCCTTTTGTTGTTTGGTATATTCATCTGCATTTTTCCAGTTTGGAAGTCACCTTTAAACAGTTGACAATTCTTGGTCCTTCTTGTTAAAGGTACCCCAAGTTTAAAGGTACATTCTGCCCTGAAATCCCTAAAATATTGTACCTTAAATTAATTCCTACCTCACCATTTTCTCTCTCTGTTTGATCTAATTCGTCTTAATTCAGGATGAATGAGATTGCCAACATAATTAAATTTAGATGTAAATATTTCTGAGACATGATTTCTGTAGTTTAAATGCATTCGTCATTACTCATAATAAAGGAGGGGAGAAATATTCTAGTATTTTATAACTTGTAATTCTAATGTTGCATAACTGCTATGTCTATTGTAATTGTATTTTTGGCCCAGCAGGTACATGTAATGTTTGATACAAGCTCAGTTAACTTTGTGCCCACAAGTCTGTCTTACCTACTTGAGTCTATAAATGAAACAAACCGTCATCAATTTGTCAAGTGCCTCTATAATTCAGGAATCCTAGCCCATAAGGATACCATAGAATGTTGCCCTTCTATACTGAAAGATCACCTCAAAAACTGTTCATTAAAAGCCATCATTAATAACATCAACAAAGTAGGTCCCGATGGAGAATTAATCACAATTTCATGTTTCTCTAGTTTAGAAGTCCTTCTTGCAATAAGATAATCTGCCGGCCACCCCAAAGGGTATGAAAATATACACAACTGGCGCTCTGTCCACACGCTGTGTATTTTCCTTCTGCTAGCAAATTCCAAGGGCCCTTGCAAAAGCATAAATATTATGAGTTTGAGTGACAGTTTGTTTATGGTGGGAGGATAACATCAACCTGATGTGGTCTTTGAAGTACATTGTACCAAATTGCCATAATGATCCCAGGCCTAAAGAAGGAAGGGATATGTAGGATTCAAGCAATTCTCGTTCAAGCCCCCAAAATCATATGCCATTTTTCTCTATTCACTTTTGTAATTTTTTTTTTCATGGTGCTGTTTAGCAGCTGATTTTATGCTAACAGAGGCTCCTGGGCCCAATTTCATAGAGCTGCTTAAGCGCTAGCTGAAAACGTGTGCTTACTGTAGCAGAAAAGTTGTGCTAACGTTAAGGCTATTTCACGGCCGAGGCGTGCTTAAGCATGCGCGCGCTTGGAAACCGCCATTGTTGCGTCACTATCTTAAGCAAAAGTTGGCTCTGCGGTTAAGGCAGGTTTTCAGTTGCTTACTGTTAACGATGTCTATGAAATAGCCTTACGCTGGGTTAACGGAAAATGGGCTGTTAAACAGCTCTGTGAAATTGGGCCCTGTTATTTAATGGAGACTATAACCTTAAGCACTGCTAAACGTTTGCTAGCTTTAGAGGTAAAATTTGCTAAACACTAGTGATGCAACAATGCCCGTTTCCAAGCATGCGCATGCTTAAGCACGCCGTGGCCGTGAAATAGCCGTAAAGGGCCTGTGACATGCTAAACAACTTTGTGCCTAAGCTTTGCTTCATAATGACGGATTACTTGTTCAGCAAGACATACTATTGTTCGTTTGGATGTAAAATCAATAAAAGGTGGCCTTTTTCAACTTTGAAGATTTCACTGCAATAAATCACAGACAGAGGGCGCTGTTTTAAGTGCATCACATAAGGAAGACAGAAGGGAAAAGTTAAGAAAAAACATAAGACTTCAAGTTGGACTTGTGGCAAATTGCTGCAGTTTCTACCCCCAGTTTTGTCATGGCTTACAGCAGGCAACATGTAAAACAAACTCAAACAGCCATGGATTACAAAAGTTTCAGGAAAATTGAGAAAAAAGTTGAATCTTTTGTGCACAGTTGAATGTGATTTTCCTGTGTTTGCCTCTTGGGACATCGTGACCTTGGTCATGAATATGCATATTCTCATTAGCATAAAAACTAAAAACCTTTGTTTTAACCCCCAAAGCAAGCTCTAAATATAATTTTTATGACTTTAACTGAGTAGAGTGGTTTTAAAGCATAGATTTCATTGATAAAAATCCTAAATAAGGGGCCCTTTAACATTAGCACAACTTTTCTGCTACAGTAAGCACACATTTTCAGCTAGTGCTTAAGCATCGCCATGAAAAGGCCTCAGCACCTCGACTGTTCTTAACACAACTGATTATGAAGTGTTCATTTCTGCCTTAGGGCCTTCCAACGTTGTCAACATTTTGAACAAAACCACAAAGTGTAGGGTGGGGGGTTTGGAGGGTCGAGGACCATGTATGACTTTACATTACCTGTTATAGACAATTTGTTTTATAATAGTAGCATTTTGGGGGAGGGGGTGGGGGGTGCATCTTGAAAAATACTACTCTCTGTAGAACCGTGAAAATGTTGACAAATTTAGGCGGCGCCTTAATGACTGCACACATACATGTAATTCTGTATCTTGAGAATCTTGTAATTTTGCTGTCCTGTGATAATTTATGTTCTGTGTATGAATCATTTTGTTTCACAAGCAAATGCTTCAATATACGTGCGTCTCCATGTACATGTAGTCATGCTGTTACTAAGGGTCCGTCCAAAGTTGTCAACATTGTCACAGTATTTTTCAAGACCTCCCCCCGAAATACTACTTTTTTCCACTGTTGTGAAATGTCAAAATGTTATAGTGCATGTAAAGTCGTGTGTGACCCCCCCCCCCCCCCCCCCCCCCTTTCCTATGCCTTGTAGAACCGTCTAATATGCCTACCGTACCAGTATGCACACATTGTCTAACCAAGTTAATTTTTACCTTGGTGGTTATACGCATATTTGGTAATCAGCGCACACATGTGCATGTGAGTACTTAGGCATGAGACAAACATGTAAATCATTTTCAGTCACATGCATGCACACATGGAGAGCCTCGCAGTATTTAAAAACCGTTCAAAATATCCGGTGCCAGTGTAATGAATATTTGCCATGAAGCCAGCTTGCATAAATATTGTTGTCAGTATTTCACCAGTCTGAGCTCTTTTCGTCTGGTGTTTCTATAAACATAGGAAATTTAATGATTATTATTCTACAGCAGATAAAATGCTGGTCTTACATGTAGTATACATGCTGGTATTTCATGCTAGTTTTCTTATTGGAGCCTGCATGTACATGAATGTACACTTGTTTTTGTACGAGTCACGTTTTTTTAATAGGCTAACAAGTGAAATTTGTTTCATAGATCAAGACATTTTTCTTAGTCTTCTGAAGTTGGTTGGTCATTTTGTCATCAGTAATCTATTCAGTACATTGGTAATTTGGTCAGTCAGTCAGTCAGTTCCGATAGTCAGTCAGTTGGTCATCGGGTCCATTGGCCATCTGGTTGGTCAGTCAGTTGGTCATTTGGTCATCAGTAATCCATTCAGTACATTGGTAATTTGGTCGGTCAGTCAGTCAGTTCCGATAGTCAGTCAGTTGGTCATCAGGTCCATTGGTCATCTGGTTGGTCAGTCATTGGTCATTTGGTCATTTGGTCATCAGTAATCCATTCAGTACATTGGTATTTTAGTCAGTCAGTCAGTCAGTTCCGATAGTCAGTCAGTTGGTCATCGGGTCCATTGGTCATCTGGTTGGTCAGTCATTGGTCATTTGGTCATCAGTAATCCATTCAGTACATTGGTAATTTAGTCAGTCAGTCAGTCAGTTCCGATAGTCAGTCAGTTGGTCATCGGGTCCATTGGTCATCTGGTTGGTCAGTCATTGGTCATTTGGTCATCAGTAATCCATTCAGTACATTGGTAATTTAGTCAGTCAGTCAGTCAGTCAGTTCCGATAGTCAGTCAGTTGGTCATCGGGTCCATTGGTCATCTGGTTGGTCAGTCATTGGTCATTTGGTCATCAGTAATCCATTCAGTACATTGGTAATTTGGTCAGTCAGTCAGTCAGTTCCGATAGTCAGTCAGTTGGTCATCGGTTCCATTGGTAATCTGGTTGCTTGTCAGTTGCAATGGTCATTCAGTCAGTCAATGGTCTGTCAGTCAATTGGTCAGTCATTCAGTTAATAGGCTGGACAATCCATTCGTCATTATTTTAGTCAGTTGGTCATTCTTCAGTCAGTTGGTCACTTTTAGCTATTACATGTATAGGTTGATTGCTTTATTGGTCAGTTGGTTGGTCATGTGGCTGATTGGTCATTTTATCAGTTGTTCAGTCAGTCTAGCTAATTGGGATGAGAGAAAAATCGTAAGGGCCTTATCTGGATTCAAACCCGAGATCTCTGAATTTAATTGGCTAGACATTCAGTCAGCCTCAATCAACTAAAATATAGAACATGTAGTTTGTAGGCCAACCAACTAGTCTTTCAATTGGCATTTCCATCTGTTTGCATCATCAATTGAATCCGCTCTTTTGATTTTATTTGTCAACTTCTTAGAAATGAAATAGACACACCCATTGTTTTCAACTTTCCCTTTGTCTGACCGATCAAACCAGCTGCACAGTCGCTGCAAAACATGTTTTTCTCACTTTTGTTGTGCATCTTAACAGCTAACAACATTACTATAATTTCCGTATTGTATGGGACGTGGCGGCTGGCCAGTTCCTTTGCCCCTCCCCTGAGGCAGTATATTCTGTTTTATGTTCCACCAAGAACAAAAAGTAAACATTTAGAGTAGATTAACCCTGTATCCTAAGACCTTTCACACTACAGTGTGAACAAAGGTGCAACATGTTAAGTTGACTGGCCTGTTGGCTGATCTTAACATTTGTTAAGCACTTTCAAGCAGGTGTTGGGACTAAATACTGCTTGAAATTCTCAACATGGGTCAAATGTTTTGACATCTGTCTAAAAGTTGTGTGAAAACTCTGCTTTATTCCTATTCTTGCTTGCAATACATTGTCTGACTTTCCTGTTTAAATGACCTGGGTCTTTTCTGTTTGTTATGTGTACATTTCAACATGTGTTGAAAGGGCCTAAAGTTTAGCTTTGAGGATTCAGATTCACTGGCGGATCTGGAGGGGGGTGGGGTGGGGTGAGGGTTATGGGGGTTGCAACCCCACCCTTGAGCGGTAAACTAATGTTTAATGAAGAAATAAATAAAATATTGCATTAAAACCCTCTCCTGAAATCTTTAAAAAGCCCCTAAAGTGCCTTAGATTGCAGGAGAAAGCAAGTCAATTTCCAAACCTCCCCCACCCCACCTATACCCCCTACCCCACCCCACCCTACCCCCTACCCCCTCCCTCTAGCAGGGCGTGTTTTCGGCACATAGTATAGGGGCCACAACCTCACCCTTAACCAAAAGCCAGATCCGTCCCTCAACATTTAATCAAATATGTTTTAGTTTCAAATGCAATATTTCAAATTTCTTCATTGTGCAGCTAAGCTGGTGTGAAAGTAAGAAATCTAGAGAGTCACAATCAGTATACGTTTTTAACAATTGGGACATTCAATTACCCATTGCTCAGCTGTCGGAATCTGACAGTATTTTGCCTTTTTGTCAAGCCTGCAAAAATGACCAAAAAGCTTCCAAAGGGGAGCCTTGGATATCCTCATTAGATCATGTTCACATTCATGTTTCCTACTTAAAGCTCGAAGCTAAAACTCTCCGTGCCACCAGCTGCACTTGCTCACTTTATTGAAAGAAAAAGTCCCCAAAATGTCATAAAGTGAGCAAATTTGAACCATTATGAGGCACAAAGGGTTCGTGATAATGCAGCACCCAGACCAATAAGTTGAAGAAAAAACCCCTAATGGCCGTGTTTATTGTCGATTGAGTTATTTCATGATCAAATAATGTAATTTAGACTCTTGTATATAACTTCTTGACAGGAGAGAAGTCACTGCAGTTCATTGAACCCGGGGGCTCATGGTTTGTCTCTGTTGGAATTTTTTTGTATTCTCGCCGTTGGATCAGAGATGAACAGTCCGTACAGGTGGTTGACCTATGCTGTATAGACATGACTCTTTGAGAAGTTAAGAGTAAAGCTGAAGCATATGTAGCCTATTGTAGCTGGATTATGGCTCCTATGCTATAATGCACAGTGTGGCTGAGGTAGTAATCATATAGGCTTATGGTTTGGCAAACTGTTTATAGTAGGAGATTGTTAGGTTCACCAACTACACCTAACTACAGTGCATTTGTCACCAATATATTTGTCAGTAAACTGGCCATTTGTTTAATGCTGAGAATGCAACAAACGTTTTTGTACGGTGCAGTCTAGTAGCATTGTGTGCAGGTATAAAACAATGAAAAACTGAAATACGAGCCATTTATTTGAGGCCTTTTACCAAAAAAAGGTCTGCCGTGAACATGGCATTACTGGTTATAATATGTAGTACTCTTATCAGACCTGTGAAACTGCCCCTGGAGCTGAGGGCATAGAATTGAAAATATAAAAATGAAGCAACATTCAAAAAACAAAAGTCAGAGAAAAATATTGACAAAATAAAGCACACAGAACGTCACCGTCTCTTTTCTCTTTTCTTATACTCCAACCATTTTAATCTCTATCTTCAGCAAAAGAAAACAATAAATTGTTTGTATATATTTCTTCAGGCAATACTGTCAGAATACAATCATTAAATATTACACAGCTCACAACTGCATGTACCAGCATATATCAGTTTGATACAGGCTTTTACAACAGGACAAAAAAGTCAAGAAAAAGAAATATGAAAGCGTCTGCTATTCAGTCAACTATCAATTGTCTGAGGGTTTTTTCCCAATCATATCTGGAAGATTCCTTGCCATTATCTCCTAGATGCCCTGAGGTGCCGCTTCCAGTCTTATAATTCAGTGTCTTCCTGTGTGTATCTATTGGATCATGTCAAATGAAAATGTACAAATAGATAAATATTTTGAAAAATTGCTTGGCAAACCGAGAGGTGCATTATTCTTTGTATGAGTCACAGTGTTGGAATTTCTCTCAAATGTTCAAACTTCACTTTTTAAACTTTTGGCCAAATCAAATCAGGAGAGCTACTTTAGGTCTACCTAAGTTTTCCGGAAATACCGTTCTCACTTATGCTTTGAATTTGCCTAGGATAATGAAGTTTGAAATGTAATCCGATTAATCCTTTACACCAAATATTCATGAGTGACTCAAAGTCAGGGGGATTTTACTCTCATCTCATGAACTGTGAATCGTCCGATATAAACAATACTTTGATAGATAAACTGATGTTGAATAGAGTGTCCATATGCAGGGTCATTTTTGACAATTGCTACCGCACAAAAGTTTTAAATGGTTTAAAATTTGTTAATTGTGTAAAAGATGGTCTTTGTGATAGTGTCAAGTTTTCTTTATTCCTTAATAATTTTGATACTGTGATCAGGCTACTTACCCTTTTGGATGTTATTGGTTTTTATTTTAATGTACTGTATTTCTCCTAAGGGAGGTTGAAATAAATTGAAATTGAAATTGAATGGAACCCGACCCTCTGCCAACAGCCATTTTCCCGAATTCCCAATCATATTCACTTGAGGGCTGCCGGCCTGAAGCCTTAATCCAGGGGCGGATTTGGCTGTTGGTTAAGGGTGGAGTTGGGGGTCTGGAAAATTAGGTGCATTCTACTGCAATCTAAGGCACTTTAGGGGCTTTTTAAAGGTTTCAGGAGAGGGATTTGGTCTGTGCTCGGTACTCCACAGACACTTTGATTTGTTACCTTTTATCATAACACTTGTTCGCTGCCTAAGATCCTAAAGACGAGGCCTATTACTATAAGATGCCAAGATCATAAAGACGAGGCCTATTACTATAAGATGCCAAGATCATAAAGACGAGGCCTATTACTAGAAGATGCCAAGATCATCGCTAAGAAATTCAAATTTAAGAAACAATTTACTTATCTGCTATCTGTTGTGACTGAATAGTTGTAAGACATCCATGATTTAAATGTTGTGTTGAAACATTTTGATTTCTGTATTCCCACCCATCCTTCCTACAGTCCGGTGACTACTCCACCTTTGAAGATAGCGTTGACTACCCATCTGCCTGGCATTCCCCCTGCATGGTCAAACTAGCTCTAATCTTCGTGTACACTCAGCTAGTAGTCTATAACATCGAGGTATCCACCAAACCACTGTCCTATACCGCGAGTGGACCTATTATGGAGATGGCTACTAAAGGCTTAGTGCAGAAGGTCGGCGTGTCTCGATTAGTGCAGCTATGTGTTCTGATTGGAACCTACATCTACAGGTTGTATCACACTGATGAATTTGTCTTTGATTATTAAACAGCAATTTTTGTTGTCAAGATCTTTGTGAAACCATTTCAAAAGAAAAGGTGAAGTTCTACTGATTTAGCATCCTGAGATCTCAGGAAATTTTCACTCTGCGAAGCGACGTTACAATAGACTTAGGAAATCCACGCAAATCTGTGGAGTAACCGGCTGTTGTGTTGAGCCAACTCACGCCCGAGTCATTTTGATGTAATTTAATCAATTCAGTTATGTTATGCCGAAAAGAAACGATTTCTATACTTTCCAGAAATTGTATTGGGTTCTGTTCCTTATGACTGTACCATTCCTACCAACATTTTAAACGACGATCTAAATTTATCCAAAGTTGTCAACATTTTCACCATTCTACAGAGAGTAACTTTTTCAAGCCCCCCTCCCCCTCGCCCACCCCCCCCCCCCCCAAAAAAATACTACTTATGAAAATGTTTGTCACTTACATGTACCTCACCTTTTGTCTCTTACCTCACCACCACTGTGTGTTCCTAAAGTGACATGCCACAAACGGCGTCCTCTTTCTGTGAGTTTCTGTAAAGAAATTTTCAGAAGTTGAAAAATACCACCTTTTATTCATGGGGGATCAAAAGGAACAGTAGTCATCATCATGGCCCATCCCGTCGCGAACGACGATGGAGACGGCGTCTCTCACAGTCATCAATGTACAGTTGTCTCAAAAGGAACAGTAGTAATGTCTTTCTAAACAAGTAATCTTTCATATGCAACAAAAACTGTGCATACAGTTATTTAGTTGATTTCATGAAGGCTACAATCCTTCGTAACTTGAGATGCATATTACTCAAGACGCACGTTACTCAAGACGCACGTTACTCAAGACGCACGTTACTCAAGACGCACGTTACTCAAGACGCACGTTACTCAAGACGCACGTTACTCAAGACGCACGTTACTCAAGACGCACGTTACTCAAGACGCACGTTACTCAAGACGCACGTTACTCAAGACGCACGTTACTCAAGACGCACGTTACAGTGGTTTACCCATTGCAACTGGTGTTACGAAGGATTGTAGCACTTCGTGAAATCAGCCCCAGAAAGCATGGACACAAACTATGAGTGTGGTTTTTTATGTACACTTTCATAGTTCAATCTACAATTATATTACAGTACTCCCACATTCAGCCAAAGGATTATTGAAAATAAGTCAACATTACCTTGAATTACCTTGTTACTAACGTTTTTTGACAATATTTTAAACAAAAACAAATCGACAAGGACTAAAAATGACATTAAAATTTGAATGCCAAACTATCCATATTGTGCCTACATGTATTTCTATTCGTTATGTGGCTTTGAGAAAATGTTCATATTTCATATTTTGATGACATTAAAGTTATTGAAAGAAAGATCCTGACAACAACACTGTAAAATAAGTCACATGAAATGTCGGGTCATGTCACATATTGCAATAATTCTTCAGATATGTAACCCAAAATAACACCACCTTTCAATACACTATAGACCCTTTGTACCGGCGGCCATGACAGGGGGCAGGTTTTCATATTTAAATGGTGTGACAATAGATTCATAAAGTGCCTATACTTGTTCACGATGCACAGTGACAATTTGACTGCTTTCTGTCATGGCCGCCCATGCATAGGGTCTATAATATTGATCAGTGATGCCTAATGTGTCTTGGACATTAACTTTGATGATTTTTGACCGCCCTCCCCAATTTAGACATTTTGTATTTTGAGGTTGCTTTTGCATTTGTTTGTTTGTTGCTTGTTTGTAGGTTTTCCCCTCTTAAATAAGTTAGGGATATCAGTGTGGTTCAATTGTTGAAATTGTTCATTCAAGTGGAATGCATACCCTCAATAAAATATCTGCGTATACCTCACAATATCCCTAACTTATTGAAGTAACGAACGCAACATCTGGTATGGTGCCTAATCACCATTGAAAATGAAACAGCTGGTAGAGCGTCTGCCTGGTGAGTCAGAGGTCTCGGGTTCGAACCCTGAGGAGGCCCTTAAGATTTTTTTCTCATCCAAAGTTTGGTTGTTTCATTTTCAATGGTGATTAGGCACCATACCAGATGTTGCATTTGTTACTTTGCCCAGTTGCGCTACCATGCAACACCAGGAGAAGAATTGGGTCTATAGGGAAAACCTGAGGGAGTATACCAACTGTGCCTTATAGCTCAGCTGGTAGAGCATCTGTCCGGTGAGTCAGAGGTCTCGGGTTCGAACCCAATAAGGCCCTTGTGATTTTTCTCTCATCCCAAGTTTTGTTATTGTAAGTAGTGTACAGGTGTTGTATTTAGTCCTCGGTATATACTTGCCTACTTGGTAACTGGGTAATGTGTGTGTTAACCCCAACCTAACATATTGCAGCAAATCATAGCACATCGTTCTGCTTGATTTGGGTGGATATTTTAAGGGTACAGTTTATTATCATAGCACATGTCATGATATCCCATGTTTAAGTTCGTTATGGCATATATAATGCACAGAAGGTATATGACAGGATTGATAATTGAAAGATGAATTTAGAAACACTAGAAAATTGCAGTGACCCGACCGGGATTCGAACCCTGGTCCTTGGCTTACATGGCCAATTGCTCTACCAACTGAGCTATCTGGGCATCCCGCCGGAGCACCACAGCAATCTCGTGTTTACCTCTCTCTTTCCAACAATGCAGTGGGGAAAATCCATGCCAACCAATTGGCTACACTGATGGCCTATCGTGAAGAGAGTTAGACTTGGATGGATTTAGTCCAGTGTTTAGAACTGGACTATGCCAAGAGAGTTAGGGTTAAATGCTGCAGTTTAACTGCCTAATAGAAAAGTTGTTTGCTAATTAAGTTTTTATTCAAAAAATGAACTCGATTAGTGTGGTGCATACTAACCATAGAAATGAAGTAGGCCTAATCAGTTTAAAGGGTATTTTGATAATCTTTCAGCCTTGTAACTTCAATTGCCGTCCTAATTTGGCTTAGTCTTTGTTCTCCAATTTGCATGGGAACAGGTATAATTTAAGACAAACATAAATATCGTATCCTGTCAGATTTTTAGGTTTTTTATCTTGTTAAAGTAAATAGTTTTTCTTCGCGTGTGTTGCTGCTGCCCAGATGCTACACGTGCACCTACATGATGTATCACACATATAATCTGCCTTTGATTATGAACAGCCATTCATGTCAAGATCTTCATGATACCTTAATTACTCCATGATGAAACTATTTTAAAGGAGCGTGACCAGATTTTTCAAAACATTTCGTTTTAACCTGACAACAGCTCCCCAAAATATTTTTCATGGGAAGAAATTAGGAAATTTGCAATCCCCATTTTGGATGTGGAAGCAAAAAGGTTGGTGTAATCTCTGCACTGTTTAATATGTAACCAGATAAATTACACGTAGTTTATTAATTTGGTGGATTTTTGACGATATCCCTGGAAATATACGGATTGAGGGCACAATTTCAGAATGGTATAGTGAGAAAAATTTGACAATCTCGACACCTATTGGAAAGATGGGGCATCAAAACTATGATCTGGTAACGCCCCTTTAAGTACATGAAGTACATATACATATGTGTTAACAAGAACTGAAATGGCTCAGCTGGGGACTTGCAGGCATATAGGCTATATAGATGAGAAATGAGTTGGTTGAGTTTCACGTTTCTCTTCCAAGAGCTGAGATGGTACCGTCCTCAAAAGTCATAAATTTCAAAAGTAGGTATAATGTTGGTTTTCATTTTGTCGTTTGAAGCTCTTTAAGGTTATTGTGTTTCATCTTGATGAATGATTTAGCTTTCAATCGTCTTAGTCTGTGTTCACAAGTTTCCAAAGGATGTAAACAAATCTTCAAGTTTTATAATTACAGTAAATTAAAGTGAATGTATGATTAAAACTATGCACAAATTTGCATGAAGCAATTGATTCCTTGAAGAAAAGTGATTTAAAAATACATGTATATGTTCATTGATTTTTATTAATTAAACAGTAATTGTTTGGTGTTGGTGAATTATTTGTAACCTGTTTCTATATGATGACGGTAATTTTATTGTCAATAAATTATATTTTTGGTGAACTGCTTTCTTCCCATTTTTGAATAGTGTCTGAGAGTTAGGCTATGCTATAGTCAAATTATTCGGTTGTGGGTATTTTATCTGGCATGGACGAGGCGATTTTCGCGTTACTCCTTTTCCAAAATTAATAAGAACTTTCGAAAATTTATTACATGGTGCAATCGGCAGTAAGCTCAGATAATGTCATTTTCATCGGCAAGCCCTCTATGCAGCCGACTCGCAACGAACGGCCAAACCGAACGCGTTGTAAGAGCACTAATACGTTGTTCCTGAACAACTTGAGAATTAAAATTTGTCCTTGCCTCTTGTGTCCTCGTCTAAAATGACAAATGAGTTCAGCGTTACACGGTAAACGAACGGCCAAACCGAACGTGATGTGAGAACACGTTGTTCCCGAACACCTTGAGAATGAAAACCTGTCCCACCCCCTTGTATCCTCGTCTAAAGTGAAAAATGAGTTTAGCGTTACACAGTAAACAAACGGCCAAACCGAACACGTTGTTCCCGAACATCTCGAGAATGAAAACCTGTCCCACCCCCTTGTATCCTCCTCGTCTAAAGTGAAAAATGAGTTTAGCGTTACACAGTAAACAAACGGCCAAACCGAACACGTTGTTCCCGAACACCTCGAGAATGAAAACCTGTCCCACCCTCTTGTATTCTCCTCGTCCGAAGTGAGCGTTCAACGCTAACACAATGTCCCTTTCATCAACAAGCCCTCTATGCAGCAACGAACGGCCGAACCGAACGCGTTGTGAGAACGTTGTTCCCGAACACCTTGAGAATGAAAACCTGTGCCACCCTCTCGTATCCGCCTCGTCTAAAGTGACAAATTAGTTCAGCATTCCTCACTAACACGGTAAACGAACAGCCAAACCGAACGCGTTGTGAGAACACGTTGTTTCCGAACACCTTGAGAATGAAAACCTGTCCCATTCTCCTGTATCCTCCTCGTCCAAACGGTGACAAATGAGTTCAGCGTTCAACGCTAACACGGTAACCCAATTAAACTAGGCCTACATTTCTGCAAGTGTTCTCGGCGCATGCCGTTCAGTAAAGGTCTTTCTGGTACATGCCATGCAGCAAAATGTTTCACGCGGCGCGGTGTGCATCACTCGGGAATTTAGGTTGGATTTTTGTCCTGGAAAGAGGGTTGGGAGGGTATAGGAGTATGAGAAATTGGATCTCCACTTAGGTGGACTGTAAGTGTTTGCTGATAAATTGTGGTTACAGTATGAAGCGTGTCCTCCTGAGGCCACCTGTGATAAAGACATTCGTGTAGCCAAATTCTGGATTTCTTTTCATATTTCATCGTTAAAAACACGTTGGTACTATTCATTCCATCAGGAGGTTATAAGAAATTAATATATTGCCCCGCTTCAGTTCGCCCAATTACAGAAATTGTGATTTTTATGCCCGTTTCAACGAGCAATTCATAAATTATTTGAGGCTCCTTGACATTTGAGATGGCTAAATGCTTATGGAAATGGGGCGCGTGATTTTTCCTCCTCCTGTGACACTAGCTGGCAGTTGTGTATGGTGACGGAGAATCTATTGAGATGTGCATCTCATTTTGAAGGAAGAAAAATACAGAAATATATTTGTAATATAGACAATCTTATAATTATTAACCGTGTGTAACAATTTCTTGCGCATGTATTTCTTATAAATGTTATATATTTTATACTAATGATTATCGCGGTTGGCAGAATTTCCACTCACTTATCCTTCAAACTGGGACGGCCTTTTCCTCTTCAAAAATTCAGAATTCTCGCTGAACAGCAGATACGCGATGATAAATACACGCCTCCGCAGAATCATTAGTTAGCTGTCGCACTTCAAAACTCAAGTATTCCAAAAAAAACTAGGGTAAACCCAAGTCGTTTCGTAGGTTTTAAAAATCACCAACACTTGCCATCACCGAGTTGTGAAATGGCGGAATCATAGTCCACTCAGCTCTATACCCTTATACTTAAAGGAGCGTGTCCATATCACAATTTTGAGCCTCCCATTTTTCCCATAAGTGTTGAGATTTTTATACCATATCATTTGTCATATATTTCTCATTACCATTCTGAAATGTTGCACTTTAAATTTTCAAGGATTATCAAAAAACTTCCGATGTTTTTTTGTTGTAAAGTAATCACACCGACCTTTTTGCTTCCACATCCAAATTGGAGATTTCTTCCCATGGATAGTATTTTGGGGAGGTTATGTTATATGATCGTTAGGTTAAAACGAAAAAAACATTTGAACACACTCCTTTAAACATTCGTGGTGCGTATACTGCGAGTATACTAATCTCTTCTAGTGCCTGTTATAGTTACGCTGCCCATCTGTTTTGGCCGATGGAATGAGCTTTCTAAAATGCAACCACGGTTGTCAATTTAATTTGACGAAAGCGTACTCTGCTGCATGTGTCCGTAAAGTGCCTTGTACTTTGCTTTGTATATGGAGATTGTGTTCTTACTCAGGTTAAGAGAGATCGGAGAATGGAGAGATCAGATCATTCATTGACCCATATTTTTATTTGTGTCACAATTAATTGGTATCAGTTAATGTTTCGGCCTGTTTGAATGAATTATAAATTTCCCCATGATTCGCTTGGCCAAGTCTGACTAAATAGACTGCCGAAGTGAATACGTCATCTTTTGTTAGTTGCCTAGGCAATAGCTCTACACTAAAAATCACTGAACCGTGTCCCTGTGCTTTTGCAATGATACTTTTTTCCCCCGACGGCCATGTTTAGAGCCTTACCATGCATGGAAACTCACGTCAGACTTCGGCTGTCTATATATAAAGTCTTGACAGCTCAGATTCAGAAACGCCAAAATGACCATACCAGGGAGCTCTAAATAACCGAAAGGTTCGCAGATTGAATGAAATGTATTCCTTATTCTAAAACATAAAAAGGGAGGCCTTTCACGGACTGGCATCGTAACGTCGGAAAATCCCTAAAATTATGCATTATTTCTTTTGCTATTCGGATTTATTCTTCAAGATCTACTACTATTCTTCAAGATCTCTATAATATTCGTCAGGATTTCTTTTAGCGCCCTTAAAATGCAACCTAATGAAGATGGATCAGGGTGCCATGCGCGGTTCAATGTGCGTTCTGTTTTCGCAGTTAAATCGCCATCATATTGAATGGATGGAATCTGGCCTGCCGATATGACTGCACGTGTCACGTGTGTAACCGTGAATGGATGCTTCAATCAAATGGCGCGAAATGACCACACCTGTTTCTTCATCGTGAGATTGCTTAAATATAGAGTACATTTCGAGTCTGTTTTTTTTCTCAACATGATTTCTAAATTCATAACTATGAGTACTGGGGAATCCTTCTTTATTTGGGTCATCCTTCAGAAAATGTGCATCTGAAGACTCTGCAAAATATGTCACGACTTAGCGTCAACTTCCCTCAGACAGAAAATGATTCATTCTCGAAAATGAGTTGTAATGCAGCAGTATATCAGTCTGCCGAAGATGTACAGCCTGAAACAAAAGTTTGGAGCCTTCCATGACTGCGGATGTTTTTATTTTTCGAAATGACATGTCTGAATATGTATAATAAGCTGAAAGAAAACACGAAACCTCGTCTCCGGCACCCCTCGCGATTGTGACCCCCTATATGCACGAATCCGGGTGATAAACTTCCACTCGCTTTCCGATTCTGTCGCCAGCTCGGCTCGGCCTCTCCCGTCCCAAGCGTCGCTCAACATCCTCCGGGGCAGGCCGGGAGAGCCGGATGAATATTTTCCTTGGCCTCTCGGGTGTTTCGGCGGGGCGGTGACTAGACATATACAAGACTCCGACAGTTTTCTCTTTTTACTAGCGCACCCCTTTTCTTTGTTATTTATCGGGGAGACCGATGCGTCTCCAGCGAGGAATATTTAAGACTCGGGAGTCTCTGCCAACGAGCACTGCCCAGTCCAGCCGGCGGGCCGGACGCATAGGGTGACGGAGAAATTTTAAGAAGCTGCTGTGTAGTTGGAAATGGCTGTATATATATATACGTCCGGCGATGGGCCTCTGAAGATGAACAGTTCACACTCCTATACGTTTTTATTTCGGTTCATAACGAACATCATCGAAGATGACCTTTTTATTTATGTTAAAGGCACATGTATGTGCTGAGGGCCTGTTTTTACAACCCATTACATGTACTTCTAACTCATAGCGCCCAAGCCGCCTTATGACTTATACGTTATCTAGATTGACCAATATCGGATTCGGAAACTAATAAACCTCGGTAAATCGACAAAATTTGTAATTTATTTTTTCGGCCACAGACATAAAACTGTTTAGGATTGGACCCATTTCAAATTAGCGCTGTCAACCTCGTCTTGGACATTTGACCGTCGTATTATACGTCACGTGTTTTTTCATATGCAAATTCTACCACAAAAGAAAGCATTGAGACCCTCGTTTCCGATGACAATTTGAAATTCGTCTATAGAGCTTCTGCACCAGCGGCCATGACAGGGGGCAGGTTTTCTTATTTAAATGATGTAACAATAGAACCACAACGCACATACTCATGCATGACACATGGTAACAATATGACTGCCCTCCGTCATGGCCGCCGTGCAAAGGCTCTATTAAGTCCGATGATTTTTTTGTTGTCGCTTCACGCGCTTTGCAATCGGTATAGAGTCAATATTGACAAATGCGTTGGTCATGGTGCTGTGGTCATGGTGCTGTGGTCATGGTGCTGTGGTCATGGTGCTGTGTCTCATGCAGCAAGTCGCACAAATAAAGCAACATCTTTGAAACTAAGAATTAACAAAGACTGCGCGCATATCATAAGACGTGAATTGAGATGCGTGACTTGGGCTTTTAAGAAAGTTTATCTGAGACATGCAGTGATGTGTGGTGGCGCTTTCGTGAAGCCCTGTAAAAAAGAACAGGCTTTAACGATTAGACTTGTCCAAGTACTGCAGTTACAACGTAATACACGGCGGTACAAATCGGGAAAGATAATGTAACCCACAGGGAGTCCCAAATTAGTACATGAAAGCTTTCTCTTATGCAAGAATTAACTCTCACTTGTGACAAAAATACGTCTTAGGGAAAAAAACTGAAGTGACAAGAAAACCTGACAAAACTCGACAGAATCTGAGATTGATTTCGACGACATCCGATTGAATCTAATTCAAATTACGGCGACTGAGACTGTCATCGCCCGGTTCAAACACGGCATGATCTCTGATTAATTTAATGCCTACTTCATCGTTCGCGTCATTAAATGGTCTTATACGACGAACGGATTTACCGAAGTTTAGTAAAAATCGAGGGTCTTTGCCCGATCGGCCATGTAGTATTTCACATGCAGTACCCCCTCCCCCTCCCCTCCCATGCCGAAGGTCTTGTACCTTTTGGGTAATTTTATATACATTTGGACCTTTTACTTTATACATTTCTGGAATCTCTTTAATTTACCACTGAAAATCAAAATCTGCAGCAAACACTTCTTCATGAAAGACGTCAAAATGATGCAAATACACAGATAAATACACAGATAAAACCTTTGGACAGATAGGATATACCTTTGGGGAACTAAAGTGACGTCACATTGATTATCATTCATAAATATGTAAATGACTGCCATTTGTTTATCATCTTAATGAATTTTAAATGAGCTTTTACGAGAGAGACGTCAATTTACCATTTTTAAAAATTATATTTTCAATTTGAATAAGTTCCTAGTATTTCTGAAGTACCGTAAACTTTAAGGATTGAAATTGTATGTATATAGTAGCGAAAACGTACCGGTAGCCTACATGTATTATCAAATCAAGAAAAAATATTAACTTGGAAAATGTGCACAAACACTTCACAAATAGCATTTTCATAAATCATAATGATTTTGCAAAAATATGCGAACAATGCGCAAGCCCTTGACGTCAGTGTAACCTGAGTCCAATAATAAATGAAATGAAATGGTGTGACACCGCCACAAATGTTAGGCGAAGATTTAACAAACTGATAGGTTGGGTAAAAAAATGATCAAACAAAATACTTGGGTGACGTGACTGCCAGCTGTAAAAGAAGCGTTAGTATAACGACGTTTTGAAGATGATAGGATAATTACTAAAATGACTATATAGGAGATAAACAAAATAAAGGTGTGCCCGTTACGCTTGTTCAATATTATGACGTGACGTCACGAAACCGCAGTGACCGCTAAGTGACCGTAGATGTTGTCCAATCACGGTTGAGATATGGTTGTCATTCATTGGTCATTCATTGTGGTTTTGTGAGAGCGCCACCCACGTTTGAGAAGGCTTCGCGGTTTGCATAGTGTGTTCTCATTGGTAGTAGTAGTAGTGTTCATTCGTTTTGAACGTACGTCGGACCGTGGGTTGACTGACTGGTCATCAGTGGCCAATGAAATCGTCAACACCGCAAGCTCCACCCAGCTGGACCGTAGTATACCTAAAGCTTTATTGTTCCATGAAAACATGCATATGCATGTATTTGTAAAAGCCTCCTCTCATGACACATGCAATATGCGCCTTTGTGTTGTGCGTGCCCACCTGTCTTCGCGTGTTTCACGCCAGGACAAGGGCAATGCATGGTGGTATGTGGCAATCTAATTTGTAGATTGGTTCCCGATCCCTATAGATTGGTTCGCTTATTGCGAACATATAAGGATCGGTAAAGGGCAGCCATGACGGGCAGAATTGTGCCCGTCACGTGGTTATTATTATTTTTATATTTTTAGTAAGTGCGCAGATTTTGAATTGACATTGCCGTGCGTGTCGAACATATCCAATTATGTAAATAAAGTACATTGCCTAAAGCAAAGGACTTGGTCAATTTTTAAATATAAAAAACACAATGCGCACGCGCAAAGACGACCAATTACAGATCAATATGAAGCGCCCTTTACTTGTCCTTATATTCTCCTGTGTGGAATATGTGGACGGGAACCAGTCTATCTAATCTGCACCTGCCTTTGAAAATATTGAATTCAGAGTGCCAGTGTGGGAGAAGATACTGTCCCCTATCCCTTCCCCGGGAAAACATTATCTAAATGATCTATGCTATTGTTGTCTCCCGGAAAATGTCTCCTGCGGAGGACATAAGGTGGATAGTCAATAAAGCTCGCCGAGGTTGAAGCATACTAGTTCACTAATGTACCAATAATGTACAGAATATTAACTGCCGAATGGTGCAAACTAACTAAATGCCCCGGGGTAATCTTAATACGGCAATCCTGTTATAAGGCGCCTTCACAGGGTGTCAGGGGGTAAAAAGTCACTATTGCTTGTCCTCCAGATCGGGAGAGAACAACAGAGTCACGTGATTTGCTGCTAGCACGTGCGTTTCACCACGTGATTCTATTATTCTCTCCCAATCTGAAGGACAAGCAACAGTGACCCGTGACCTGTTCACCCCCTGTGAAAGCGCCCTAATTAAATAGCAGGCCTGTTGACTGTCATCCCAAGATTAGAGAGGGCGTAGCGTTATACATGTGGGTACTTTTTCCATTTTAAGTCCAATGTGGCGGCACTAATTTTCCCTAATATGACATATTAAAAATTTAACGTCGCATTTTTCGCATAGTGGCGAATAAGCGATTTTTTCCGAAATTGAGATTTTGTTATATTTAGGGTTCTAAAGATGCCAATTTTCATTTGTGAAGGTTTTAAATCAAAAATTTGAGTGGTTTTATAGTTATTAAAAAATTCAGAATGGCGAATAGGCTCATGATTGGCCCAGCGTTTTTTGCGTAGTGACGAATACCGACATTACGCTGGTGACCGATGGCGCCTTGCGCATTACAAGGCAACGCCTCCTGCCGGGAACCAACAGACATTGCGTGAACCAAACACTCCTAACTTGGGGGAAAATCAAACACACTGTGGAATTTGCAGCGTTTAAGAAGGAATTAATTGATAAATCAAATGCTAAAATAACCACGTGTCCATCTGTGTAAGTACCGGCCTTGTCTGAAATCCAGATGAGATAATATCAATGACGAAACTGAAGGCGACAGTTCAGATTTTCACAAACACATGCAAAAGAATAGGCGCGGCGAATAAGTACCACAGCCGGCTTGCATTTTTTGCATAGTGACGAATCGTGAAAAAGTCCATAGCGTTACGAGCGGTGAATAAGACGCACGTGATTTTTTTTGTTTTCGCGTACTAGTTCGTGGCACCAATATCCCTCCGAGATTGCCCTTACTCATGCCAAAAACCCAACATAATTTTAGTAAAACTCTTTGCTAATAACATTAGTCTAACAAAAATTGAATTTTGTTACGAAAAGAAAACGAAATCCAAGAACCAGAATATGCATTACTAAAAAGCCGTATTACTCGAAAGTGGAATTTTGCTGATTCGCCACTATGCAAAAAATGCGTGACAAATTATGCCTCAGAAAGAGTACATTTGTTTAAGAAACATGATTTTAGCTATGAAAATAAAATTCAAGTTTTCTCCTAGGTTTTTATGTTATGCTGCCTCCATGGACTCAGTGCATTGAGTCCGCGAAGGTGTATGGTAGTTTTCCCTCCATGCACTGAGTCTATGGAGCATGACAAAAAATGTTTGCAATTAAAAGAAGACTTTTATATTTTTTTCACATCCAAAATCATGTTTCCTGAACAAATTTACACGTTATGAAGCACTATCATGCCATTAGGGAAAATAAGTGGCGAAAGTGTACGTCCATAGAGTTATATATAGAAAACTAGAGTGTGCACTGGCTATTGAAGTCACGTTTGTGGACTGTGCCGATGTGGGCGTCGCCATGTTTGCTTAACGCTATAAGTGCAAAGTGGGAAAAAAACCTTTTGCCCACCGAGCACCCATAGCGTTAAGCCAAAATAGCGGCGTCCATATCGGCACATCGTGTATTGGGAGTGCGCACTTTAGTTTTTTTTTTTATATATAACTCTTTGTGTACGGCATATATACCGCATGGAATCTCAACAGGCGAAAGTGTATGGTAGTTTTTCCCGAATCCGCAAGTCCAAGTTTTCACCCAAGTGTTGACAGCCAGTAACCCGAACCACTCGCAAAAGTCGTTTGCATGTGAAAACCCAGGACGGAAAGTAATTTGCAATTGAAAGGCAAAACCAAAACTAAATTTCCAGTGGGGGAGAGACGACATTTCATGGGGGCTGACGATTTTTGGAAAGCATATCTTGGAATTGAATTTTCTGTCGATTCAAGAATGTAATTTCCTCAAATACTTTGTCCAATCTAAACGAAAAAAAAATACCTTCAATTTTGTCATCTATAATGACAATTTGCGATCTCATCTTAGAAAATCCCGAGTTATGGCATCCCGTACCCTTCTCCGTAATTGTCCATTGTTGCGATGGAGGTACAACTGGGCAATGTTACCTTGTGGGTCTAAGTTGTTTCTCACGTGAATCACCACCAAGCCCCAATAGACAGCCCAAGTGTGACGTGGTTGCCATGGCAATTGGCTCTAAACTAACATGGCCGTCGGAAAAAAGTACCATTGCAAAAGCACGGTTCAGTGATATTTAGTTTAGAGCCAATTGCCCAGGCAACCAACAAAAGATGACGTGGTCTATGAGGCCTATGGATTAGATAACCTGCTAAAATCAGATTCCTTTCCTCTCTGGTAATCTGTACTCGCAACGCCTGCGCCCTTTTTAACCGGGGTATTTGAGGTACATGGGTTCTCAATAGAGAGAACAACGATAGCTTTCAGTGAGTTACCTGCAAGAATAATACATGCACTTTGTCTTGCCTTTTACATGCAAACTACTTTTCGTCCTAGGTTTTCACATGCAAACGACTTTTGGTTTCCTCGATCCTGAATTGCACGTGGGTCTTGCCTTTCATATGCAAACTATTTTCCGTCCTGGGTTTTCACATGCAAACGACTTTTGGTTGCCTGCATTGCACGTGGGTCTTGCCTTTCAAATGCAAATTACTTTCCGTCCTGGGTTTTCACATGCAAACGACTTTTGGTAGCCTGCATCGTACGTGGGTCTTGCCTTTCATATGCAAACTATTTTCCGTCCTGGGTTTTTACATGCAAACGACTTTTGGTTGCCTGTATTGCACGTGGGTCTTGCCTTTCAAATGCAAATTACTTTCCGTCCTGGGTTTTCACATGCAAACGACTTTTGGTTGCCTGCATTGCACGTGGGTCTTGCCTTTCAAATGCAAATTACTTTCCGTCCTGGGTTTTCACATGCAAACGACTTTTGGTAGCCTGCATCGTACGTGGGTCTTGCCTTTCATATGCAAACTATTTTCCGTCCTGGGTTTTTACATGCAAACGACTTTTGGTTGCCTGTATTGCACGTGGGTCTTGCCTTTCAAATGCAAATTACTTTCCGTCCTGGGTTTTCACATGCAAACGACTTTTGGTAGCCTGCATCGTACGTGGGTCTTGCCTTTCATATGCAAACTATTTTCCGTCCTGGGTTTTTACATGCAAACGACTTTTGGTTGCCTGTATTGCACGTGGGTCTTGCCTTTCAAATGCAAATTACTTTCCGTCCTGGGTTTTCACATGCAAACGACTTTTGGTTGCCTGCATTGCACGTGGGTCTTGCCTTTCAAATGCAAATTACTTTCCGTCCTGGGTTTTCACATGCAAACGACTTTTGGTTACCTGCATCGTACGTGGGTCTTGCCTTTCATATGCAAACTATTTTCCGTCCTGGGTTTTCACATGCAAACGACTTTTGGTTTCCTGTATTGCACGTGGGTCTTGCCTTTCATATGCAAACTATTTTCCGTCCTGGGTTTTCACATGCAAACGACTTTTGGTAGCCTGCATCGTACGTGGGTCTTGCCTTTCATATGCAAACTATTTTCCGTCCTGGGTTTTCACATGCAAACGACTTTTGGTTACCTGCATCGTACGTGGGTCTTGCCTTTCATATGCAAACTATTTTCCGTCCTGGGTTTTCACATGCAAACGACTTTTGGTTGCCTGTATTGCACGTGGGTCTTGCCTTTCATATGCAAACTATTTTCCGTCCTGGGTTTTCACATGCAAACGACTTTTGGTTGTCTGCATTGCACGTGGTCTTGCCTTTCAAATGCAAATTACTTTCCGTCCTGGGTTTTCACATGCAAACGACTTTTGGTACCCTGCATCGTATACGTGGGTCTTGCCTTTCATATGCAAACTATTTTCCGTCCTGGGTTTTCACATGCAAACGCTTTTGGTTGCCTGTATTGCACGTGGGTCTTGCCTTTCAAATGCAAATTACTTTCCGTCCTGGGTTTTCACATGCAAACGACTTTTGGTTGCCTGCATTGCACGTGGGTCTTGCCTTTCAAATGCAAATTACTTTCCGTCCTGGGTTTTCACATGCAAACGACTTTTGGTAGCCTGCATCGTACGTGGGTCTTGCCTTTCATATGCAAACTATTTTCCGTCCTGGGTTTTCACATGCAAACGACTTTTGGTTACCTGCATCGTACGTGGGTCTTGCCTTTCAAATGCAAATTACTTTCCGTCCTGAGTTTTCACATGCAAACGACTTTTGGTAGCCTGCATTGCACGTGGGTCTTGCCTTTCACATGCAAACTATTTTCCGTACTGGGTTTAGAAATAATATGAGTAGAAATTATCACCTATCAATTGTTTTCCCACCCCTCCCCCTGGACTACCCCACCTAAGAGGTGGGGATTGTCACTTTTTGCGTGACAAAATCCCCAACCCTGGGGCCAAATTTAGGTGACAAAAAAATCCCCAATGCGCGATTTGCTATTTATGCACAGAAATGTGTATTTAAATGGTCAAAGTCCCCCTACCCTGGGGCACGAAAAACGCGACCAAACCCCACCTAATGGGGGGGGGGGGGGGGGGCATTTGATAGGTACATTAAGCTACAGCTATTAGCGCTATGAAAAGGGAAACTTCAGTCCGATTTTGAATTCTGGTATGGAAGCTAAAAATACCCACACGTACCATGTACAGTATCGTACGAGAATCAAAAGACTCGCAACGGACTCGTGCGATCGTAACTCGTTGTTTGTATGGGGAGCTTTCACATGGGGTAAAAAGGTCACGGGTCACTGTTATTGCTTGTTTTCCAGATCGGAAGAGAACAATATAGTCTAGAGTCGGGTGCTTTTCTGCTAGCAGCCACGTGCGTTTCCCCACGTGGCTCTATTGTTCCCTCCCGATCTAGAGGAGAAGCTATATATAGTGACCCGTGACCTTTTGAGGTCATGTGAAAGCGCCCAATAGCTAGAGCCTTTACACGCCGGCCATGACAGGGGCACTCACATTGTTACCATGAGTCATGCATGAGTAGGTGCTTTGTGGTTCTAATTGTTACATCATTTAAATAAGAAAACCTGCCCTATGTCATGGCCGCTGGTGCAGAAGCTCTATACTCGTGTTGACATATTATAAAGCCTAGCGAGTGGTTCGGGTTACTGGCTGTCAACACTTGGGTGAAAACTTGGACTTGCGGATTCGGGAAAAACTACCATACACTTTCGCCTGTTGAGATTCCATGCGGTATATATGCCGTACACAAATAGTTATTTAGTTTTTTTTTTATATTATAAAAAAAAAAACTAAAGTGCGCACTCCCAATACACGATGTGCCGATATGGACGCCGCTATTTTGGCTTAACGCTATGGGTGCTCGGTGGGCAAAAGGTTTTTTCCCACTTTGCACTTATAGCGTTAAGCAAACATGGCGACGCCCACATCGGCACAGTCCACAAACGTGACTTCAATAGCCAGTGCACACTCTAGTTTTCTATATATAACTCTATGGCCGTACACTTTCGCCACTTATTTTCCCTAATGGCATGATAGTGCTTCATAACGTGTAAATTTGTTCAGGAAACATGAATTTGGATGTGAAAAAAATATAAAAGTATTCTTTTAATTGCAATTTTTTTTGTCATGCTCCATAGACTCAGTGCATGGAGGGAAAACTACCATACACCTTCGCCAGTTGAGACTCAATGCACTGAGTCCATGGAGGCAGCATAACATAAAAACCTAGGAGAAAACTTGAATTTTATTTTCATAGCTAAAATCATGTTTCTTAAATAAATGTACTCTTTCTGAGGCATAATTTGTCATATGTTATATTAGGGAAAATTAGTGCCGCCACATTGGACTTAAAATGGAAAAAGTACCCACATGTATAACGCTACGCCCTCTCTAATCTTGGGATGACAGTCAACAGGCCTGCTATTTAATTAGGGCGCTTTCACAGGGGGTCAACAGGTCACGGGTCACTGTTGCTTGTCCTTCAGATTGGGAGAGAATAATAAAATCACGTGGTGAAACGCACGTGCTAGCAGCAAATCACATGACTCTGTTGTTCTCTCCCGATCTGGAGGACAAGCAATAGTGACCTTTTACCCCCTGACACCCTGTGAAGGCGCCTTATAACAGGATTGCCGTATTAAGATTACCCCGGGGCATTAGTTTGCACCATTCGGCAGTTAATATTCTGTACATTATTGGTACATTAGTGAACTAGTATGCTTCAACCTCGGCGAGCTTTATTGACTATCCACCTTATGTCCTCCGCACATACCGTCCAAGGATACATTTTCCGGGAGACAACAATAGCATAGATCATTTAGAGAATGTTTTCCCGGGGAAGGGATAGGGGACAGAGTTTCTGGGGGACAGTATCTTCTCCCACACTGGCACTCTGAATTCAATATTTTCAAAGGCAGGTGCAGATTAGATTGCCACATACCATGCATTGCCCTTGTCCTGGCGTGAAACACGCGAAGACAGGTGGGCACGCACAACACAAAGGCGCAAATTGCATGTGTCATGAGAGGAGGCTTTTACCAATACATGCATATGCATGTTTTCATGGAACAATAAAGCTTTAGGTATACTACGGTCCAGCTGGGTGGAGCTTGCGGTGTTGACGATTTCATTGGCCACTGATGACCAGTCAGTCAACCCACGGTCCGACGTACGTTCAAAACGAATGAACACTAGTACGACAAGTGTATCCCACGTGTGTGATATTGGCGCGGTGTATGTGTGTATGATTCCCATAGTCGCTTAGTGTAAACCCACGGACCATAACTGTACATCATAACCACAGCGCGCGTGCATGTATACCGTGTGTACCAGCCACACACACTACCGTAGTTTTACCGTTACTTGTTAGTTCAGTTCGTAGTAGCGTAGAGTATCTTTAAACCAAAAAATCTCACAGAAATGGACGCGGGAAGCAACCAAAACGCCAACGTACACGGTACTGAAGTTGCCAACGACCCTGGGTGAGTATTGTGACTAGAATAGGGTGTAGGAGAGGCGAGTTTTAGGGGTTTAGTTTTTCGGAAATTGTTCGATTACAGTGTACATCAGCTGTACACTGCACATGTACCGTGCATCTGTATTGCATGTGGGTGCGTGCAACACAATGGAACCGATCTTTCAACACACAAATCTATGGACGGGTGACTATGTGTGTATAAATGTCTATGGGTCAGTAAATGCTGTAATGTTTATGCACTACTGCTTACTTTTGGGGCCGACCTTGGTCACTGATTGGCTTATTTTTGCTTATTTGTGTTTGCAGGAAAATGTTTATTGGAGGGTTGAGTTGGCAGACAGAAACAGGTAAGAATTATTTTCTTTCTTTAGCATAGCAACATTCAAATTTCTTTATTTGGGAGAGGGGAATGAGGGTTAGCGATTAGCGGTACAATTTTTAAATGTTTTTATTTTTTATTATATTATATTTTTTTTGGGGGTGGGTTTGTTTGGGGGGAGGGGGCGAGGTGGGGGTAAGAATTGAGAATGTTAATTGGCCTAGCAGGGCTTGAAATTTGTCACTGAAAGGGCACTGCTATTTCTGTTTTTGAGGTCGTCTTTTGGAGTTTAAAAAGGGCACTTGGGAGAATTGCAAATAGCACCAAGGCCAAGAGCAGGGGCAACAGAGGCAATGACCTCTGTGGCCTCCGTTAATTTCATGCCCTGGCCTAGGTTTGTTTTGCCCTTTTAATTAACATTCGTTTCCCTGACACAAAAGGGCTAGCTCCTCCAAAGAATTGAGAAGTTGACCATCAACGTTTGTTCTCCTTAAATTACTTCCAGACAGCTTTTTACTGAGTGAAAGGATATGATTAAAAGGCCTATACTTTCAGAATGACACAATTTTTCTCCCATCAAAAACGCGGCTCCAAACGGAATCTTTAACCAAGTTTTTTTAAACAGGAAATTGCAATTTTTGGGTATAAAATAAAAGCTAATACTCTACACGTTATACATACCGACCTGGCCGTAATACTCTCAACTTGCGTACACACGTCCTTGGAAATCGAATCTTCCAAGAGAAATCATAGTTCATGTCTCTCCACCGAAAACTATACTTATAAGATGGCGCCAGCAGTCACGTATGCGCGACACAAAGAAAAAGGGCGCTATTCACAATCAGTCGGGTGGTCTGTTCGTGACACGTCCAGTGTGCGTATTTGTTCGTTCCTGCTGTTCGGGCCCATGTCGTGTGAAAACAAATTATTTTCTTAGGAAACGTAAACTATTTATATACACAAGGTTTTAAGCAATAGCAATGGTCAATTACTTATTTTTGTTTGTCAAAACCCACATACAGCATGACAAGTAAAACAATTTGCAGAATTAGCTAAAAAATTATTAGACTCACAGTTACCATTAGTGCCATTTTCTTTAGGGTTGGTGGGGGTGGGGCGGGGTCCAAATGAAATGAAGCACGTCCAAATGAAATATTTTGCACAAAACCTCCGATCTCGACCAAATACGGCTATACGCAATAATGCCGTATGAATTTAACCAATTCGAAACAGCATTTTAATTCACCATTGAATGTGCATACTTTACTTTAAAAAATAAAACAAAGCATGAAAAACGGAAGGGAAATCGAAACACGTCGACAGTGCAATAAGCGGCATAGCGGGAGCTGATGACACGGTGATGCATTGCAGTACGGACCGTGCTGCACACGTGTTAATTACCATCCTGAGCCGTTCTCTGCCCTTCCCAGCCTGTCTCTGCCCACACACTGATATCATTTAATAACACATCTACTGGTACGGTACCAATTCTAACTCATTAATGATGTACATGCCTCATCTATGATGTAATTCTAGCTAAAAAAGGACAGAGTATTCAAACTTTTCATCTGATCGAGTCTGCTTTTGGCCAGTGTGGTGGTACAGCCCATAATACTGCTGAGTGGAATATACCATTTTAGAAGGAGGGGTGACCATTAAGATGTTTCTGACGTATATCCGTTTAATGTTTTCGTTGTGGTGTTTCATGTATTGGTTTGGGGAAAATAAATTTGACTGAATATTCGTGTCCAATTTAATTGAACAGTATATTTGCGTTCATACTCGTTTCATTGTGGTAAAATAAATTCCTACTTAATCAGTATTTACGTAAAAGTACCCCTTAATGCATAGTGGTATCGTCTGTCCCAGCAGCATCAAGATGATCACCAAGTGCTTTGACGTACAATGTACATATTTGTTTTTTTTTCCCTATCGCCAATTACGTTTTTAATTAACACACGAGGTCCAGGGGCACACAACCACAAATTTCAAGTTTCAGGCAAGAAAACCACTTTTTCTCTCGTCAATCGCGTCGACCCGGTGTTTGGGCGTGGCACGGCGACACCGTGAACATTTATACTGTCTGGGGCGCGTGACGTGGGCAACTCCAAGCTCAAACGTTCGCACTGGTTTACATTAGCTGTTGGCACAATGATTTGGAAAGTAGTTTTCGAGCTTCGTGTACACTCTGGCCTTTAACATCCGCCTTCGAGGGAGTTACATGTAGGTTAATAGTGACCTTACTGCTGCTCAAGTTTTCAATAACCCTGTTTACACTTGATCCCAAGCTCGGGGTCGAACACCGAGCTTGATCTCAGCCCCGGATCACAAATAGCGCATGACCTATGACTGCAACTTCTGGCACCGCGCTCGAGATCAACTGCAGAATGTAAATGCGGCACTCAGGATCATTGTGGTTAACACAGACACATTCTTATCAGAGGATCAATCTTGATCCCGAGCTTGGGACCAGTATTAGTGCGGTAAATGTTGGTTGTCTTGGTCTTGCATAAGACTAAGAGCAGGCATTTTGCAATACTAGGAACTTATTCAAATTGAAAATATAATTTTTAAAAATGGTAAATTGACGTCTCTCTCGTAAAAGCTCATTTGAAGATCAGGGATTGAACTGTATCGATCGGTGTACACACAGCACATGGATAGGTTCGTGATCAAGCCAAAATGCGCAGAAAGTGGACTATGTATATACGAATAGTGGGCTTGGAGTTTATTGGTTCTTGTACGCCGTGAATGCCAAGCAGAGAGATGTTAGCTGTGCGAGGTCTTAGTGCCTTGGGCTGCCCTACATATCTAGTATCTTAGGACTCTCGTCTTGGTTGGCTACGATATTACAATTCTCTCGTTCCTTCGTACTACATGTATCACGGTGCACATACTTCACCGGATGTACAACCATGCATGTACTTGGCCTTAAGTAAGATCCCTGTTCAGTATGCATCCTCACCCATACCCGTACTTGCAGCATTCAGGTCACTGGTTTTAATTAATAAATAGCTTCTTGTCAAGACATACATGTACATTACATCCTCTGTGGCTTGTGCAGGCAGCTCCAAGTGTAGTCGCTATCGACTGTGACCTCTTTTCGTAGTCTTTATTTTCCACGCGGACGGACAGATGGACTTGCAAGGCCATATTGGGCCTTTCCTTTTTAACATTGCCGCGCCTCCTTACCGGTTTCATCCAAGAGGCATTGCACTTGGTTACCGTGTCTTAAAACGAGCATTATTATCCATCATTGCAACCTTGATATATTTTCTTCTGTGTGTGTACATGCCTTGGCATTTTCAGTCATACCGGTATGTACATGTACCGGTAGTTTGCCAGAGGGGTTGTTTACTGATTATTCACTGCATTAAAGGTGCTTAACCAAATCACTTTTATGACACCCGCTTTTACCTCATGAGTGATGAGGTTTTGATATATCAAATGTCATAATTTCCATTCTGAAATTTCACGTTCTCAATCCACACATTTTCAAGGATATTATAAAAAAACACTGATGTTTTGTAAATGTAATTTATCCGGTTCCATAAAGCAGTGCATTGATTACACCGACCTTTTTGCTTCCACATCCAAATTAGAGATTGCAAAGGATAGTATTTTGGGGAGGTATTTTATGTATAATTGTTAGGTTAGACATAATCCATTTTCTGGAAAAATCTGAACAAGCTCCTTAATAAGTGCACAAGTCCAGTGAGGCAGCACATTGCATGCCCCTCCTTTGAGTGCATCAGTCCATGCATTTAGCACTCCTTAGCCTTGTCAGTTAAGCTTGCAAGGTCATACAGGAGTTGAGTAAAAAAAGGGTGTTTAGTTCCAATGTGTGACTCTTCTAACAATGATGACCCACGGTTTCCCACGCTCAGAGTAATAATGCACAGGACTGTAAACTACCTGATATCCAATTTGGGAATTGAGTAAACTGGGCCAATGTTTAGTGCAAATCATGCACCAAGGCCAGTAGTTAAAGTAGTTAGTGCTGGCATGGAGCTGCGTATTTTGTGGCACGAATTTGGCGCGCGTGCATTGTTGACGAGCTTGTCCCTTTAAAGCATTGGTTTAGTGCTTGCTTTGCTGTGCACTTTACAGACATGCTTTGTTATCTTTTTTTGTCAATTTAAAGGTCCGTGAAATGCTTAATGCACAGTTTTTGCTGCATATGAAGGATTACTTGTCTAGAAAGACAATACTACATGTACATGTACTGTTCATTTTGATGCCCCATGAATAAAAGGTGGCATTTTCCAACTTTGAAAATGTCTTCACAAAAACTACAGAAAGAGGGCGCTGTTTGGGGCATGCCACTTTAGGAACACACAGCAGAAAAGCAAGTGTTTGCCTAATGCTCGTGCAGTAAATTAGCATAAAAATCAAAAACCTTGATTTTAACCCCTAAAAAAACTTCCAAAACTTGTAGAGTTTTTATGTTTGTAAATGAATGGAGTAGTTGCATACATGTACATGTACCGTAGCACAGATTTTATTGATAAAAATACCATTTTGGGGCCCTTTAAACGGAGTCAGTGTTCTAGCAAAAACTGAAAAGAGTTAGTCTGGTAAAACATCGATGATTTTACAAAAGTATCCTAAATCCTACAAAAGTATTTTTTTAAATAAAAATTTAACTTGCAATAAGAAAGATTTGGGTTAATCTACATGTACTGTACATGTAGATCTTTGCATCTTGCATCCTCGTAAGCCAAGAATATAGTGCACCTAAAATGTACACAACTTCTCAGCACTGTGTTCAAGATGGATCTGTCTGACATGATTACAGCGTAACCTATTTCATCATAATCCTATTATAATCTTGAGGCAGTGTATTAAGAGAGCACTCGGAGCATCTTCAATTTCCCAAGAGTGAGTGCATAAAACCTAGGCTTTATTAGTTTGTGTTTACTGGACACATTCAATATTGAAGCTCCGATTTATACACACTCGGCATTAAAGGTGTGTAACACTAGATAACTGATTTACAAGTGAGGCGTCAAGCCAAAGTACTCGGCTAGTACTGTCCCCAGGATGCGGCTCAAGAATGACTAGCGTCGCTGTCTAATTTACGGTGGTTGGTCGCTCTCCTCATTTTGCGCTATAATCCCATCGAGGTTTACCAAAGAACCGAGAGGCTCCGTTTTGCCTCATAACTAATTCATGATTTTTTCCCCCTTTCCTGAGGCAGTTGCAATTAAAACATACATGTACATTGTACTTGTCAGAATCTACATGTACATTGACATACAGATACCTGTGACTGGGAGAAAATGTGGTAATCTTGTACAGAATGAAATGTCAAATATCCACCAAAAAGAAAAGCTCAGAGTTTAACCAACACTAAAGTTAATTTGTGACATTTTGAACATTTCAGTTTGGAAATTCTTCTTCACATTTTTTGGACTTGGAAACATTTTACAGGTTTCAAATGACACAATGTTTTCCGATGTCGTGCACATGCTCATTATAGTGGTTGATTATTCAATGTGATGAGCCGTACATGTTATAATTATGTAAGCTCATTTACCATACTGTACATGTAGGTTAATGTTGCCATGTTATGTTTAATGTGCAACCAAGTAAAACTACTGGGGTACACCAGACATTCTAGTGTGGGAAACCAGCCAATGTGGGATGTTCTACTAGATGTCTTCAAGTTTAACTCTCCCCCAAACTGCTCTATAGACATTTTTTTGTGCCAGCCATCTTGGAGCAAACATGTGATACCCTCAATACAAGCAAAGTATAAAACTTACCAAGATGATGGGTACTTTTTCCTTTTTAAGTCCAATGCGGACAGCCTAGGCATTTTCCTCTCAGTAACTTTTCCTGAGTCCAGCGGTTAACTTTTTCTGGCCAACTGCTGCCCAGGAAAATTGACCAGGGAACTTTTCCCGAGACGATAAGTCTAGTGCAGACACAGCGAGTCGGTAAAAGCGCTCCGGAAGCGTACGTCCAGGCTGTGAAGGTCATACTGTGAAGGGACACTGCGCATGTTCTCCCACGGTCTCGGTAAAAGTCAAAATGTGGACAGCAGTAAAATTTAGCCACTTTTCATTTTACCATCGTCTTGGTAAAACCTCCCAATAAACAAGTCCCATGCGGACACTGCTTTACTTGTACAGTACCGTACACACATACTCTGGTGCATCCCAAAGAGATGGAATCTTGCCCTGTGTGACATCATATGGTTGTACATGTACCGTATGTGTGAAAACCTTTTTTGACAACTGTCATCCCATGAACTACTGTAATTCTGTGTGCTAAAACCACTTATTTTTTTCTGAGAGAGAGAAATGATAATTGTAATGAAAGATAATTTAGCCTACATGTACATGTATCTGCCTGTCACAATAAAGCCCCCAATAAAATAAGGCTTAGAGCGAATGTAATATTTCAGTTGTTGGTTAAAATCCGGGTCTTAGGGGTGCTGGCGCCAGGTCTGTATACACACGAAGCCGCCATCTGCCATGTAATACTGCTGAGCCCCCTCGGGCTAAACTGCTCCATTGTCGCTAGGTTAATCCCGCCAATAAAAAATATGACGGCAAAATTAAGTTTCTAAAGCTTTGATTAAAGGTGACTAGAGTTGGGCGGTTTCAGGGGATGATTGAAATGAGATCATTAAAAAGTTGAATCTGACCTTGGTTGCTCACAAATTACAGAAGAAACCCGTTTAGTTTTATTTACTGCAATGCAAATTTATCCTCTCTCCCTTGCCTATCCCCGCTCCCCCTGAAAAAACTAAGAATTGAGAATAGAATGCTTTGAAAAAAATCTCAAGTTTACAAATGGATAACTGATAGTTTAAGTCTATAATCCATCAGTACTTCACACGGTAAATCACACCTGTAGAGACAATTAAGAAATTCATGCATTTAATACCTAGTACTTTGTTTGGTATGGTTTGTTCATTTCTAACCAGTTCCTAAATCTGTTTTTGTCTTAAATATCACAGATAGCCTTAGGGATTACTTTCGCAAGTACGGAGATGTTAAGGAATGCGTTATCATGCGAGATCCTACCTCCAAGAAATCAAGGTGAGTTTTGTACATGAGAAAATGGGAATACTCTTTGCACTGGCGGCCATGACAGGGGACCGGTGTTCATGTGACAATAGATCCTACAAAGTGCCTACTTGTGCATGATGCACGGTGACAATGTGACTGCCTCCTGTCATGGCCGCTCATGCAAAGGGCCTATATTGGGTCTGGCTCTTGACCAACAGTTAAACTAAAATTTTGTGAGGAAATCAGTTTTGTTCATTTCTTTAGAAATTGCTTTAGAAATTAACAAAACTGGGATTCACAATGCAACTCCATTATTGTTTCCTTTGATATTTGTAGGAGAGGCAAATCAATGTCCTGATGTAACAAACAATGTTGATGGACAGATCTTCAATAAAGAAACAACAAATCAAGACCAGAATAGGTTTTAAAACAAATCATTATTCAATGCACACAGAGGCTGGCGACATTTATCTCCATATTCAGCAAACCATCAATAATGTTGATTGGATAAAATTGATTACAAAATTTATCAAAATGTGGTTAACTGAAAGCTCCGTTTACAAAAACTCTGACATGCAACTGTTCTCGTGCATTTAAATGAGCATTTAATTTTCTCATCGACTGAATTTTGTCCCTAAACAGTTGTTGGCAAATAAAATCATTAGTATTGTTTATTGAATGTGCCGACAATCCTGTCTTGAAAATTTTTGTCCAATTTCCATTAGACCGGAACAAAATTTAGAGGACAACGTTGTCATTTCCAACATGGCAACAGGTTTTCCCAGATTGCGGTAAAAATCTTTCAGTCCAAAAACCGCAAACCATCCACCAAAATAAGATTGTTTTCCCTGGGGACTTGGATTGGGGGTAGGAGGGAGAAGGTTAAAGGGATACTGATCAGGCATATAGAATGCTACACACGGAATGTCTCTACCCATTAGCTAGTGTTTCTGTAATCTGTCCACATTCCCCATCACCTGTTCATATTGAACGGCATTTTGCGCTCGTAGCTTGTACATGTTTTGTCATATAGTCGACGGTGTTTGCTGTCCCATATGATGACCCCAAGAAAATACATCAGGATTAATGCGGCTTACAGCAGCAAATCCATGCGGACTGCAAATTAAAACCAGTGGATTTGTCACGCAAACGAATTGGATGCAGAACACGTTTGTTCCAGGTTTATTGTTGACTTGATTCATGAACTGACTGCTCTTTTAGCCTTTGGCAAACTGTGCTCGTCATTAATCAATAGTAATTAATTTCCTATGGATTTGTAGTTCATAAACTGCATTATTCTTGGCCTAGTTTCCCCTCAAAAGAAAACACATGCACAGTACACTACTGGTAATTTTTTTCACAAACTAAGTAAAATATGGTATTTGTTGTGGTTGAGCAAAATGATTAGCTTTCAAATACAAAATTTGGTTTAAAAAATCACTAACCTCACCAATGGGAATGTGGGAAACAAAAACTAGAATTTGCGATTTGTTTTTAGGATGTCAAATTCCCATTGAGTACAATATCATATACTAAGCACAGGTTGGTAATTTCAGAATTGTACATTTCTTCCTCTTTCTCAATTCCCCTCCCCTGCCTCCCTCTAAAGATCATACTCCTGATGTACACGTATGTACAACCACTGGCAATCCTTTACACATTTTGGTTCACACGTGACATTAATTAGGGTTTGTTTGGCCCAACCCGACGTAACTTCATTAACACTGTATACTCAGTGCTGCCCCAAGACACTATGAGAAAAACTTCATAGCACAGCTCCCCCACCCCCATTTCATTCTCCCCATTTCATTCTCCCCAACGCAAGCCAAATTGCATTCTGTCACATTTGACATTGTTTTAAACTGCTTATAGAGCTATTGATCTTATAATGAATGATTTCCTCTTTTCAGGGGATTTGGCTTTGTCACGTTTGGGGACCCCAATAGTGTAGAGAAAGTGCTAAAAACAGAGCGGCATGAAGTAGACAGTAAAAAGGTAAGAACACTAATGAAGAGTTTCATCGCAAAACGCAATAAACGACATCGAACAAAAAATGAGAAAGTGTCAGTACATGTACATTCCAGCGTTGTAGTCGAGTCTATCACAAGTCCAGAGCCGATAAAGTCCATGACAAGTCCAGCACAAGTCTGTCACAAGTCCAGTAACAAGAAGCAAAGGATGAACACGTACAAAAGAATGCCTTGAATAGCTTGTGACTTGAATTAAGACCCAGGGACTTGTGGTGGACTTGTGGTGGACTTGTGGTGGACTTGTGGTGGACTTGTGGTGGACTTGTGGTGGACTTGTGGTGGACTTGTGGTGGACTTGTGGTGGACTTGTGGTGGACTTGTGGTGGACTTGTGAAGGCTTGTATTGGACTCGACTATAACCCTAGTACATTCTTGAATGGTGGTCCTACAGACAATGTTCCCTCTGGCATCACAACAAATCAAAACATGCCCGGTGTTTTGCGCACGCATGTTTTACATAAATTTGTTTTTGGAATTGTTTTTTGAAATCGTCTTTGGATTTGTCTGTGAATTATGTGATCTTTGGCATCCTTACCAAACCAAATTTATGCAAAACAGGATGTGTGATTGTGTGTGCACAACGATGACCAATTGAATAACCACTGAATACCATAAAAAACTAGCATTTTGGGCTTTACCAACCATTCGCACTGGATTAAAGGCGCAGGCTCGTCAGCAATGCGCGTGCGCCAAATTCGTGCCACGAAATACGCAGCTCCATAGCAAAGGCACGGAGCTGCGTATTTCGCGCAGCGAATTTGGCGCGCGCGCATTGCTGACGAGCCTGTGCCTTTAAATTTTGTCAAACTAAAAAGAGTCTTTGTATGTTTTACATAAAAAAAAGTCAATTATGTACACCTCTGTTAGATTAAACCTAATTTATTTGATAAAACACTATTTATCACCCTGTTCTTATTCAGTTTTGATGCCCTTGCAGACTTCCAAATGGCTTGTTTTGGCCACATTACTTCCCTCTTAAATCCCTCACCTCTCTGCCCCTGTTTCTGAATTGTTCCATTGTCCTCTGTTTCCCCCAACTAACCCCAGACAGACACATAAATGTACTCCATTATCCAGGCCTAATCCAACGCATTCATTTCCAGTAACATTTACTGTAGACAGTACTGGTAGTCACAGTATGTATGTTTGTTCCTGTAAAGAAAAAAGAAAAAAAACACTACTGCACATGTGCACTTGGGTCCGGTGCATTCAGTATGTACATGTATTTCCCACGATGTAATTGTGCCCATTTTAGAGTTGAAGGCCTCTGAAGTGAAAGTCCCATGCCTTTGGGCTAGACCCTCTTTTGTTCACTCCACTATTATTATGAACTACAGTGTGTAGGTTGATAACCCCTACATGTAGGTGTGTTCTGGCTTTAAAGGAACCATTCACACCTTGTGTAATTCAATCTGGTATGAATGACATACATGTAGATACATGTAGATTGCTGTGTCCCGACAGTTTCCTTTAAAGTTGAGTCCTTGGGGATGTCTGCCAATTTGTTAAATTTGCATTATTTCACACAGCAGACAGACAGACAGACTGGATTGATTTGAAGTGCTGCCTGCTAATGCTAAAACAAGATGCATGCTGTTCAGTTTGAAAATGTTGACAACTTTGGACAGGACCCTAACTAAAAAACTAAGCACATTTAGAATGGGTTACGCTGAAAATAAATTACACTGAAAACTAACCCTGAAAATGGCCTGCATGTCTGTGGTCACAGTGCTGTGACTACCAATAATTTAGATAATTGGCATAATGAGTTCCCAAGGATGAAGTAATAAATAACTCATTCTCTCTGCATGTTAAATGTGGCAGCATATTACCCACAGGGGTGCATACAGTAGTCTGCGTTTACACTGAAAGGCATACAGTTCTGGCATTCCTATTGACCTTTATCATGGTGCGGCCATCTTTGTCTTGTTCCCCATAGTATTGTGTCCGGCACGATCAGTGAGGGTGTACATGTATGTGCGACTGCGCATTAGCGTTTTGAGAGAATCACTGTCCATGCTGCACATTTTCTTGATTGCGTTGCCCGTGTGTCATTGCGATGCACACCATGACAAATTTCAACATGGGGCCAAACTAGTTTTTCCTGCAAGCCTCGCTTTGGTTACGTTTATTTTAATAGGGGAAAGGGAAGATGGCTGCACCGTGATAAAGGTCTATAGACTGCCGAAGTGAATACGTCACCTTTTGTTGGTTGCCTAGGCAATTGGATCTAAACTAAAAATCACTCAACCGTGTCCCAGTGCTTTTCCAATGGTACTTTTCTCGACGGCCATGATAGTTTGGATCCAATTGCCATAGCAACGCACGTCACACTTCAGCTGTCTATTGTGATCATAATATATGAAAATTTGCTGCATTTACACAATTTGCATCATTTATACGTTGTTAGTTTTTAAACTGCAATTCCTGCTTCAGCACCAATCTCTTGAAAGAGGAAGTGACTGGGAGCAAATAAACGACACAGTTGGCTTAATAAAGCCATTGTTTTCTCAAGACTCTGCGAGACAATACACAGAGTACCGGTATATCAGTTTCAGTACCGTACATTCAAGCCAACTGATAGTGAAACTAAAACTGACTGCATAGTGTTATTTGCTTAGATTAATTGAAAACGGCCACAAATTAACTTGTTAAAACAAAAAGTTTATTTTAAAGGTAGAACACATCATTTGCACAGAAATTGATTTAGCTTGTGGCGGGGAGACTGGATGTTAATTAGGGTTTGCCTTGCCCTCGCCCGACTTGACCCCAATTTTTAATTAACAATGGTACCAAACACCACATGATTTTATTTCAGTCCAAAATAGTATTTCGTGTGAGAAAATACAACTGAAGGTGGTTTTCTAAAAAAAAAAAGTCTTGGATTTTTCAAGTTTTCAGAAGTATTACTGCACAGGTCTACATGTATGTGGCTGAAATTTCTACAGGGCAGTTTTATCAACATGGGCTTCTAATCATGAGTGGAAATAACACCCCTTTTAACAGTTTACATATGAGCCAAGATATATCATCTAAACTTGAAACCAAATAAACCACCACAAATAACGTCTATTTACTGTAGCACAGCTGCCAAGTTTCCAGGATTTTGGAATAAACACCCGGAAATTAGGCTGCTTTATTTGACTTTAGACATGTCTAAAGATCTCTAAGGTTGTTAATTGATAATCCACAAGAATTTTTAAATCCACATTGGTAGTCATGAGGTTGGTCATCTGTTGCAAAATCAGAAGGGGTTGGCAGGTCGGTTGTCATTTGAACAAAATATGGGCACAATAATTGTTTATAAATCCTTCCCAAACTGCCAATCTTTCCTTGGGGTTTTTCCAATTCTACAGGCCTCTGTAATCCTCCATATATTTTTTTGAAGTGAACAAATGAACTCATTTCAAAGTTGTGTGAGTAATTATGTTGAACCTTGATCAGTGTAAAATCAAAAAATGATCGCCTTGCAGCTTCAAGGGAAAACCCCATTCTAGGTACACTCGGAATCCACCTGTGCACTTCCGTTTGTATTGTACCCCTTCTCCCGTATTCTTTTTATGGAAAATGCGCATGAAAAAGAAAGATACTGGTATGCACTTGTAGTATTCAGTCACTGCCATACCGGGTACATGTAAGTACACTGCTGTACCCGGTAGCAGTGTGTGTGGGGAAGGGTGGTGGTGTGGGGGGGGGGGGGGGGGGGGGGGGGGAGGGGAGGGGGGGGGGGGAGAAGGAAGGGTGTGGTGGGAGTGTAGTGCTGAGCTGAGCTGAGCTGAGCGGGTGATCAGAGTGCAAAACCAATTTCCAGAACGTCACCAAATGGTGTCAGATAATTTATGGCCTGATGTTCTTTATGTTGTCACTGGAATGCTTGCCATACCTGATAATAGGATGGCGGCTTCACACAATTTCTTGAGAGCATAGAAACGTTATTTTTTTTTCTTTTTTTTTTTCTCGGAACGCACATGTATAGGACTATGTAGATGAAGTAGTGGTAACTGAGTTGACTTAAAGTAAACGCATGTTTCTATTTATCATATTATGTGGAGATAATGCTATTTTGAACAGTTTTCTAGTCATGTTGTACTCTGACTTTAACACATGTAACTGACCAAACCACATGTGTATTGTCTTTGATAGATAGAGTTGGCATGAAATGTGATTTCCCTGTTTCTGTTTTTCATTGGATATGCAGCTTCCTTCCAGAGTGCCGGAAGGTACATTGCAAACTCAGAAAACCACTGTGATTAATTTATTTATCTAATACTTCTCTTGTTTTCATTCTCAGATTGACCCCAAGGTTGCTTTTCCTAAAAGGTCGCCACCCAAGGTAAGGTTAAACAAATTCTCTTAAGGCCCGTTTACACTCGATTTCGCCATTTCCTAAAAAAGGGAGTTGAAGCCGGGTAGGCACTAAGTGTAAAAGGTGAATTGAAAAAGGCGTATAAAACCCGGGTCTTGTTTTGATGCCGTGTGTGGTTTGCATGTGCAAGACCCGATATTCTCTCGTATAAATACAGCCAAAAACCCAGAGACCGCCTTGGACAAGGCTAGTGTAGACAGCTACGTTTGACCCTTAGAACGGTAATGCTTCAGTTGAAATGAGATTGCTTTACAATTACATAGAAGCTGTCTTTCTAAGCACTGTTCCTCATAGCTGCAAATTGTTTCACTTTCTAAAGCGAGACCGTATTTACGAAGTACAAGTGTTCTTTCTGTCGGGTTGTGGGTTTGTGTTGGTGCTGAAGCGAGGCAGTGAACACAGACATTTGAAATCCACAGTGTAAACAGACAATCAAACGTTGAGTTCACACTCACCAGTTCTTTTCAGAACCACACATATACAGAAGCGATATTCACACGGTGCTACCAAAAACCCGTACACATACAAATTTGAGATCCAGTCGTTAGGAAAGTAGAATTTATTCAAACAAGAAATGGTGACAGATAATTTTACAGTTTTACTTTCTGTTGATGTAAAATTAAAAATTTACTTTGGGGAATAGTTTTCCTTGTCACAAAGAGACATCAAGACATTCTTAGGAATTGTAAAACCAATTTATCCTAAAACTGATCTACTTTAAAGTGCAGTGTTTGCGCTTAATAACATCGGCTTATTAAGGTTCATTTACCCAGCAGCTGTTACCAGTAGATCATTTGACTTCCTGAGAATAAGTTATGGCTTTATGTGGCTGAAAATGCCTCATTGCTACAGAGATTATCAATCACGAAAACAAGTAAATCATCAAAATCATTATAATACATGTACTCGTGGCTGTCGTGACTGAATCATGCACTGAATAATGAGTTTGTTACAGGTACTGTCTTCCAAGGTACCGTAGGTATTAGTTTTTATAGTTTCTACTTTTTTTAAGGATGTGGGGGTGTGGTGGTGTTTAGGTTTTGTTTTTCGCCCCCTCCCTCAACACCTGTATTTAAATCTGATCTCCCACACGATAGAGGGCGCTCTATCACTAAACTGCTATCACACTTGAAGAACTCTACACACGATGAATATTGACAGCCAAGTACAATAAAAAGCTGGGCAAAAAGTGGAAACTTGTTTTTCTGAAAAGGGGAGTTCAAGGAGATTGGATTAGCCTTTGTGAAAAGTGGATTCAGTTGGGTGCTGCATACATGTACCGGTATTGCTGTTATGAATCCCCCTCCCCTGGAAAAACCGAGGCTTGTCCCCCTCCCCACACACCGAGGCTTGTCCCCCTCCCCTCTTGTTATGAGTGTCCAACCACCCCTGTTACTTGTGTATTGCCCCACCCGTTACTCTGGTGCCCTGTTCCAATAGACTATTTGCACTGGCGGACATGACAGGAGGCAGGTTTTCTTATTTAAAAGATGTGACAATAGATCCACAAAGTGCCTACTCATGCATGAAGCACAGTGACAATGTGACTGCCTCCTGTCATGGCTGCCCGTGCAAAGGGTCTGTTCAGGTGTTGCACCTGTATCCTTGTAAATATTTATACCTTTTGTTGTACAAGTATACATGTATACATAACCTACCTGTTCTTAGTGCATCTTGACTTATTATTGTACCGGTACATGCCTTGTTGTCACAAATGCACACATGTAATTCAGACAGAAAATGCTGCCAGTGCCGGAATTTCACGGAGACCATTGCCTCTGTTGCCCCTGGTCTTGGCCTTGGTGCCCTTTTGCAATCCTCTCATAGACTTTTTTGATTTTCCAATGGAAGTGCCCTTTCTAAACACAAAAATAGCAGTGCCCCTTCAGTGATGAAATTCCTACCTTGCCCTGCTTCTGAAGATGGTTCTGTATCTGCAATTCATTCGCTCTTTTAGCATCACAACCTCCCAAGAATCCCCTTGTGACTCCGTAAACGTGTTTCACTCTGAATGGGGTCAGCTAGTGCACTAGCCCTGCCCAAATGTCACAGTGCTTTAACCCATCCTCGTGCACAAACCAAATTTGTAACCGGTCAGTACATAAAATGCAGATTTTGTTTCGTATGTTTGTCGGCGTCGGCAGCGTCAGCGCGCCATAGTCATGTCCAAAGGTCCCAGTAGTTTTTGCTGAACCCCGTCTGTACTCTGGCAGTCATTGCCTATTAAGACTATTAGCAAAATGACTTGGAAGGACACATGTACTTCTGGTAATGTATGTGCATATGTCTGGTATATTAGCCTATATCGTGAAACAGAAGTGGTTGTGTAGAGGAAACTGATCGAGCATGTCGACAGGAGACGGTGTTCATTTGTTACCCATGCTCCATTGCTCACCGAGGGTCATCGTCCTTTATAGACCCTGCATGTCATAAAACACGACACTGGTTGGCTCGATGCACTATTATTCACTGTGCTAATCAGCGAGCGAGTCTCGGATCGCACGTGGGATAACCTGCATCACGATTTAATGATCATGCATTCTACGGGTATTGAGAATTCATTGTAAGATGTCAAATTTGATTCATTGTGGTCATTTTGGAATTTTTTCATTCTGGTAATTTGCTGCAATGCAGAACGGATAATGAAGCTGATTTTGAGGACCGTGAAGTGAATGTCGCCTTTTCTCATTTGTAGTGATAATGAGAGAATAATTTTGTTCCATGATATTAAATAGGAATTTGGTGTCCTGGGTTACATACATGTACACCAATGAAAAATGGCTGTTGAAAGAGTTTGCATTAACCTGGGTGCCTTATCCACACACAAACATTAACTTTAAGTTGCGCTTGTGAAAATTAAATTAAATATTTTCTGCTGGGAAGCCACTTTTACTCTCTAAAAACACTTGAAAATCGTTAAAAGCATGTCACACTTTTGGACCCCTAAATTTGGGAATTACACCAAACACAGTCTCATCATCGACATTCAGTCGGGTGTAGTTGACTGTTTTGAGCCATCACCAAGGGTGTTGTTGCCCTTGTCACTGGTATCCATTCTACCATACGTTGTTATAGCATCCAGCTGGGAACCAATGCTCCTGTCTAGAGAATGTGCAAGCATAAAATTCCCAAATGAACCATTAGTTAACTACACATTCTTTGCTTAAAGGGCCCCTTATTTAGGATTTTTATCAATGAAATCTATGCTTTAAAACCACTCTACTCAGTTAAAGTCATAAAAATCCTATTTGGAGCTTGCTTTGGGGGTTAAAACAAAGGTTTCTAGTTTTTATGCTAATGCAAATATGCATATTCATGACCGAGGCTACTATGTCACAAGAGGCAAACACAGGAAAATCACACTCAACTGTGCACAAAAGATTCTACTTTTTTCTCAATTTTCCTGAAACTTTTGTAATCCATGGCTGTTTGAGTTTGTTGCCTGCTGTAAGCCATGAAAAAACTGGGGGTAGAAACTGCAACGATTTGCCACAAGTCCAACTTGAAGTCTTATGTTTTTTCTTAACTTTTCCCTTTTGTCTTCCTTATGTGATGCACTCAAAACAGCGCCCTCTGTCTGTGATTTATTGTAATGAAATCTTCAAAGTTGAAAAAGGCGACCTTTTATTGATTTTACATCCAAACGAACAATAGTATGTCTTGCTGAACAAGTAATCCGTCATTATGAAGCAAAGCTAAGGCACAAAGTTGTTTAGCATGTCACAGGCCCTTTAAACACATTCCCAGATGGCAATGGCCTAATACATGTACCTTCCTAAACACTGGCCACCAAAATACATACATAAGTAAGTATGTATTGAGTCAAACCTTGTTAATTGGATGTCCTTGGGACTTGGCAGATTACATGAACCTTGTTATAACAGGAACTATGGCTGTACCAGCAGAATATCTCCATGTTTACACTCGAACTGGCAAAGGTGGATACAGACCCAGCATTTTTATTGCGACCACAAAACTGAACATTTGCCGCGTTTACACTACACCTCGATCCGGCTTTAACTCCCCTTCAGAAACCGCAAAAGTCACCACTAACTGCAGCACATGCGTGAGTTGTGAGGTGTTGCAGAACTGGTGCTAGATTGGCGGGTACCGCCCCAAGGACACTCAAATTGCCGAATCTGTATTCGGGTAGCGTTTACACTACAAGCGACCTTAACAATGGCAGGTTTGAACCCTGCAATTGCGGGGTTCAACCTTACCCCAAAGGTGATTTGAAAAAGGCGAACAGACCCGGGTCTAATCCGCCTTTTTCAATTCACCTTTTGCGTTTACACTTAGCATCTACCCGGCTTCAACTCGCCTTTTTCCACGATGCACCTTGTCACAGGAATAGGTGAAAACAGTCATTTGAAAAAATAAAAATTCCAAAAAGACAACATACCAATATCCCTAGCTCATTGTGAGTAGTGTATGTTATACGTACATGTACTAACTACTATTGTGGGACACCAGAGATAAGCCGCGTGCAGCAATCTGAGCTCAAGGCATTGTGAAGAGCTAGCTACGGTATTCATATCCTACGTGCCTCATGGGTGCGGCCTGAGGTCCAATTTCAGATCAGAAACTGAACTGGAAATGTAATCTGACAAGGCTGCTGACATGTCAGATTGGTGCTGTTTAAAGCACATGAAAATGTTACGGCCCGAAACATAAACAAGAATTTCACACTTCAAATTTCACCCTTACTTTAGAAATGTTGTTGCTTCCTACGGTCCTTAAATTATAATTCTTCTTGAACCCATTTTTCTATGTTAATTAGGGTTTGTTTTTGCCATTTCCCAACGTATATTAGCACTGTATACTCGGTGCTTTAACCACTCGACCACCGAGCTAGCCAGTGTTGAATGGCCGATTCGAATCAGTTAGCAACGGGGATTGCAATTAGTCAGTAATTGGTTTACATGTAGCTTGCGTTTAGCATAACATTTCAACTACATTTATTGTTCAAAACCAACCCTGGAATAAATTTGCTGGTTAAAAATACATATAGCGTGTTTCTATTGAAGATCCAAAATGTTACCGTTATACTTCAGTTTACCGGTAAATAGCGGGTAACGCGAAATTTCTACTGAGCTGCTCTATCCAGAAAATAGTGGAGCTTGCTGGCCTTTAATCATGCTTTGTGAATATGCAGGGGTCAAGCACATGCGTTGGATCAGTCAATGTGCAGTCTCATGTTTACGTTCTCTTCCCTGTATGTGCACTCGGGCGGAACTGTGTGTGTTTCTATTGGCGCTTACCGGATAAATTCCCTGGCATTTTCCTTCCTTGAGAAGGAAATTTACCGGGGAACATTCTACCCGTGGATAAGACCTGTTTCTACTGAGCACTTTTTCAGGCATTATGCGATAAATATGTCTCAACACAAACACGCCTATAGACAAAGTGACTTTGCGGTGGTGTAAAAACACCACCACGAAGTTTGAGAGTTGAAGTTTTTGTTGACCAGCTTTAAACGGTGCGCAAAAATGTTTTGATCATTTCAAACCAGGCTTTTCGTCCAATAACAATTCTTAAACTGCCCATGTTTTTTATGATTTTTTTTTTGTTCCATGCTGTTTTTATTTTCTATAATCCTCGGTGGATCATCAAGCTTTTTAAAATTTCATGTCATAAAAATGTTAATTGCTGAATTGCATGTTAAGGACATGTAGGCAGTTGTTTAAATGTACACACATGGCCAGTTTTTAGAAGGTGATGGATACAGTGAATGTCATTTATTAAAGGTTCTGGCCTTGGTGGGCTAAAATTGGTGTCTCAAATACAGCGGAGGATAAGATTAATATAATGAAGACTTTGCCATAGATTACACAAGGAATATAGCCTGGGATTTACCCATGTCTTGTACAATGCTACCGGTAGTGCTAAGCTTATGAACTGACAGCTGCCAAAGGCTAGTTTTTAAGAGGTATTCCTTGAGGCCTGGCAGAGTTTAAACCTTTTTGCAAATTTCACAGTTCACTAGTTTCATATGAGTGGATCATGGGAAGATTTTAAAGCTGGTTGCAGGATTTGTTTGTACTTGGTAAGATCTGTACATGTATGTATATTCTTACTAAACTTGCTAATTTCATTAGCAGTGAATTTCAGCAAGCGCCTTCAAATTATTCAAATCATTCAAATCACAGGAAAAATTTGTAAATGTCTTTGTTGATGTTTTTGTTCTACTCAAAATTTCTTCAGTTATGGTGTAGTGGAAGGAATTGGACAATTTTTGAGGAGATGTGACCCTTTTTCAGTATGTTGCATCCCTTCAATTTTTACCTCAACCTCTATTTTTGTACAGACCTACAATGTACAGCTGTACATGTAGGTATAGTCTACTTGCTAAAATTAGGTTTCGTTTTCAAGTTTGTGTAGGTGTTCCTTTAGCAAATATGGTTGATGGCCAGTTTACACGGTAAATAACTATTAACAGACACACCCTGTGAAAATAATAATAAAAGCTGCATAGTGCACACATGTCACACATTGGTGTAATTTTAACCAAGCCCGTCCTGCAGACCTCACACTATCGTGGAGCCATGTTAAACTTCCACTAGACTGAACATCTAAGCACAAAGCTTTCTGTAATAACAACCGCACGGAGGCCTGGTTTGCCCTTGTAAATACTGTATTGCTGTGGCATCGCCTCTTGTATTATTTAGCATCCTTGGCAGTTTGCGGTCACAGCACCAGAACAATAGATTCCATTGTCTGGGAAGTAGGGGAGAAATATTACAATTACATGTAGGTTTGTCCCTATGGTATTCAGGTTCTAGTTGCCTGTGTGAAGTGTTGTTTGACACTGTGTCATATTTCTGGAGCCAATTATTTAGAATGTTTTTGTAGGTAAAGGTAGAACTTGTTTTTTTCTTTTTTAATTAAGTCGGCTAGTTGAAATGTAGACTGGTGGGAAAAGCAGTAGGGGAGACAGGCTGCGTTCAATTATTACTGAGTGAATAGCACTGGTGTGCATCACCTCAATGTACAACATGTTGTGCCTACCATGTACTGGTGCCTAGATGTACATGTAGATGTTGTAATGTAACAAACCGGGGCCGCGTTCAATAGCGCAATACGTATGCTGGTATAAGGTATTTTCCTATACCTTCAGTGTTGAAGGTATTGTCGGTATGCATACATATTGCGCTATTGAACGTGCCCCTGGTATATTATTAAAATGGTGCACATTAAAGATTGACTGTCTGTGTTTGGATGAAAGGGTTTAACAATTAATTTACACAAGCGAAAAAATTTAGAAAGCTTGCGTGTCTCTGTAACAAAAAAACCCACAAAAACTTACATTTCCGACGTCGGGAATTGGAGATGCAAGCCTTTTTCTTGAAACAAGCTTCACATGTTGTACATGCGCATACGTTCATTTACATGTACATAGTATGTGTACAATGTACACGCGTATGCGCACATGTACATTTACGTCATAACCCTGTCAATTAAAAAAAAGCAGGGCCTGCCTTCTATTATTTGTTTTTAATCGACTGATAACTTTTTCTAATCTAGAGAAATAGCAATTTAAATATTTTGTTAATGCCCAAATCGGCCTAAACACGGACAGTCCATCTTTAATGTGACGCAGAAATGTGACATTAGAAATGGCAATTTCCACATAATTGAGGAAACTTACAAATTGTCATCAAAAACAAGGGTCCCAGTGCGTTCATTTGTGATACAATTTACAAATGAAAAGACGTGTGACGTAATAAAATGGCTCAGCATCTGAAACGAGGCTGCCAGTGCTAATTTGAAATTTAGATTTTTTTTTCCAGTTTCGCTAAAAATCAGCCCGATGTCGTCCATTGGACGGCAAAGGCATGTCACGAACAATAGACTTGCTTTATTCACAGCTGGCACTCACAACTTTGTTTATGAAAAATCAATCGGTCGCATAAATTGACTTTTTTGGTGGAAGCTCTAGGCCTGTACAGCCAAATTAATCCCAGTGGCATGCAATCCACATGCTTGTCAAGTAATTTCTCGGCATTTACAGACACTTGAACTGATGAAACCAATTTTTCATTCTCGCGATTGGCGTCAGTTGGCGTCAGTTGGCGGTGATGTGAAATTCTACTCCACAAACTTTGGGACGTGACTCCTGTGTGAAAACCAGAAAATTTAAGTTTAGATTTCAAGCTGTGGAAATTACATTCTTATCATTCCAGCCCTCGGCAAGCTGTTCTGCAGTCTTTTTATATCCTCCTCCAAGTTCATTTTTCATCATTTGAATTCCTTTTTTTAATGTCTTTGGGTCGATAACGGACTGTGATGCCTGATACAATTGTTTATTTATTCAATATTATATTACATTCCAAGTCCTTATCTTGGCACGATAGGATAACATGTAAACTCTGTACTAAATAAGACTCCAAACCATGGTCACCATAGGTTCCCTTAAAGCCCCTTGCTGGTTTGCCCCTTAATTACTGGAGTCACACCTGACCCCCACACACATTCCAATACCTGCCTGTTACCATGGCAGTCATTACCATGCCAACAGTTGCTAGAGTAAATTCAATGCATGCGGAACACAGCTGCTCTTCTTGCAGTGTGAGTTGTCTTTTCTATCAATTCGCTGACAGCTGTAAGTAATTTGATTGGTTGATGCAATAAACAAAAATTGATAATTCTTCACTGAATCGGTTGAGGTGAAAATTCCCCAATTTGTTTTTTTTTCACTTTATCAGAGTTGTATAATCTTTTCTCGTGATTCCCTGTTGTAAATAAGGTTTAAGAAATCAGTAAATTCAACTTTTGGAAAGAAACAGTGAAAATTCCAACTTGAAACTCAAAGAGCATTTTCAGTTAAGCACAACCCTATTTTAGTACTTTTGTAAATGAATCTTCGCCTTGAGATATCAAGACTTTTTAGTTATTTGAGGTTTGACTTTTCTCTAAATACTTTGATATGTTTAAGGAAAAATCTGCACAAGTACTTTGCCAGTATGCGGCTATAAAAAGCCACAGGCTGAAACAAAAAAAGCTATTCTGTTAACAAATAAAGGCATGTTCCCATTGGACTTTTTTTTTCCGCTGCCACGCGGAAATATACCGCGACCTTGCAGTAAACTTTTGCCGTGCAGGCCCATAGTTTACTGCAGGGTCGTGTTCATTTTACAGGGCGAAACTGTTCCCATTGGACTTTTCGATGGCCCTGTAAAACTCCCGCGGCTGAGCGGAAAGTTTTCGCGGCCTCTCTCACCCTGTATGTTTTACATCGTGATCGCGGTAGTCTTACAGGGACGCTAATTCTCCGTGCGTCCCCATTGGACTAAATTTTGTTACTCTCCCGCACAACCACGGGAGTTTTACCAAAATTAGTCCAATGGGAACACCACTTTTAAGTCTTCTGGGGGAAAAAACAAATCTCGGGCAAAAAAATGAATGCAGGTATGGCTAATGAAAACTTGTTCACCGTAGGCTGAGGTTTGCACCCAAATCGGCACCATACACAGCACATGATCGTATAGGGCGGTTTCACGCTGTCACGGGTCACTAGCAGAAAAGCATGAGGCTCTATTGTTCTCTTCCCTTCTGGAGGACAAACATGAGAGATGTTTAGTGACCCGTGACAGTGTAAAACCACTCTATAAAACAGCTTTATACTTGTACTTTAAGAGTTCATTCAAGGAGAATTAAGACCAGATTTGCCAGAAAAGTTCGATTCACAAATAGATTTACATCTGTCAAAATTGCTGCCACAACCTTTATTCCATTTGTGCGGGTCTCAGGTTGTATGCAGCCAGGAGATAAAATCATCTGAGAGCTGTGCTGAGGCAACTCTCATTACAATTTGTGATCCTGACAAACTCCTAGTCCCAATGAGCATTTGCTCTGAAGGGTGGGAAATTAGATTTTGAAAGTGAAAAATCACCTGTTGTATATTTAGTGTGGTCGTTGATGCTGCAAACGTCTTAGAGTGAATCGACCCCGAGACTGGACGATGGCAGGAGAGATCTCCTAAAAGACGGACGTTTTTTTTGTGTCCATCTACATGTATGATCCTTTCCACCGTGCACATTATGCATTACCGCCCTCTTCAAAGGACAGACCACTTTTCCCGTAACCCGTCCCTCACTTCGTGAACAAATTTTGCCTAATGGAAAACCAAAGCTTGAAGCACTAAACTGCCTAGCGTGCAGAGGGCAAGCCTTTCCACAGCGGCGTTATCAGTGTAGAGTCCCAGTGCATTTTTTACTCTTGACCTCTTGCATTCCAACGAAGCGAGCATCACGCTGGCTTTTTAAGTAAGAGGACAAACTTGCAAGGACTTAACTAAATCTGGGATTCTGACTACACAAAGAGGCCTTACTTTCATCTCTCCTAACCCTCGCTCCCCCCCCCCCCCCCCCCCCCCCCTTCTCATCCCCTCTTGACTGTATAAATCAAAATGTGAATAAGAGATAAAATACTCAACGTTTGAATTGAAGACTACCACACACTGGATGCATTAACATTTTCCCCTGCTATTAAAATTGGGGTCAGATAAGAACAATTCTAACCCCAGGACTGAGCTCGTCATAATTTCAGTTTTCTTTCCTTTTTCTCCTGGAATCTTTTATGAATTTCAAGTGGCTAATTTAGCACAGTAAGATCCCTCACAGCAGGAATAATATTTTGAATCCATGTAAAGGTCAGGAATAATTCTTGAGGAGTAAAACGGCCATTTATGGTACGTTGAACAGAATTCTTGCTTACATGTAGTTATTTCTAGCTTGATTACATTAGGCGTAACAGCTGCATGCAGAATTAGTCATTTACATTACCCCCAGCTACATGTTTACTGCTGTTTCCTAAACAAAATCAATTGGTCAGGAAATTTCTTTCTAGAAAAGTCATTACGTTGACGTCACATTATCAATATCAAAAATTTATTTAAATGCTTTATTTGCACTAGCAAAATACAGAAAAGTATGATTGAGAATGTACAACTTATAGACCGTATCGAATAGCCGCCATTTCCTGGGGCAGTTTCTTTGTTCCTTGAGGACATGCATGGTTGCACATATTGTGCTTCCATTGTTGAACGGTTTAAGTTAAAAAAGGTGCCCCACGAAATGGCGGCTATTCGATACGGTCTATACTGTACAGTGAAATCTTGATACGTCAAAGAGAATTTAAAACTCAAATTTTGAGATACTGTAAATAGAGATTTAAATTAAACTACTGTAATTGAGGAAATTCAAATTGTCATCGAAAACGATGGCCTCGGTGCTTTCTTTTGTGATAAAATTTGCAAATGATGCATTACGTTAATGAAATAGCTCAATATCTGAAATTTGTCAATGATTTGATGGAATTGGATTCTTGTTTTCACTGTAATAGGATTTTGTTAAAAGTTAAAAAGTTTGAATAGGTTTTTATAAATAGTATAAGTACTGTACATGTACGGAGATATTTCATGTTTGTCACTCGGATAAAAACAGCATTTGCATGAGATTTGTTCTAGGTGTTGACACAGTGACTTGACGCAAGATACGGTACATATTGGAATTTACTTTACATTGCAGCATGCCCGTGGCTGAAATACCGTAACATTAGTTTCACTCTGTGATTATTAAGTTACATATTTCAAGCTCGACTTTGGACGGGTCAGACTGCAGTACCGTATGTAATTTGAATGAGGCACCGTATGGGTAACAATGTGAAAGATTGGGATAGAGGAATATTTTGAAAACAAGCATTTCAGGGAACCAAATCTGAAATTTGAGGGATTACATTCCCCAGGATTCCCTAGGTCAAAATTGGTCACTCAGATGGACGAGGTCAGGCCTTATGAAAACAACCAAACTTGGGAGGAAAGACAAATCAGAAAGGCCTTATCGGGATCCGAACCCGAGACCTCTGACTCACAGGGCAGATGCTCTACTAGCTGAGCTATAAGGCACAGTGGTATACTCGCTCAGGTTTTCCCTACATGTATGAACCCAAATTTTTCTCTCGTGTTGCATGGGACACAACTGGGCAAAGTAACAAAAGCAAAACCATTTTCATCAATTTAACCAAATTATGTCCATGTTTGATCTGTGTTCTCATTATCGGTGAATCATAAAATGAAACGTTGTGTTTAGTTTTTATTAATCACCCCTTCTTACTTTATTCGATACTAACACCATATTGTAATGTTGAAGCGAAGTAATATGAAACTTCTCTCCCCATTCTTGTGCAGCAGGCTAACAAAGACCCAGGTGTTCCATTCTCAGGTTTTCTTGCCAGCAGACTCTGAGCAAATTTCCCCCTTGCCAAGCCCAAGCTGATCAGGCACGTTTCCACTAAAAGCCACCGGGTTTTGGGTGTTTATATTAAAATCCCACCAGCTGCCCCAGCTTGTTGAAAGCCCGTGGCCTCAAGTTTTTCACTATTTTTTCAGTATTCAGTATAAATAAGGCAATCGGTGGTATTAAAAGCAGGCAAAGTAGAACTTGGTTTTCAAAGTTCTGAGTGCATGCCTGAAACACCATCCAGACATTTTTGTAAACACTGTAGGCCTGTTTTTTCGCCTGTAATCTTTGCAGTGTAGTCACATTTGAATGGTTTGACAAAATAGCAGGAGCCAAAAATCATGCAGCGTCACTGGGAATAGTTAAAAGTCACGCAGACAAGCCGGTAGCATCTTGATGGAGTCCACACGCTATATTTTTCTTTTCCTAAACCTTTTTCTCTCCCCTAGTCTCCAGTTCGCTGGCTACCCGTTGGGAATTCATGAAATGAAAAAGGGTGACATTCCATCAGTAATAAATCCTGCAGTGGAGGATTCCCAGAATAGCTGCAGCACATGCTGGGCCATCTGTGTATTGGTTAGGATGTAAAGCGCTTTGCAGCTTTTAATGTAAATTGGTTTCTTTAAAATCGGGGAATGTTTAACCATGGAGGTTTAACCTTTCGGTTTGCGTACAAAGTAAAATACTCGTTTTGAGATGAGTTTACAGATTCAGTGCAGTAATTTCCATTTTAAGGTGAATTATCAAAGGAAATTGTGAGTAAAGTTTAAAATCTATTCCTTTTTAACGGGAATGGTTATACATCACAATAAGTTTGGGATATTAGTGTGGTTCAATTTTGGATTTTTTTTCTTCAAATGACTGTTTTCACCTATTCCTGTGACAAGGTGTCTGTCATGCAGATACACTTGTCTAATCATATACAAAATCATTCAAGTGGAATGCATACCCTTAATAAGTGTACACCCCACAATATCCCTAACTTATTGTGAGTAGTGTACATGTACAATATTGATTTATCAGGAATTTGTAATGACTTTTTTTCTGTTTGATTTGCATGTAGAAACCTACTGATATTTTACACTGTATTGACAATTACATGTAATGTACATTAGACCAACATTTAACAAGTTATGGAAGGCAAGGGGTGGGGTAGTGTTCTACGGTGTTACCTTTAACATGATATCCACCGCTGTTGACTTCCCTTTACATACACGTATACTATGTACATGTAGAAAGTGTTTGTGTGCAAACAAAATGTAATCCTTTTAAGCATGTAAGTAAATACCAGGTTTATTACTTGCATTGGAGGCAGGGAATGTGGGAGAGAAACGTCAAAACAATTGACAGGTGCATTTGCGGTCTTTGAGATGAGATGATACATAGTCACGTTCGCACCTCCTCCGCGAGTACCAGGGTCGCGTTGAAAAATCAACGTTGTGTGATCTAATTGTCCCTATAGAAACAGCTGGCTCAGCTGACCAGCGAGGACTTTGGTCTCATCTCACAACCACCAAAAATCACACAACCTTGTCTTGATTTCATTAAGGACCAAAGGTTGTCCTCTCTCTCTATCCCCGCTTTCCACCCTTTCCCCTCTCTCTGCACGGTGGTCTCGGCATACATTTAGCTACCGTAGTGCTGTTGTATCGTAGTGTCAGCGTTATTAGATTGGGCTGTTACTGGCTGGAGAGGAAATTGACATTTTGTGTTTTCAGAAGATTTGATTTCACACAAAAAGCTAGCGTGATATTTTTTTCTTTCCCGTGTTTCAGCTGCACACATTCACATTTTGTAGCCAGCACAAGCAATGATAGTGATTTTACCTCTATATGCGCGAACATCTCTAAACTACAGTGAAACTTGTATGTATATTGGCCACCCTCGGGAGCATAAAAACTGGCCACTATAAACAGGTTGCTTAATCTTTATACACATGACATTAGGGACCCTTTATCAAGGTGGCCTTAATACCGGTATCAGCTAGGGCTAATTAGCACCCAGCAACTCCAAAGTTGCTCGTGTGATAAAAGAACAAGAGCAGGAAATCCGCTCTGGTCTCACTCAAAAAATTGCAATGCGCACAACTGCAGGTTTTTGGTAAGGTATCCATGGGAGCTGCTTTTGACTCCCTGCAGACAGGCTCGCTGGCTTCTAGCTAAATGCTGCAGCAACTTGCAGTTAAATGGGGACTGTTGGCTAGTCTACAATAAAGGCTATACCCCAACTTGCTCTTAGTACATGTAGAAAGTACATGTACAGGCATTGTTTGTGGAGTTGGTGGCTTGTGGCTTACGAGCTGACCCAGTCAACCTTACTGATGCTGTAATGTTAACAAACTTGTCGAAGTTTGTATACATTAATATACATAAAAGGTCTAAAGGGCACCAGCCTTGAATTTGGCAAGTATTTCAGTGATTCAAAGAGTCTGGGTGCTAGACAACAGAATCTGAACCATCAGTTGTCTGTACAAACAACAAGAGACAAATTGCAACATGAAGATGGAAAAATGGGTTCATAGGGAAAACCTGAGGAAGTATACCACTGTGCCTCATAGCTCAGCTGGAAAGGCATCTGCCCGGTGTTCCAGAGGTCTTGGGGAAAACCTGAGATGTGGTACATGTAGAGCATCTGCCTGGTGAGCCAGAGGTCTCGGGTTTGAATCCCAATAAGCCCAGTACGATTTTTAAAGTTTGGTTGTCTGTTCTAGAATAGGGCACTGTGCATGGCTGGAAAGTTCAGTTGGTTGAGCTGGTACATAAAGCCAGAGGCTCTCTTTTAGCAAATTTGAGTAAGAGGCATGCAGTTTAAGGGCAAGTTTGATTGACAACTATAGTTATATGTAGTTCGACTATTTCCAACCGAACGCAGTCTATAGTCAACAATGGTTAGTCGTGTCTTGTCGGCCATTTAGAACCAGCCCACAGGGCACGGTTGCACTGGTCACTGGTACCCATCAGATAATAAATGAGTTGATGCAGTGTTTTGCGAGGAACCAGTTGACTAACCAAAGGCGTTCGTAACTTGAATGTTATTGCGCATGTGTGTTGCCAGGATGACGTTTGACCAGTGGTAAACTCTAGTCGTGAATCAACCTTGCTCTAAGATATACATGTAGGGCCTAGCGGGTAGTGTTGGGCCTGGCGGGTAGTGTTGGGCCTGGCGGGTAGTGTTGGTCACACTGATGCTGAAGCTTGGCCTGGATTTTCCGGAGAGTTGTTACCAGTGGTTACTATATATTTTGGCAGCCTGATTTAAAATCAGTCTAATTTTGTTTTCTTTCAAACTGGGGCTGTTCCATTGTGAAATATGAAAATGAAATGAATAGGCTTATAGCAGACATACTAGAGAAAGAAAAAAACTGGTTTTTCAGCGTCTGACCAAATAAAGTAAACTTTATTACACAAACGTATCTCCAACCTATAAGATAAGTTGTTCCTTTGATAATGTTATCTCCGATTACGAGCTATAACGTACACAGCAGTATACACTGGTTTCTATGACGGGCTTTTGTTAAAATAATAAACCTGGTCGGACAATCAGTGACTTGTTCTAGTTGTTCGAGTTCCAAAACGATGACGCCAGTCGTAAAAAGTAAAAAAAAGCGGGTGGGTACGTGTGTGAACTTTAAAGCACTATCGGCCCCACTGTGTTTTTAATAGCAGTGACTAATGCATTTTTGGTTACTTTTGGAGGAGTTTGTTTAGCAATTTATAGGACAGGATCGGTCCAGTTCTTCATTAATCAGGAGGTTCAAAGTACGTTAACTTTATTGAAGGGCATGTCATAAAAGTATCCTGTGTTTTGTTGACATGACTGGCGAGCGGTTGGGACGAACAAATTTCAATGAAAATGTTTCCTGTTTTGGGTGATCATTACAGGAATATGTGAGCTATAGCAGAGATTAATGTGGTTTGATGTGACGATGGGAGCGGGATGGGGCCATGAAAATTGGAAAAAGGACCTTTGTGCATATCAAACGTCCACAGGCACACTACACAAACTCTCTCCAATTTGGATTTAAGGGGCTGTCCAGAGTTGTCAACATTTTCATGGTTCTACAGAGCGTAGTATTTTTCAAGACCACTCCCCCCCCCAAACCCCGAAGTACAACATTTACGTCATTACTGTGGAATGTGAACATTTGACAGTGCATGTCAAGTCGTACGCGGCCCTCGACGCCCCTCACCCCCTCCATATGCTTTGTAGAACCGTGAAAATGTTGACAACTTTGGACGGCCCCTTAGCCAGCTCAATTAAATCATTTAATATTCCTGCGTCCCCATTATTTTTTTGTTCACACTTGACGTGGTCATGTATGTCCTGCATTATCTGACCAGAGAATATTGGCAAACGGCCAAACAAGTGAAAAATCAGGAAGCAATTAGTTTTGAACTGAAAGGCGGCTATTGAGTCTAACACCTGTATTGTGGTGTCTTTACAATAGCTTAACGGTATGGCTCATTGTCGGCTATGAATCAGGTTTTGTGGGGCTATTCTAATCATCAAAAATCCCTTGATTTATTTGATTGAAATCCCTAAGCTAGACCAACAATTGTTAGGTTCAGCTGTCGCAGACAGGACCGTTTCCTCTGTCCTTGTTTCTCATTGCAGTTGATGTTTCGTCATTCAGGTCTATGGCTAGAATTCTTCCCGTTTGTTAGAAATATTAATAGAGCAGTGTCTGGACTCAATGGGAATTGAATTGGATATTAAGGTTAGATGTGAATAGCTCTGGAATTAGGTAGCATAATATGTCTGGTTGATTCCACCTGTTTTAACGAGCAAAGAGAAAAATAAAACTATATGCCTGTTAATGTTAATGGCATACATGTATGATTACCACTCTTACTAGGCTAATGTACCTGGGTCTATTCCGTAGGCTCCCCCATCTCCCACTCTCTTCCATGACATCCTAGCTCCTTGTCATGACGTAATTGGTCCTTTCAAAGGATAAATCTTCCACCTTTTTGCCAAAAGAACCCCCACCGGACCTGTATGTGTACAGATATCATTTTGCCCATCCAAACTAGTTTGGTGTAAATTTTTAAAATGTTAGCGGTGATATAAAAACAGTCACAAGGGTGTGGGTGGGGGTGGGGGTGGGGGTGGGGGTATGGTGTGGTGCAAGAGGAGGTGGAGTGTTTCTAATATTTTCTTAATATTAGAACATTTCTTTGTTAAAGTAACTTCATGAAATTTAATACACACATTGTACTTGTGGTGATTTTAATTGTATGGAAAAAAACAGATGCCTTGCGTGCAGTCTTTATATGTAACATCTCGGTTTATACCAATTGATTATTTCCTGATCGGCAGAACATTGAGGAAAAAACATACACAGCTTGGAACAGTTGTACAAACAGTGGTGGCCTATCCAGATGGCACACTGTCAATATAACGTTGTTGGGAAATAATAAGGTATTAATTGTTAACGTTGGAAAAGTGACGTACGTATTCACAACCAAGTTTCAATTGATCTGGTGAAGCACAAACAAAATATTATAAAAGGATAGTCGCTAAAACGAACGACTTTTGGACATTGGTCGATAATAAAAGTGCAGGCAAACCTTGTCTTACTATCAGTACCGGTAGCTGTGGCTTACTGATAAAAAATATTAAACCAACATCTAACAGGATGATGACATCTGAATAATATTGTTATGGTTTCTTCCCAGGTGCACAATAACATAGTTTCAAAGTACACACTCCTCTTGAGTTTTTGCCCACGCAACTGTGGCTTTTTGGAACTTCATGCCTAAAATGGGAAGTGGAGTGTCATCATGACATTGGAATGGAAACGAAAAGGGGAAGCAAAAGTCTGGTTAATCTCCCGGAGATGGATCATGTTACATTGTGTGTACTGTATGGTGTCGAGGGAAACAAAAATGAATGTTTTTTATGTCGACCATGTTTTACATACATGTGTATGCAGCACGATATGTGGCAGAGGGTATCCCCCCTACCATTGTTTCCCCATTGTGTCTCAAAACCACGAACCCAGAAGTGTTATGTAATAACAGGTGTAGTCTGAATATCTCCAGGGAAGAATTGGTGGGAAGGGGAGAAAACTTTAAACCACTAACAAATACGGATTAAAGGAAACGATGTTACATGTAAGGGTTCAACCCATTTGTCCTGAAAGTTCTCAAAACCGCCCTTTACTATTGGATACCTCTTCTTATTGACCGTGACAGCAAGGAACATTACTTAACATCACCATTAAGCTCTGAGATATTGTAAAACACAATACTTGTTACCAGTGGGTGCTATTGGGTTATTATTTGCAATGACCCAATATGTCAGTCAACGAGTTGATCAGAAAAACCTTCCTCAAAGTAAAGATTGAATTGGTAGCAAGTATCCAAGGAAATTTTTCCACCGGAGAGGACACAATTTTACCAGAAAATAATCCATGAAGATGAAATTTAGATCGTTTGCAAACGATTTACTTACACATGTAGCTGGCTCCCATCTGGGCGGTCCGAAAATTCTAAATAAAATCAAAAGCCCATCCAGCGACACCTTCAGAGTGAACCCAGGTTATTTACGCCCTCTAGATATTAGCAGAATGAGTCACATAAGCCTTTTTGAGGTACGATGAAACAAATTCCCAATTTCATTTAGGTATCGTACAGTTTCTTGTACAAAGATTATTCTAAAAACTTGATTTAGGCCTACAGTTGTGTACCTATAAGATGTGGAAATATGGAAATGTGAATAAATGCAATTATTTTGATTTCTTTGATTTGGAAAATAAAAACGAAGTAATTAAAAAATAATTGCATTTTTCATTTTGCACTATTTATTTTTCTAATTACATTGTCTAATTAAATTTTGTCTACAATACATGTAGGTAAATCAGGTTTTTGGAAAGAAATATTTACACTTTAAAAATAAAATCCAAATAAAATTGAACCCTCTCTTCTTGTTCTGCCATACTGCAAGAAAGCTAATTAATTGTTCATTTTTTTTGAACTAGACTTTTCCCACTGCTGGGTAATACATGTAGGCCTACCGGTATGTTGTTTTCAAAAATTAATTGTCCCAAAACACTTGGTATTTATCTAACTATAAATTAGAGAAAGCAAACCTAGATTTAATGCAGTAACAGTATTATAAATTTGGAAAGTCTGACACGGCTGACTGTCGAAAATCGGTAACTAATAATCCTGATTGTCAGCTGTGCGTTCTGTCCCTCTTTGCGGCCCCCTCATATCAGATATATCTCGGACATCTATGCTCATCTAATTCAGGTCACTGGACCGACCCTTCGCCCCCCTCCCGAACCTCCGTGAGCTGAGAATGCAAAGAAATGCCAGGAAAAAAAATTGACAGCGTGACCTAGTTGCACAAACGTGGTGGCTGATTCGCACAGCAGGAATTGCGACCCAGTGGCCTGCGAGAAATTTGCGGGGCCTTTTTCAGATTAAGACGCTCGGCCAACCTCGAGCCTTGAAACGGCCGATAGATTCATGGAAATGTCTATACCTCTCTTGCATCCTCAAAAATCCCAAATCACTTCCATGTCAGTGTGGCATGACAGCGATGGCATCAATGTCCACTGCTTTGGGTGTCGTAACAATCTAGAAACATCCAAGCAGGCTTTTAAACTGATTGAAAATTTGTAGCCTTAAACTTGTCTCGTGTAATTTCACATGTTGCACTTTAGCAGATGAGCTTCAGCACAAGAGACAAATCCTGTTTTTACTCAATAACCTAATTGAAACATTGAAGTTAAATTCACTTGTCTTAGTCTTGTTACATTCACCTTTGGGAATGTTCTTGCCCACATTGGTCATGTACATGTAGGCTACATTTGCAAGTAGGCATGATAAATTGAGAGCTTCTGCAAATTGATATTGAGGAACTGGTAAAGTATAGGCCTACTTTTGTTTTTGACATACATATTGTAATTATAAGTGAAACCTTTCTCAATAGACCCTTTACGTGGCAGCCATTTTGGGGACTAGTGCTTTGTCTACATGCAGCGGCAATGCTGCAGCGGCCATTTACTGGTGCAAATGGCAAGAACTACTTTTTTTTGTATTTTGCAGTGAAATGCTTTTGTGTGCTTTGAGAAATGTTGTGATAAAATTTGCAAATAAAAAGACGCCCGACGTAATGCATTGGGTCAGCATCTTAAACGAGGCCCGACGTAATGCATTGGGTCAGCATCTTAAACGAGGCCCGACGTAATGCATTGGGTCAGCATCTTAAACGAGGCCCGACGTAATGCATTGGGTCAGCATCTTAAACGAGGCCCGACGTAATGCATTGGGTCAGCATCTTAAACGAGGCCCGATGTAATGCATTGGGTCAGCATCTTAAACGAGGCCCGACGTAATGCATTGGGTCAGCATCTTAAACGAGGCCCGACGTAATGCATTGGGTCAGCATCTTAAACGAGGCCCGATGTAATGCATTGGGTCAGCATCTTAAACGAGGCCCGACGTAATGCATTGGGTCAGCATCTTAAACGAGGCCCGACGTAATGCATTGGGTCAGCATCTTAAACGAGGCCCGACGTAATGCATTGGGTCAGCATCTTAAACGACGCCCGACGTAATGCATTGGGTCAGCATCTTAAACGAGGCCCGACGTAATGCATTGGGTCAGCATCTTAAACGAGGCCCGACGTAATGCATTGGGTCAGCATCTTAAACGAGGCCCGACGTAATGCATTGGGTCAGCATCTTAAACGAGGCCCGATGTAATGCATTGGGTCAGCATCTTAAACGAGGCCCGACGTAATGCATTGGGTCAGCATCTTAAACGAGGCCCGACGTAATGCATTGGGTCAGCATCTTAAACGAGGCCCGATGTAATGCATTGGGTCAGCATCTTAAACGAGGCCCGACGTAATGCATTGGGTCAGCATCTTAAACGAGGCCCGACGTAATGCATTGGGTCAGCATCTTAAACGAGGCCCGACGTAATGCATTGGGTCAGCATCTTAAACGACGCCCGACGTAATGCATTAGGTCAGCATCTTAAACGAGGCCCGACGTAATGCATTGGGTCAGCATCTTAAACGACGCCCGACGTAATGCATTGGGTCAGCATCTTAAACGACGCCCGACGTAATGCATTGGGTCAGCATCTTAAACGAGGCCCGACGTAATGCATTGGGTCAGCATCTTAAACGAGGCCCGACGTAATGCATTGGGTCAGCATCTTAAACGAGGCCCGACGTAATGCATTGGGTCAGCATCTTAAACGACGCCCGACGTAATGCATTGGGTCAGCATCTTAAACGAGGCCCGACGTAATGCATTGGGTCAGCATCTTAAACGAGGCCCGACGTAATGCATTGGGTCAGCATCTTAAACGAGGCCCGACGTAATGCATTGGGTCAGCATCTTAAACGAGGCCCGACGTAATGCATTGGGTCAGCATCTTAAACGAGGCCCGACGTAATGCATTGGGTCAGCATCTTAAACGAGGCCCGACGTAATGCATTGGGTCAGCATCTTAAACGAGGCTGGCAGTGCTAATTTGAAATTTTTCATTTAATGGGTGTTTTCGACAACATTAGACTTCTACATAATTTTTCATTTTCCCCTTGTTTCTTGATTTTTAGCTTCTCAGTAATACATTAACACCTTGCAAACACCCAACTCTCCCAAGAAGCACCTACAGTAATATGGATCTATACTGCACACTTATCCGGGGAAACCCCTATCAAGGCACCTACACTACATGTACATGTATCATTACCCCTGATCATAGGGCTCCATAACATGTAAATCACTCCATATACCATCTCAGCTCCCTGGGGAGTATACAGCCCCGGCTGCCTTATACGCTCAATGGCTAATCAAACACATCAACATTTGCTGCCCTCTTAGGTACCCATTTTACTCCTGGGTGGAGAGAAGCAATGTGTGGCAAAGTACCTTGCTCAAGGGTACACACACCATGGATGGGCCGGACCAGGATTCGAACCCACTACATGTACCTTTGGAACTAACCCAGGTTTTGGATATGATCCACTTGACCGCTCCGCCACAGCACCCCACAGCATCCAATGGAGTACATGTAGGCTTCCTGGCTACTTGCCCTGTCTTATGGTCTGGCAAACCAACACTTAAGATCAAAGTCCTGCTATCTTTCTTCCAACTGGACACTTTGCCCTGCAATTCCCAACTAGATGCAGGTCACCAGTAATTAATCACCCTCTCTTCCCCAAACACCCTTCCTCTTCTAAACATAAACTGACATCTTTCATTGTCCAAGATGTAATCTGTTAACTCCACATGCAGGATGTACTGTTTTAACCACGTGTCCTTCAGCGAGTGCAAATTATAAGAAATCAGAGCATGCAGTGTTGCCTTCAAGGTTCAACTTGTTAACGTAGGATTTGTCTTGTCAAAAATACTTAAAGTAGCAGCTAGTCATGCTAATTAGGACGTCTTTGTGCAGTGAGACAACATGAAAGTACATATTGTTAACCCTTGTATAAAGGAAAAACCCACAAACTGATTACTAATCAAAACACCTCAGAAAATAAAAAACGAACCTTGCCCACAGATTTTCAGAATGAGATAATTAAGATATTGAGATCATAGGAAGTAGCAGCATGGCTACACATTTCCATGCCCTATCAATTTTACTTTAATGTCGATATCAGTTCATCAAGTTGTCCTAGATTTCAAACACTTAAAATCTTGAATGACACCTGTCGCGGTTATGCCAAGCCAAAAATGGGGAAAAACTAGGACACATCGAAACAGTCCAGCATCCATCTCTGGCCAAGCACTCCCTCCATGCTATCCCACTGGATCAAAGCTGTTTCACCCAACATTCACTTTAGGGGGAAAAAATCCACATAATTGGAAAACACGCTGCATCTACGGGCAAGGTGTGCAAATGTCACATGTTTCTAAAGAGAACGAGTTCAGCTAAATGAGAGACCCAAATACGTGGGATTTAAGACTCGGGCCAACCCCAAGGGCTTGGATCTTTGGCCCAGGTGAAATTTTGAAAACTGACAGTATTTGTTGTCCTAATTGTTTAAAGCTGCGTTGGTGTTTAGATTAATGTACGTACACGTTTGGCATAACAGATCAGAAGGCACAAGGATCCTGCCATTTTGCTGCAGATGTGGTGCTTTTGTACTTGACTTGTTGAAAATGATCATGTGAAAAATTATTGAATAATTTAATATTGAACTCCCTTGCTTTTAATTAATTTGTGATAACTGAGTGATTTTAGTTTTAAGAATCATTGTCTTCTAAGATTTTTTAAAGGGGTTCTTGTTCAATAGACACTTAATACCGGTAGGCCCTACTCATAGAAACACGAAATGTTTCAGGAGTTAGTTAGAATTAAGACGGTAACAAATTGAGACCTACTTTTAAATTTCCCCCCCAAAACCTTTTCCAATACCTCCTGCCGGCATGTACCTGCCCTACTTCCAAAGCCCTATAAATGACAACTGGGTAGGTCTTTCTGAGCAAACGAGAGCAAGAACAAACAGTTGCCCGTAGCAACCGAATGACCAAGACTCAATAATTGCCGGGCGCTGTCCGCACGCATCAAGCTCAGCTTTCCCTCTAACCTCATCTACGATCGCCCATCGTTCGTTTCTTTCTTTTCCTTCCTGTGTGTACCGGCCATTCGCTCGTGTGCACATGCCAACTGACCGCAAAGAACGAACGGCGAAAGCAAAAAGGCCAGATAGCCGATGGGTCACTCAACTCTGAATTACCGTTCACTTTGGAGGAGGGGGTGTTTGAAAATTTTTCAGCCTTTTATTTTATATGTTTTTCCCCCTGTCCTTTCTGCTGGCCGGTAATGAAATTTCTTGGCCCGACCTTATCTATGGCTGAGGCTCCTTGGGTTTGCACCTGTCCTGTTGCGACACGAACGGACATTAGATAAGGTGAAAACAAACCAATCGCATTGATTTGGCAAATCAAAATGCAGCTTACTTAATAAGCAACTCAGAAAATCAAGAAAAATTCTGTGTCCTTTAAGACTTATGAAGTACAGCAGCACAACATTCAACCATCTCTGGTCAGTTTACTACTTTTCATAATCATAATGCATTCATATTTAGCCTCGGTACCCTCAGGCCAAAAGTCCCATTTCCGTCCATCTTTTTTCCCTTTCGTTCTTGGGATATTGAAACAACTCTTCGGCATGGCATCCGTAGGGGCATGTTACAGGTGATTTCAAACGCTCGCTCGCTCGCAATGGGGTAATTTAGCTGACCAGTACAAATGTCCGTATCCGTAAGTTAACTAGTTCTTGTCATCAGTTCAGCTGTAGAGGCAGGCGCTTTGCGTGATTTGTGTTGTCTTTTAAGCCAAGCAAACTGTTATTAGACTAATTGACAGTGATATATCTTGTTGTGGTTACATGTACATGTACATCAATGGGTTTATTTGCCCCATTATAATATTGGCTTTCGCTGAAACAATCTGTCTTTTTAGGCAAAATGCAAATAAAATCATGTTTAGAGGCTGCAGTACATGTATTATATGTATGCCGAGCAACAAGAGAAATATGCACGTTTTCAGTTCAATCAAAATTTAGAAACATTGTCTTGATGGATCAGGAAGGGTCAGGGTAATCAGGAAGGGTCAGGGTAATCGGAAATTTGTTTTCACACTGCTATCTGCAGCTTATGTTTTCCTCTTCAATTTTTAAATTTTAATTACACGTAGATGGTCATTTAAATTGTCATGAAGTAAAGTAATATTAATCTTACACGTACATGTACAGTGCACTAAGTGAGAACTACGTAGAGCATACGTAATTGGATTGCGATGTACGTCAGTGTCGAGCTTAAACCAGTATTTACAAATGTCGGGTCAAATAAAGGGGGAAAAAATCCCAATAAAAACTGAAGATTCAGTGTCATAGCAACTGTTTGGATTAAATCTCGACCAGTCACACATCCAAACACGAACCTTAAAATGCCCATCGCCCGCCTGCCTGCACAGGTCCGCCTGCCTGTGCGTGTATGTTACGGTACTGGTACTGCTTACCTATTCAATTACACTAACACATAAACCACGTTCTTGGTTTCGCCCTTGCGCAAGTAGTGACTCATAGTTATGGCTATTCCAGGGTAGTGGGTCAGTATAGACTCTTGAATATGCACAGGATTTCTTAAAGGGATGACCATTCATGTTACTTAGAAATACTCGGAAATAAATATCCCAAATCCAAGTGTTTTGGATTAAATTAAAATGCTGTATTCTGGATGTTATCAAGTGTTGTTTGTTACATGTTGTTAATATTGCAAAAGTCTTCCTTGCATTAACAATACCGGTACATACAAAATGTACCGTAGGCTACATGTATTTTGATTTTAACGTATATCTCTTTAAAAGTGCCTTTGGGGTGAAAAAAGTCCTCACAGTACATGTAATTAGATTCCCTTTTTATGGAATGGATTTCCCCAGTAATTGCAAAAGAAACGGGTTGTCATCTCATACGATAATGGGTACCTGCATTTAGTGAGCAAGACCGCATGTATTTGAATCGTGTCTACATGTACTACATGTGAATTGTGTACATGTACCGGTACATCATATAAATGTACATGTACATTGTACCTTTTAGTTTAACTCACTCGATTGTAATTTTGCCATGATTTATTGCATAACTTTTGCACAGAATTTAACTACTTTGCAAAGAAGATGCCTCATATCAAATTAATTGTATATAATTGATTGAACAATTATTACTGCGAAGAAAGATCTGTGGGAATTTCATTATGGACCAAGAAGTTGTTTTTGTAGCAAAATAAATTTTGTAAAACTGAACGCTGGCCAGGGCTATGTCTGGTTTTTAGTAGCAGCAATAAAATCCTTGGAATCTCCCAATGAATGACATCACTACGGCTGCGATTCTGTAATGCGTTAGGTTGGGTCCATCACGTCACTCAATCCCTTGGTGTTAATAGCAGGGGATGAAATCGCATAAAATTCAAGTTGTTAAGTTGTTTGTAATTGAATACGTTTACTCTTGTTTGTTTAAACTACGGTGTAAATTGTCAAACATTTCCACATCTTAATTAAACTAAATTGGCCCTGATTGTGCCCTGATTGTGCCCTGATTGTGCCCTGTAATCAGTTGGTAATAACTAAGGATTGGACGTTTAAAATTGGGCACACACTATTGTTAATGACACCATTGTTAATGACACCATTGTTAATGACACCATTGTTAATAACAATGGTTTGTGCCCAATTTCCATTGTTAGTTGCTCATAGTGTTTGTAATGACTTCATGTCTTCATGAAATAAATTTATATGGGGTCGTAGTACAATTTTGACCAGATAATGGTTCAACGATTGTTTAAGGGGCCTAGAGGTATTGTGTACATTGCACATGCATCTTAGTTTTTACTATAAACACCAGCAACACTCTTGAGGGTCTGCCGACCGGTTAACCGACACTTGAAAGAATTGCAAACTGGTTTCTGAATTAAGCGTAAATTCCCATCATTAGTAATAACCTCAGTTGGGGGTGCTTGAATAAAAGCTTACGGTTATCGACGCCATGTTGTTCACGGGATACTTCGAACACGCGTTGCCACGTACGTGCGCGGATCGCACAATGACCTACATGTAAGAACACAGAAATATTCCACTGAACACGCGAGCATAGCAACACATGTTCTTTTGCCCAGTGAGCAACATGGCGTCAATAACCATGAAAGGGTTTATTCCACCATTTATTATAATTCTAATGAAAATGCAGAGTAAGTTTTGTTTCCACAATCGTCATGTAGTTGCTACAGCTGTCCTCATCACGAATTAAAATATTTAAAATCAAATTTTATTGTTACTATACAATTACATACAGTGAAATGTCTTCAGTTAGGCGTGCTTTAAAATCGTTAAAATTCATAAACATCTTAAAAAATAAATAGAATAGACATGACAATATACATACATTCTTTAAAATACAGATCATAATACAAGAACAAGACCCCTAATAATACTGTCACACATGCACAGAACTATTTCAAACCCCTATTCATCATGCTTGCATACATTCTGGGCCATGATTTCCCCAGCTCAATTGAACACCTCCCCTTCCCTGCTTCCACAACCATCTCAAAAGAGGCTGTTCTCCACTAGGCTCGGCCACATAATTGAAAATCATGCTCCCAAACCCCTCAGGATACCCGCAGATGTGCAGCTGAGCATCAGAGATCATTGGAGTTGGGGTCGTGTCAAGGGGGTCATGGAGGTCATTCGGGGTAATTTGCCTGGGTTCTGCCGTTCAACAAAAGACACTGCATTGCACACACCTTTGCCTTGCACACACCTGCAACTGCTAACCAGAGTCTTTGTCGGGATGTCATGCACAGGAGTAGATTGGCAGTCTGTTTTTATAGTCTGGGCAATTTATAATAGTAGCAGGTATCCCCATGGGTGAAAGGAAGATATCCCTTCGCTTTGCCAAGCATCACATGTAGAGACAACAATTGCTATAATACATTCTCCTCTTAGCCTTCTGTGATGGCTTGTAAGGTACCATACATGTTTTGATAATGGGAATCCCTCTGTAGCCATGGAATTGATCACATACTGAAGCTACATGTAGATGTAGTAGGGATTGGAATTCCTAATCTGGCTTGATGATCTTCCATTGCATTCTTGGGTGATGTGTCATGAATGTTTTTATTTTTAGAAGCAGCATCCAGTCTTGGCTTCTGTCATCGTACTCTTTGTGGTTTTGTGGTGTGGATTGTTTGTACACTTTAAGATACTGATTTATTATTAGTTTTTTATTTATTAAAGTAGCCATTTATTTTAGACAGTTTATTTATGGATAACATCCATACAGAAGGGCTACTGTGAGCACTGTAGTACAAATTGTGCAAAAACAATTAAATTGTAACATTATTCATATGAAACATTTTCAGGGGAAAAAATATTGTTTTCCTCATGTAACTTGGACAAATCTGGGACGCTACAAAACTGTATGTCCCATGTCAAATACTTTGTTTCTTAAATTGTACATGTACATGTATCTCTTTGCTCCAGTACTGTAGCTAACTACATGCACATGTAGTAGATATTCTGGGGCCAATTTCACAAAGCGCTAAGACACTTATCTTGGGACGTTGGTATGGGAATTAGTACGCATTGAACTAGTCTTCACTTTTGTGAAATCGATCCCTGCCCACAACAGGTGAGTGTTCAAGTAAAGCATTTTTTCCTATTGCACATGATTATAAATGAAATTTTTACTCCAGTCGAGACACGATTGCTCGTGACATTCATGAAGAGACAAGTTTCAACATGTCCTAGTCAAAGGAATTGGTCACCATGCCTACGCATCCTGGCTGAAGAGGCTACTGTATTGCTAAGGTGCATGGACGCATATCTCTTGTACTCATTGGAGCACTTTCAAATTAAAACATAATTGAGAAGACCTGGTTTTATGTACGTAGGTGCAAAACAACTGAAATAAAAATCCCATGTTTTATAGTGTGGTTAGGGGCGGTCCAAAGTTATCAACATTTTCAACAAAGCGTAGGAAGGGGAGGGTGGTCGAGGGCCGTGTAGGACTTTACATGTACATGCACTGTAAAATGTTGACATTTCATGGTATTGGCAATACAATTTTGATATAAGTAGTTTTTTTTGTGTAACTAGAAAATCTTTCCAGATCCTTTCCTAAATGCATTAAACAAAAGTACCATATTTAATACTGATCACCAATGGCACGTCAGTTTGTTTGCTTTTTTGTCGGCATCCGTGATTCCCCAAGGGAGCATTACTGGTTCATACCACCACTGAGAACCATGATTATAATTTTATTTTATCCTCACCCCCTCCCTCCTTTAAGACTGACAAACTTGATCTTTTTAGCAGAAGAGTAAATGTTAGAGGTACATCATGAAAGACAGCCCATGATTAATTCATTGTGAAAACACACTGACTGCTTCTCCCCACTACTCGCACACCTTGCAAGCTCCTACCTATATCATACACTGATTGCTTGCCAAGGCATTTCACGCCACCTCACCATATCAAATTTAAAATTCACGAGCAAGATGTGAAAATAGTTCCCACATGATGCAGTTTATTGTCGGGTTTGAACCGGAGCTTCAGATGTGGGTCTTTCCATAAAATGCCACCACATGCGAGTCCCTTGCTACATGTACCTTGTGACCGTTTTGAGGTTACTTTTCAGCACCCAGTGAGATATTTATACTTGATGTACAGATAATCTAAGGTGGCAGAGAGTCACAAGAATCTTTTAGTGGGCATTTGCTTAATTCCTGGCCAGAAGACTGAAATAAATGTGATTGTCCTAAGGGGCCATCCAAAGTTGTCAACATTTTCACGGTTCTACAAAGTGTAGGAAGCGGGAGAGGGCGGTTAAGGGGCACGTACGACTTTACATGCACTGTAAAATGTTGATTTAAAAGTAGTATTTTGGGGGGGAGGGGGGCTCTTGGAAAAACACTACTATTTGGCAGTTGCAGGTTGAATTCTTTCTGATTTTTCTTTTGAAAGTCTTCACTTTTCTGTCACCAATGCAATGTTGGTGTCTTGGTGTCGTTGACCCCAAGCCATTCTAGGGATGACAGCTGCTTGATGAGATCCATAATCTAAGTTTGTGCCAAGTTGTATGAACATGGTGGCAGAATAATGCCACAAGATGTTGGACAAATAGTCACTTAAAGCCCTAATACATCATTTGCAGTTATCCAAAATTTTACTTCACAAGTTGACAAGAAAAAAAAGAAAAAGACTAAGAGCATTGATTGCAATGGTAACAAACACCACATTATTTTCTTTCCGGATAAAATGATACCTTTGTAAGAGAAATTGCTAACTAAAGTTGGTTTAAAAAATAAAAGATGTCTGCAGACAACTTTTTTACTATTCATTAATACACAAAAAACATCCATGGATATTTTAGGTTTTCTGAAGTATTACTGCATCTATGTGGCTGAAATTTCTACAAGGCAGTTTTTTCGACATAAATTATGAGTGGAAATAATGCCGTTTTTAACACTTTACCAATCATGAACTCTAAAGGACACTAGAAAACGGCCAAAACTGTACAGTGTTTCTTTATCCTTATACACAAGGCTCAAATTTTAGTCTTAACCACTAGACTCTAAGTCCAATGATTTTCACGTCAGTCTTTTGTTTACAAGCCACGGCCTGGACAGCCTGGACTGGCTGTACAAGTCCAGTGGTCCATTATTCTCTTTTGCCAGTATTTTGTTCTTTACATACATGCAATGGCCCTCTAAATACATGCAATGGCCCTCTAAATACATGCAAAAGTGCTTTTGAACTGGTAAATTCCACTAACTTTTTAAACAGAATTATTGTAGTCGGAGACACAATTGAAATATGTGGCAGTGACGGTGACTGAGTTTACAGCAATTAGTAGCTTCATTTACCATCAATGGATAGATTTGACACTTGAAATCTTGTTGATCCATCTTCTAATGAGAAATAACACCACTACACTGTACAGTTGGCTGGTTTAAAGTCATTTTGCATAACTTGACCCTTTTTTCCTAACTATAGAAGAATACAGTGACCCCAATTGTGTTTTGATGTATCACTGACTTTGTACATCCTGACATATAATGCCATTATGCTGTTGAAACCTCTGACAATTGCTATCGATAACCCTCGGCCTAAGAGTGCAAAGCCCTGATAATTTAAAACAGAACATCCTGGTAACTCGGGTATACCTTTGTATTTCCTTTAGTATGTTAGATCCTCTTTGCCAGAGGCAATTCAGTGATTCTTTCCTCGTCTATAGAGGGCTCTCTTTGCAGACAGAGTAGGGCTATTTTTCTTATGGAACATGGAAGGCGTGTGCTGATGCGATTTGAGGTTTATTTCTTTCTGCCGTCGGCCCGTTACAGATCAATACTCTCTCGAGGTCATTTACAGGTTATTGCCAAATGAGTAAAGAAACCAACAAACAAACCAAACTCCGACCAATCGGAGAGTCGAATCCTTGACGTTGACGAGAATGACAAACAAACTGCATGGTTGAATGAATGAGTAAATTTGTCATGTGGTGGAGGTGGAAGCAACCAGGGAAAATGGCATAAGGCCTAAGGCTGTGCTAATAGAAAGTCAATACAGTTGTCTAAAAATAGAAGTGACCTTGATTTGGCAGAAACTCTAGTCGCTCATTTTAAATTCTTTGCTGTAAGGATACTTGTAATAAAGAGACGTATAAAGGTTGGAAAATAATCTTAAAGCTTAGCTAAAAGTCCAATATGCTGTAGTCGGTTTTTACAATAACAAAAAAATCAATAAAATATGTACAATTTAAGAGATAATGTGTTCATTTTTCTCATTTACTAAACTGGTGAAATATAACTACTTCATTCTAAGACACGCAATTAGGCATATTAGCATTTGAAAGCAGTCAACAAATATTTATTGTGAATGTCGGCTCCTTATCTCGAGATTCAAATAAAGGAAACACAAAGACTCATGAATACTGGTACTTCTAATCAAGCCACCATCTGCCATGCAGGTTGCAATTGCAGAATTTAATTTAGTGAGATTTTTATTAGCCACGATTTTCTAATCCCAGCTATTAAAATTGGATGAATAGGGTATAATATGAATTTATAAACAGACTGAAATATTCCACTGATCTGTACTAACACTTTGAACATGACGTGCGTCTGCCAGCAGTATGTGCTGAATTGGATTTAATGATTTACAACTGTGTCAATGCGAAGGCCCTTCTATTGACCTGAACACATACATAGTCATATACACATACGCATATGAGTACCCAGTGCCGCGTTGTTGTGCTACGAAGTAATTACCAAGCGATACGCTGCGACCTTGGTAATAAAGACAAAACCCATGTCAGTATGTAATAATTTATGTAATATTAAACCACTTTCCCCCTGCCTGTGCCAGGGCTGGTCTATTGGCTTCGTTTAATACCAGTGGGGCTTAAGCGTGCCGTGGACGGATCCTTAATATGAAGGTCGGGAGTCTGGAACAGCCGTATAATGGCTGTTTAATTAAATGGCAACCTTACAAGGTCACCTCATTCCCATTAAATTGCCCTTCTGCCCCGGTTGAGCTCTGTGCGATCGATACATATGAAACTATCTGCTATTCCTTAAGATAACAAATGACTTACAACTCGGCACCTAAGAGGTCCAACCAGTTATTCCATTGGTTGCCCTTTCCCCTGCCAAGATGCTTGTGTGTACACAAATTGAAGATGTTGGAGCCTGTGGAAAAAGGGGAGGGGCATGGCAGAGATAAAGGGGGTGTGGCTTCCAGGAGCATCAGCATAGAGGTGGGATCTATGCATACAGTTATCTACCTTCTGCATGTAAATGCCATGGTATAGCTTTACTTTTGTGACAATTTTAGAGAAATTTGAATTCTGAGTTATCGGAGGGACATTAGTAACCTCAAACAAAAGAGAATACACACTTTCTAATTTTATTTCAAACTGGGAAAGAAATTATTTATCTTTAAAGGTAATGACTAATATTTTTAAACCACTCTGCAAGTGCACTGACTTTAGAAAGCACAGTGCAGTTTGTGTTGTAAATTTACTGCACTGTTGTACGCCCCTTTGATTTCCAATTTCATCCTTATTGCAATCCATTCATGTGGGGCTTTTAGTTTTTGTTTATCTTAAAAAAGGAAACGGGAATTTAAAAACATTTCAAAGGCTGGGGTTGAACCTGAGAATTTCTCTTACATTGTCCTATGTCTGTCAACACATTGCATTGTCATCCAATTCTTTGTAATGGATTTCCCCTGCACAAATTCCATTTATAAATTCCATAACAAGTGGTACCGTAGTGTTCCATTAAGTAAAGTGTTTGGAGTCAAAGTAGACTTGAAGATTTGCCGTATTGATACCCTTTTGACCTGATCTCTTCCCATCTCTGTTCCCATCCACCAATCTCTTCAACCATCATCATCCCCCTACCCTTATCCCATCTCTTATCACCTCTCTTTCCACTGCCTCGGATCTCCCATCCCCCAACTCGCCCCTCGGTACGACCCTCCTTCCCGTCTTCTCTCCGGAAGCTAGTCTTTCATCTCAAGCTTTTGGTTTTTCTCGTCTTGTAAAGCTCCACATCCACATCTCTCTTCTCGTCTTCTGTGAGTTCTCTTAAATGCCTCGTTGCTCGTTCAGTTTAAGATCCCCTCTCGCCAACCACTGAGACATTATGCCATCATCTCTCTACATTCCTTACTTTGCTCTTTCTAAGAAGACTATTAATGCTGCTGTTGGCAATCTACAGTACGACTGTAGGAGGGTATTTTGTGTCGGCAGGGGTTGGACGTAACCATTTTCTTTATAGTTAAAGGTCAATTGTATCATTTGGAATGATTTAAAATTCTACTTCATAAGATGACAAGGCAAACTTTGGTTTAAGTATTAAACGCAAACATCAATTTATTTCTGTCCAAAATCCCTCTGTTATACATTTTAGAAAATGTCCACACTCAATGTTTTTAGTACTCACTCAACCATGCATGGATTTCATGGATTTGTGGGCAGAGGGTCTGCAGTATGTTGTCCAGTCCAGTAAAGTAGGTGTCTATTAGTAGCTATGTTTATACAGTTCTTTTACTTAACGCACTAAGCCTCATTTGTTTCTAGAGTATAATAGATGAGCCAAGCTCCCGCCATTACCACCCACAACTCCGCCTTTGAGTCAGCGGTCCGCACGACCTTAATAATTGATGGTATAGAATGATCCATGGTCCGATATCTTACAGTCCCAATGATGTCAACATTACATTCATAATATGCTGTTCAATGTTGAAGACTTTAATGACCTGTGTGTGATGGTGTGAGCGTTATTTTGGTTGTGGACAGCGCATACGTCATGTCAGTAGCGCTAAACTTGTAATTTAAGCCAAAGGTGATCTCGGGAACAAAATAACGTCTTCGGTGTGATTTGCCTTTTTCCCCAAATTGCTTGGAAATTATTTTGTTAGAGACAACCATTGACAATGACAAAAAAAGGTTTCATCGCAAAATGCTGTATATCCATTTTTGGCATTTAGAGAAAACTACCATTTTATATATAAACACTACACTGAATGGCAAATTCCATAAGTAAAACGGGTTTTTTTTGGTTGGAAATAACACAATTCGCCAGTAATCTAACACAAAAAGGGTTATAGACTTTTTGCACCGGCGGCCATTACAGAGGGCAGACCTGTGTTCATATTTAAATGATGTGACATTAGATCCACAAAGTGCCTACTCGTGCATGACACGCGATGACAATGTGACTGCCCCCTGTTTAGTGCAGACAAGTCCAAGGTCAGCCCTGAGGGTTGTTATAAAGACAATAAGCCGTCAATAATTGATTCTGTACTTTTTATGATGTTGCCTGTATTAAAGTGATATGCATATGATGTCAGTTTTCCATGGTAACTACCGGTACATGTAGCTGTAAATATTGATCAGTGGACTAAAGCGTCTGCTGCTAAAACATGCATTTAAATGGAAGATTCAAGGTTTTTTCCCAAGTAATTATCAAAAATACCTTCTGATCTCAAATGAAGGAATGCCACGGTTTAGCTCAATATTATTTCTTTCCATATCAGTGCTGAATAAGACGAGACTAATGGACCATCCAAAGTTATCAACATGTTCATGGTTCTACAGAGCGTAGTATTTTTCAAGACTCCACTCCCTCCCCCTCAAATACTACAATGAAATTTAAAAATTTTACAGTGCATGTAAAGTCATATGCAGCCTTCAACAAACCCCTTCCCTCCCCCCACCCCCTCCTGCTTCTTACGCTTTCCACGACCCCTAAAGAGAAATTATTTGAGATTACATTTTCAAGATGTTGGTATTAATCTGTTTTTTTTGCAGCCGGTGACGAGGACAAAGAAGATATTTGTAGGAGGTCTAGCAGCACAAACAACGCCAGAAGACCTCAAGAATTACTTCCAGCAGTTTGGCAAGGTAAGTCATCTCTAGTTAATAGTAAGCTTTCGATTGCACAATGACGACGTGAAATACACCAAAATGACGTCGCGCATACATCTGCTGCACATGCGAAGACCTTTTGCAACCTGCCTTTGGTGTTTTGGTATTGTCGACAGAACGTCGACGTGTTGTTGTCCATGGATGTTAGACAATTGCATTTTTGGGTCTTAGAAAGTCGAAATAATGTGTAGCAGTCAGCTCCCGCCCTCCATTCCCCCCCCCCCCCCCCCCCCCTCCTATTCCCCCAGTTTGTCTCTCTGTCATCCAATCGAAAGCTCCTCATTATTACCAACATAACCTCTCTTCAGAAATGGCCGAGTATCTTTTAAATATCTGACTTTGAATATTCTGGTCTTTTAGTCTTTGTATTGGTCTAATTGTATTGATTTGTTTGTGCTGATTGATCACCATTGTGATTTCGTCCTTTGTCACCGTGGCAACATCATTTTCAATCAGAAATACTATCAACTGACCCCGAAGCGCTTTACTTTGCCTAGCAACGACCCTGTGGCAATGCGACCCTTGCTCAGGATTTTCCAGTGATAGTAAATAGCCATTGCCAATCAGTAACTCCGAGTTCAGCGATTTGAAATAATGGGATTTTAAATAAGATATTGTGGCGATTTTGAACCATTGGATAATACTTTGGCATATCTTTTAAGTAGTTGGTGATAAAGGACGCCTGTGTTATTGAAATGAGCAGTGTCTCTTCCTAAAATTGTTAGCTTTCAAATGAGGTATCGGTAATAAGAAACCCACCAACTTACTCTGTTTACCACCCTGCTAACATTTTAGGTCGTCCTGTTAATAAACCAATTGTACAAAATAATTTTAAAAGTACAAATATCAAATGTAACTAAAGTTGATTGATGTTGCGCATTATCGACCGGTAATGCGCAATGTACATGTAAACTGTACAAATCGCAACTTTTAAAGAGTGCCCTGAAGCAGTGAAAACATGAGATGCTGCCCATTGCACGTTTCCTTGAGAGAGCGCCCTCTAGTGGTGAAAATGGGAGATGCCACCCAGCTAAATTGTTGACCCATGTACCATACACCAACATTTGTATGGCTTGCTGCTGAAATTGACCTTGTTGATCAATACAGTCAAACCTTGATAATAGGAGCATTGTTATTACAACATTATGCTTATAACAAGGACAATTTCGGTCTTTTTGATCGTTATTGTTTTCATTCCTGATACAACACTCCTATTATAATAAAATAATCTGCAAAGTCTCAATGACCTGAGCCCAATTTCATAGAGCTGCTTAACAGCCTATTTTCTCCTAACCGAGCGTCAGGCCATTTCATAGACACCGTTAACGGTAAGCAACTGAAAACGTGCCTTAATTGCAGAGCCAAGCTTAGTGACGCAACAATAGCCCTAACCGAGCGTGCGCATGCTTAACCACACCGTAGTGCTTAACTCTTGCTACAGTAAGCACACCATTACTGCTTGCGCTTAAGTGGGTCTATGAAATTGGCCCCTGTTCGATTGCATTGCTTTGCTGTAGTTTGTGAGTGGTACAAAAGAAAAACCGGTACCATGAGTTAATTAGTGAAAGATTTTGTAGTCAAGAAAACTTAATTTTTGAATTTTAATATGGGATTGGTTTCTTTTTAGTCAAGTCATGAAAATGAAGAAATATTTGCTCGCACTTTATACGTCCTAGTGCAATTGGAGCAAAGTTCCCTGGTTGTGCATCGCTGAATCTACAAAAGTACAAGGCCTCACAACTTTGTGTGAAGAGAAGTGTGTAGAAGCTAATTACGGTGTTTTTAATGATGTGAACTACTTCAATAAAAACCATTTGTGTGGCTGTGCAGTTAGTCATAAAAATGGACAAATAAGGGTGCGGTTTGACAAATGGCACAGTCAGGCTTTTAGCTATAGTTTACTTGAACTAAAAATGCATTTATAAGAGACTAGCATATTTTGGAATAACTTTGAAGTGGAATGCACTTGCGAAACGGTTCAGCTGCCATATTTTGCACTTAAACTCCCGACCCAAATGGTCGACTGTTGTACAAATATGGGAGTAGAGATTTGCTAGGATACTTGGAAAAAAGGTGGACGTGATTTTTGTTTAATGGACATTCCTATGTCAGTGATATCAGAGGATTTTTAATGGTCTAGTGACGGATTTTAATCTTGAGTGCTTCCATCAGGGATATTAAAAGCTTTCTTTTTGAGGTTGGACGACAGTCAAACTGGTTTTTTACCAGTTTGATTTGAGGTCTGTTATTTGGCCAGTGGATAGTAGATTCAGAAAAGTACACTTTGGGATAATGGGGAAAGATTGCACATAAACATCCGTTGCGTGTGAACGTTTTTTAATGTTTTGCATTCTGATTTGTCGAAGATACCGGTACTTAGCACAGTATCGGCTTGATGTGGTGTTACTATGGTGATGGGTGTCAAACATTACCCTGCCTTGGCATTTGCAAATGTTGCTTAGTACATGTACATGTACCGGTACCAAATGATTCTGTTCAGACAAGCACATTTTGTCGTCTACCCAAGTTGGTGGATCTTCAATACATGAATGTTTAGATGCTATACACTGTAGACTTAGGGGCAGTACAAAGTGGTCAACCATTTCATGGTTCTACAAAGCACACATGTACCGGGGAGGAGGGGGTTCGAGGGCTGCGTAGAACTTTACGTGCACTGTAAAATGTTGACATTTAATGATAGTGACAAAAAAGTTAATAAGTAGTGTTTCGGGAGAAGGAGGGGGTCTTGAAAAATACTACTGTACTCGCTGTAGAACTGTGAAAATTGTGACAACTTTGGAGGGGGGATAGGAGAGTGAGAGTGAGAGGGAGGGGAGGGGAGAGGATTGGGAATGGGGAGTAGGCCCAACAGTGTATTGTGGGCCCAGTTGTAAACTAAATATACAGTAGGCACCTGGGGATATTGTCAAGTGTCTCAACAGTTTCTGTTGTTCCAAACAGAGCCTGGTTGTTTATTTGTACAACCCAGCACCATGGGAAATGCACAACCTTGAAGTTGGAAAAATATAAACTTTGCAAGAACTAGGGGATGGGAAATTGTCATTCACTGTTTGATGTAGTAGTTTCTTTGCCTTTTGCTATTATGAAAACAATTCTTGTTTTTGGTAGTAATAATGGTACCCAGGTATTAAAAGTGGCCCAACCTTTGTCTCTACGTGTCACTACCCCTCCCTGGTTGCACCTACAGTACAATGTACATGCATGAATATACAGGTACATGTAGCTTTCCAAGGTAGCCATCTTTGGTGGGAACTGTATCCACCGTGAGAAAAAAGGTATTCAAAAGAACGAAGACACTTGAGCAGTGGGTTGTCCCAAACCACACAAGGTTGTGCTTTCATTAAAGGTGTAGAGAGCTAAATTCCTCTACTGTCATTGTGCTTTTGTGTCATAATTGTTGGAGACAAGGGTTATTATTTTTGTGAAACTGGATTAGAGGAACCAATAGAGCACTACGGAAGTCCCAGGTATTGTCCCCGATACATTGTATGGAGTAGACCCAACCTGTACAGTATGGCCCAGTCTGAAAGGTTTCAAGCTGTTGGGCAAAATGCTTGTAGTTTTGGGAAGTGCATTCAGTGTTTAAAAGAACGACCTCCGAAGGAATGAAAAGGGAAGGAAATCGTTTGTTATTCCTATCAAGTGTATCTCAGTTGTGTCTGTAGCGAATAAGATATTTACTCAGGAGAGCATTGTGTGTAGAATTAACCAAAGCTCATTAGGCTAATTTCAGATTTTAACAATGAAGCAATTTGTCCTACACATTGAGGGAGTGTCTGGGAATAATTATGGTAGGCCATGGAGAGGAAATGTTGACCTCTTGATGATAGGTTAATCTGGTAACAAAGTGGAACTGGACTGATGCCGTGTTTACACTAGTCCCGAGCTTAGGATCAAGATTGATCCCCTAATAAGAATGTGTCTGTGTTAACCACAATGCTGCATTTACATCTGTCGTTGAACTCGAGTGCAGCCAGACGTTGCAGTCTGATCCAGGGCCAGTTTTGGTCCCGAAATGTTTACACTCGAATTGTGATCCCGAGCTCGGGTGCAAGTGTAAACATGCAGCTCTACAGTATGTGGGAGATAAGTACTGGCAAGTTCAATTTCAGTGTACATGTAATTTGGACAGTGTAATGCGCATGTCAATAACAAAAACAAAAACAAACCCCACCTCATTTTGAGCCACAGTTATAGCTGTTCACAATACACAAAGGTTTTTACAATGTAAGCATTAGGAAGTATTGGGGGTGGGGGGGGGTTGGAATGATGAAATTAATAGATCTCCAGACTTCGCACAAGTTAATGGCTGTACATTAAGAGTACGCTCATGTCTTCCAAATTAGATTACTGGACTTCTGAAAAAGCAGCATCATAGGGATTTCTTTTTTGAGTTGGTAATTTCTCTGAGTATTACATGTTGTCAAAATCTTAACAGCGACATAGTTCAATATTTATTTTTTATAGTCGCTGCACATTGTTTGCCATCATAATGGACATTACCTTCAATTATGTGGCCATAATTTGCTAATGTGTGCACTCTCTAATGGACAAATACTGTGCATTACAGCGCAGATAGGAAAGTGAAATAAATGTTTGACTTTAATCAATAAAGGAGCTGTTCAGATTCTTACAGAAAATGGATTTCGTTCTAACCTAACAATCATGTACATGTAAAATGCCAAAATACTATCCATACTATCCACAGGAAATTTGTAATCCCCAATTTGGATGTGGAAGCAAAATGTTTGGTGTAATTACTGCACTGCCTTATGGGACCAGACAAATTAGTTTACAAAACATCGGTGTTTTTTTTTTTTGGGACTTAAAAATATACGGATTGAGAACGCAAAATTTCAGAATGGTAATGTGATAAATATGACACATGATATGGTATCATTCTCAACACCCATGGGGAAAAATGCTGGGTCAAAAATGTGATCTGGTCACGCTCCTTTAATGTGGATGTAGTCAGTCAATGCTTGAAGAAAATTGACAAATCCAAAACTGAATACCAGAAAACAATTTACAAAAACGATTATTTACAAATTTGCCTTGGTAAGAGGCAGTCCAAAGTTGTCAAAATTTTCACAGTTCTACAGAGAGTAGTATTTTTTTAAGACGCTCCCCTCCCCCCCCCCCCCCCCCCCCCCCCCCCACCCCCCCCTCTCCCCCAGAGTACTTATAAGCATTTTTCTATGAAGTGTCAACATTTTACAGTACATGTTAAGTTCTACATGTACGTGTCCTTCGACCACCCCCTCCCCCTTCATGCGCTTTGTAAAACCATGAACATTTTGACAACTTTATACGGCCCCTAAGGAATTGCAAGAACAGAAAAAAAAAGGAAAAACATTTCTTGGCTCAATAGAGGGTGCTATACCAGTATGTGCAAACCAGAAGGCCATTTTCCCATCAGCAACGAGGTGATGTATCGGGGCGTAAACTGAAAATAATAGCATGTAGGTCAATTTCATCATGGACCCGGACCGGCAGTTATCTTTTACCTTGACATTTAGACAAGAAAAACGTGAAATGGGTCTATTTGTTTAGTGGGCGGAGGTAGTTTAAGATTGCTGGTCTCTGCATGTGAATATATATTGCACTACAGTGTTATGCATGTATACTGGTACTATATTCCACACAGCATTATTACTCAAATGCCCTTATTTGGACATGGGCAGACATCCCATTGTTCCTCTTTTGTTTGGACTTAGTTTTTTTGGCGACTGCTCTAATTTGTTTTGTACATGTTTCCAAATCGCAGACGTCCTTGGCAATCGCGCACCCTATTGTTCCTATTGTTAAACGTCCCCATTTGAATACAGAAACCTGCACATGTGTATACTGATTATAACATTTTACTATTTATTGTTGGTTTTTTCCTAACTCTAATTCACATACATGAACACTAGGTGACAAAGCCATTTGTTGGTACAGATTAACTACGTGTAGTGTTTTTATACAATTTGAAAATTAAAGTGAAATTTTGAAAACCTAGTAAATTGACTAAATAATCAACTTCCCGATAAAATCCATCCTGGGGCTAGAGCTTATAAATTCGCATAAAGTCGACCATCAAAAGCGAAAGGTGAACCTTTAGAGTCGGGTCTTAGAAGCTGGGGATGATTAAAATTCTGATTTCCCCAGGCCACAGAGTCGATGGCTCGTTACACGAAAATAAACACCACATCAGAGCTCGGGCTGGTTTCTGCTCTCGGTTTTGAAATTGAAAAGAAGAATATCAGAGAGAAGAAAAAACGCAACGATCGGCAGCAGTAGCCTCTGACATTTAGACTGATCGCTGATCCGTGCACGATGTCGCGCACACATGCTGCACACACTCTAGCATAGACCCCCTAGCCAGGTGAAAATTTACTTTTGTTATTACACTGCATTAGCCGGTGGTCGGCTGAAATTGATTGTTACGGTGATTGCTGGCGATACTGACATTTTGCAATCGTAAGTCACAGCGACGAAAAATGAGAAAAAGATGAATGTTTTTTTCTTGTGAGTGACCTAAGAAAGGTCAAATTGGTGTACATGTATGTACCATTATAGATCCTGTAGTTTATTAGTTTGAGACATGTTTGTTGAGCCGGATCCAAAATGGAAAATGACTTTCGTTTATTAGTTTCACAGAGAAATCAATGCCACATCGATTCATGTGCAGATTATTTGCAATAAGAGAAAAAAAAAAAAACCCAAAGCAGAACACATTCAGCAGATGGTGTTATGCATTTGAAAGGAATTTCATCATCATATCAATTCTCATATTAATTTCTGATTGTCTCCTTCTATTGTGTAACGTAATTCTGGCCCTGGTTTCTATGGCAACCATTTCTGTCCCTGAATAATGCCTACAGCAAAGCCAAAAGCTATTCATTGACCTTAAATTCTCTATCTTCAATTGAAGATAATTCCCAAGCTACATGTAGTGCCTGACCATTGCAGTAATGAAAAACAATTCAAGCTCATCACTCGTCCCTGTGTATTTTGAGAAAGCAGCCTTAGTTTGGCCTGTGCTGTGCTGGAGAAAGATAGGATTAGCTTTCGGTTTTTTTCTCTGGTGGAACACATTTGTTCAGTCAAACTAAATTGGTAAAATTGCTTGATGTTTTCAGTTAAAATGGCTGTGATGCATCCATGGGTATTTTGTGTGGTATTTGAAGAGACTAATAAAGAATAGTTGTGCCTTGTGGAAAGATTGTACAGAGTGGTCCACCAGTCTACACACAGAGGTGTTTTGAGGTTGGAAACCACCACTGCAATCTGTCTTGCTTTCTTTTAGCAAATATGGAAACCCTCAACATGATCACCCTAAAACTTTCTTGGATTTCGCACTAGAAATCCAGAAAATAGGTTGATCTTCCAGCTTCAGACTAACACTCTGAGGGTGACAAATTTTTAATTGACACTGGCAGCCTTGTTTCAGATGTTGAGCCAAATGTTGTACCTTACGTTGACTAATATTCGTGACTCAAACTTTGGTCAAATGGATAAAACTCTGCTTCACCAGTTTGGGATCAGTATGCATAGTCCCAGTTGTTTATCAGTACATGTACATAGTGTGTGCATTCTCCCATATCGGGCATTGTTTGTGGTGATGCATTTTGTTTTCTCAACTGGCCCCCTACTGCGTCACATGACCCTGCCTCCATCTCGGGTCTCCTACCCCCGGCAGAGACTGGTCTTTTGGGTTTGTTGGTTTCTTGTGCCTGCAGCTTTGACATTGAAACTTGCCAGGATTGGTTTCGAGCTCGGTCATCTTGTGGCCTGCTGTCCAATTACACCACCCTAGGTATCGAAGACGTCCAACAGAGAACGTGACGGGCCACCGGAGTCTCTCGCGCTCTTTTTTCCCTCTAATCTTTTCCCTCTCTGTAGTTGTCTTTCGTTATTTTTCTTGGGCTAATTTGGTGCAGGTTTTGTTTGGGTTTGGGATATCGTTTCAAGCATTTACCGGTGCTAGTCATGCACGAGTAGGCACTTTGTGGATCTATTGTTACATCATTCAAATATGAAAACCTGTCCACTGTTATGGCCGCCGGTGCAAAGGGTCTGTCAATTGTAAACCTTGCAGAACACTGAATCATTCCAGTTTGACCGTTTCATAAGTACTGTCCTCCGACCGCATACTTGAGAAATCAGGTGTGTGTGTTTGCATGTTTACTTAGAGAAATAGGAGGTCAGTCTTGACTAGCGAGCCCCTGCAGATACAAAAGCTAGTCCTGATGTCGCCATTTGTGACTGTTTTTGGTCATGGACGACCCTCGCAATCGACGGTATGGTCTCAGTGTAGCTTGACACAGGTGACTCCTAGTCTAAATTAAGTGGCTTGGGTCAACATTGTTTCCGCCCAGCGCTTGTCCTGCCATTAGTACGTTATTGCATTGCCCTTTTTTTAACCCATTTCCAGTTCGTCTTGTTCTAAAACTAAAGCATGGTCCACTCCAGGATGTGTATTTTTTTCCTTTAGACCATTTTCTCTTGAGCTTGCCACACCCCCCAATCCCCCAATCCCCCTGACGCCAACTGCCATTGCGCGCTCACTCTCTCTTGGATGTTTGCCCACACCACCTGAAGGATTTCTGGATTTGGCGTTTCAAAAGTGTTTGCCGAGATTGCCTTACCGAGAAGGCGCCGAGCGGCCACCATATCCAGACAACTTCAGGGCCCAAAGTATGCTCATTGTGCATGGCACGCACTCACCGTGGCTCACACGTACAACTCCCTCTTTGCCACCTAAACCTGACGGCTCTTCGTTCTGCTATGCACATCTTCCCTCTTTTTTTATCGAACTATTTTGTTTTCAGTGTTTTCCCCCGTTACCGCAACTACAAACATGCACACCTGGAAACACGAATCCTCGGCATCTGGCTGTTATTGGTTTTCGGATCTTTCCTGGTTGTGGCCAAAATTTGGTTGATATGTAGCTATTGAAGGATGCTCCTTAAAGAACAGATCATGTTCTGCTGGGTACTTGTACAAATGCGCACGTGTGTGCACGTAGTACTGCTTGCTGTGAATGGTTTTTTGTGTGGCATTGAGTTACATGTTTTGTGGCATCCATAACAGATGGCAGTTTCCTTCCCGATTGAGCTGTGGTCAGTTTAGGGAGCAGTTTGCACATCCAGTGAAACGCCGTCGAAATTTGCAAAGTTGAATACAATTTTAAAAACTGCCTTACATTGTGTAAACTTCAAAATTGTAACTCAAAATGAGACTTGCCAACAACTGTACTCAACTACATGTACCGTATATAGTTGGTTGTCCTTCCTCCTTATTTTGTCCAATCGGCGAGGAACAACTGCAATACCGTGATTCGAGACCACCAGTTGGGTTCATAGCTCAATTGGTAGGGTGTCTGCACATTAAGCCGTAGGTCCGCGGTTCGAATCCCGGTGGAGGCAAGTTGTTTTTCCACTGCATCCAGATTTCCCAAACTCATGGACATTTGTCCGTATTTGTATCTAATTTATTTTGTCCACGATTGTTTAACATGACATCACACCATGTGAAACCACACAATGGTTCAGTAGAGCTTCTGCACCAGCGGCCATGATAGGGGGCTGGTTTTCTTATTTAAATGATGTAACAATAGAAGCACAAAGCACCTACTCATGCATGACACATGGTAACAGTGTGACTGCTCCCTGTCATGGCCGCCGTGCAAAGGCTGTATTGAAATCAAAAATAGTATTTCAGAATAATTCTGTACCTTAGCAAATCTGTGTACTGCATTTTTAGGCTACAGGTTCTTCTATAAAAAAAATGTCTACTTTAATTGTGAGTTGTGGGGACCACAAATTTCCAGCAGTATTCTGATATGAAAAAGCAGGGGGAAAGTTGAATCCTACTTGATGAAAACTCGTGGAGTGGCAGTCATTCCTCGGGAAGTAATTTCCAGCGTGAAAACATTGCCGGCAGCAGGATCAGTAGGGTCAAGTGAGTATGCCAAAGAGGTAGAAATTTGGCAGCATTGGTGCTGTTTTGTTTTTAATTAGTTGGGGGAGACAGTCCGCATGGGGTTGGACCATGATTGCACAGTAGTGCTTTCTGGAATGTTTTCCGATTTAAAGGGGAACAATTTCAGGAAAATGAAATTGAGCATTGGAGTGTAAGAATGAAATTCTCGCTTACCAGATGTGATTAAATGTAAACCAACAACCCTACGGTACATCTCCCTGTGAGTTGGTTGCATGTTGTGTAAGAGTTTGAAATAATTAAGAATGTACTTATAGTTACACGTAGCACTTAAAAGACCAGCTTAAATGCTTACTCTCATTTAAGTTAGTCTTTAAAGTGCTACCTTCTACATGTAAGTTATTTTGTTAATTTACAGACTAACACGGCTGTTCCACTGTAAGATTTGGGAGGATACGATAATGTACTACCTGTACCTAGGCAATAGTTTTATTTATAGGCCTGTTGATGAAAAGGGTCTATATATCTCTTACTAAAAAAATTTAGGATGAAAATCGAACCTATTTTTTAATTTCAAAAATGGATGTGGATGTTAACTCCATTGGAGAGAGAGAGGGAAAAAAAAATGGGAAAATGCAGTCGCAATGAGCAAGTTGGTTTAAAACTCCACACGCAATGTTTACTAAATTAAAAATGTTTTCTTACCAATTTTGTGTTTTTAGTTCATGTGCTACTGCTCACCCCACTTTCTAGAACCATTAATTAACGATCCTTGCAATGCAGCAAACTGCTATGCCAGCCCTGCACAGTTGTCTCTTTAAAGTCTACTGCCTACATCGTAGCCTAGGGAGTTTAAATTATGTAGGCAGAATAAACACAACCATTGGAGTTGAGTTATAATCCAGTAGCCAGATTTTACTTAATGCATTTTCACAGTTGGCGATGTAACATGAAATTTGATTGGGACTTACTTGGTGCCATTTTAAAAAATATAAAATGCTGTTTGTGATGGTTATAATTGGAAGTTAACAATTTATGAATGAACAACAACTTGAGTTTATAGTTAAATCTGTTAGAAAGTTTCCATTCCCTTTAGTTTAGGGCCTAACTCGGAGCCAAAAGTTAAATAATAATATCCTGACTAAAGTCTGGCAGCGTGCATTGATTGATCATACATCATTAGAATTGTAAAAACATTCATTCTTTATTTCACCAACCCTGCCTCCTCCTATTAAAATACACATGAATTCTCCGCTGACTTGAATTTTAATCAAATGGAAATTTTTTTCACACAATCTTGGTCGGCATTTGTCGAGGGCCTCTGTAATGACTTGCGAATGCTTCCGATATTAAAGCTGCGGAGTCACACTTATTAAAAGGATCATTTTAAAACTCTCTTCTATCACACTTTGTCGCAGTGTTGCCTCATTGCGAGGCAGTGCCACTATTCTTAAAATACAATGCATGGGATTTTAATGGTGTTAATTTAAAATGGATGTCACTTCTGCAGCAGAGTTGCACTTTTTTAAAGGAATTACCATAGTCCAAAGATCAATACGCCTACAAAATCAATAATTTTTAAGAAAAACCTATGAAGACTTCCTTTGCAAAAACAGATAAGTGCCCTTCGAAATTGTGCATGTACCTCAAGCTTTTCTATCTTGCCTTTAAGAAAATAACCAGCAAAATGCAATACTGACATTTGATTAGTAAAAGTGACTTGATTTTACCAATTTAATATTTTTCTTTAACATTTTGCTGGTTATTTTTTGAAAGGCAAGACAGAAAAGATTGAGATACGTGCAAACTTTTGAATGGGGCTTATTTGTTTATGCAAATGAACTCTTTGTATATTTCCTGGATGCTTTTTATGTATTATCTTACCGGTATATGCCAGCATATTTTGTAGTAATATAATATATTGACAGTGACACATCAATATTACTATTAGGATGTTATTTGTACATGCGGGTCTATAGAAAGATAACACCATTTACTCAATGTACGTGTATAAAGGCAGAAATAATTTACATTTCTATAACTCCCAGTATCTAGTCTTTGTTTTCAAAGATACAGACCAGAATGAAAAGTATTAATTCAATACAATACTATAGAGGTTTACACACACCCTACACACACACACAGGGTTTAAGCCGCCTTTCCATAGGTCTGTTTTTCATCCATCTTGCGTGCGTTGCGTTTGCGCTGCGCTCATCCGTCTGTGTTGGTCTATGGAGCGATTCAGACGCAAGACGGATGAAAAATTGACTCGTGGACAGGTGGCTTATGTAGGGTTGACACTGTTCAGCTGAATGCAGTCAGGCCTAGCCACTTGCAGCAATATTATTTGGTTTTCTATCATAAAATCATCACTCTTCCCACCATCTTTATTTTATCTACGTACTAAACATTTCCAGTTGGTACAAGTTTCCAAACATTATATCAGAAGGACCAATTGTTTATTATTATACACAACAGTCACTGCTCCCTCAAGTTTATTGATTAAACTTCTAGTATTTTTTGTATCACATAGTTGATGGAATCCACTTCCTTTGTACATGTACTTATCAAAGTTACACTGCTAGTATTAGTCCAAAAACTAGAAACAAAGGCTTCCTTTCATGATTTACCACATCAGCTATTTCTGACCAGCAGTGAACTTAGTGACCCTTTTGTGGTTCATGTACTGGGGTACATTGTAGTGTTGGCAGACCTTACACTGCACTGTTATGAGTTCATCCTGGAAAGGTTATGTGAACTGTAGTGCCTTTTATGCTGTATTGAGTAATGGGACAGGGTAGGACTGCTCCTCTGGGTCATTATGATTGACCTTCAGTTGACCCTTCCCATAATACACTTCTCTCTCTCTCTCTCAATTTGTCACGTGACCAGATTTTTGATGAGGAACTTACACACTAGCTCTGTGTATTAAAAAGGCTATGAGGAGTTTGCTCTAAATTATTTAAGTGTGGCAGTAGTGCGACTGTTCACAGGCAATTTTTTCTCCCCGTTTGTTTATTTCAGTTTTATTGAGAGGCCCCCAAACCAAATTGAAAAGGTCAGTTAGAGCAGTAGGCCTTTCAGGCACACGTTTAACGACGTCAGAATCTGAACAAACACAACACGGTGGGAACTTGGCACGCTCGGCCGGCCTGGAGTAGAAGTTTTTGAGTGTTTTGCCGAGGGTGGGGGCAGTTTGGGACTTGAAGAGACCCATAGAGCTGGTCTCGTATCCTGGGGAACGTTTTAAAATCAGACGGTGAATGGTTTGAATGGAATCAACATGCAAATAAGGACAAAAACAATGTCGATACAAAAATGAAGTGAGACATTTCAGTAACAAAAATTTGCTTAAAAATGAAAGAGAAAGACGCAGGATATTTGCAATATACAAGAAATTAGTAACTGGTTATCAGTACTGGACTACATGTATGTATTTAAAAAAATACATTGGCGCACGACGATGATTATAGTTAATGCTTTTACATGAATCTGGGATGCCAGCATGTAGGCCTACTCAATCTTGAGAATGTGCAGACATTTTGGCAGTTCATATTTAGATAATGTTGTCCTGGTATTAGCACTGATTATCCCAAAGCCATTCTGGCAGCCAGGATTTCTGTAAAAAAGTCATTTAACCTAGAATCGGGCAAAATGATAAGAGAGAGCATTAAGCTTATCAGAAATGAGCCTGGCTGGAGTCAGTTATAAGGCAGAGAAGCAGAAACTGCAGCTACATGTATGCCTTGCAGTTGTCAAGTACCGTAAATTACTCAACTGCAGACTGGTATTTAAAGGAGCATGACCCAATCTTTTCCAAAAATTGAAATACATGTACCTCCCCAAAATACTATCTACATGTGTGAAGAAAAACTGAAACCCCCACCACCAGAAATTGGTACATGTATTAACATACAAGAAAATTGAATAAATGTGAGAGAGTTGGGTGGGGAGAGAGGGAAGGGAGGGTTGGCGCTACAACTACAAGTTGAAGAGCAGCTTAATTCAACATCCCAAACTGTAGGTTTCATCATGCAAACATAAATTTGGATGGACAATTGTTTTGGAAAGATAAGATGACACTTCCCCACCCCAAAAAGAATTGAAGACCCAGGCAAAATAATATTTTAAAAAGCGCATACCCCCCACCCCTCTCTCCTCCCCCTCACCCCCTCCTCCCCTCCCCCATGTACAAGGGTATATGATACTGTCAGGAAAAGGAATTCATATGAACCAATATACAGTGGACATTGTTTATGTAGTTACTGCTAAGTTTATTCCTATTTTAACAAATTACCATCCCTCCCTCCCTCGTGGGTCACATTCTAGCTGGATATTTCTGTTTTCACTGCCTCATATATCTCTTCTTTCCTGAATAATGTTTATTCAAGTAAAGACTCACAGGGATTCATCCTGAAACCTGGCAGGGTGGCAGGGTCAAGAAGCTGATAGAGACCGAAAGAGCGGGTTATTTTGAAACGGCAATGAATCAAGCTGGTAGTTGTGATAATTTGATGGTGCATTCATGATATTTTTGGTGGGTGGGTGGCTGGCTGGCTGGATGTGTGTGGCACGCAACAGGGCCGCTGTTCAATTGTAGGCAGGGAAATTTATTGTTCTTAGCTTGGCCTTCCAGAGAAGGGTTATGAATGTAGATTTGTTTCTCTCTCTCTTTGTCTTCTTCGCTTTTCTCTCTCTTCGTCTTTATGGCCCTTTTTCGGGTTGAATCTTATCAGAGATGGATGAGCAATGCAATATTATGGCCAAGTGATTTATGCCCGTCGATTGTGGCACCACGTTTATTTGAGTTAGCAATCACTTTTTATTCTCTTTTAAAACCTTGCATATTTATCACAATTTGGCAGTGCTATTTTTCTCTTGGGACTGATTGCTGGTACAAATTGCATTCTGGACATTACTGGACTCGACCTTGTCTCCGTTTCCATTTGTAGGAATATTTTACTGGGTTTGTTTTTGCTCTGTACATTCTTCAAGTGTTGCTTAAAACTGTGTATGTCCTGGAGTCATGCGGCAGTCCAATACAATGCCCTCTGTTGGTGCCATCCAAGTTATTTTTGAGATGCTGTTAAAGATCAAGGGTCATGTTTGTAATGTATCAAACAGTTTTTAATGTGAAAACAAAATCTTTTCAGGAAAGAACCCCCATGGCGATGATAAATATTTGATCATAATTCCCCATGAAAGGCAAAACAGTGAAGCTCACATAATGCAAAATGCAGAGTTAGCTTTCATATTTAACAATGATGGAGCATGCAGCTTCCTAAAAGTGGTATTCCAACGCTCTTTGGACTTAGCGAACCTTGGCCAATGCAATGGCATGTTTGCTCGACGATGCTTCTTTCCTATCGGTCTTTTGTCCTCGTCTTATGATAAATTGGTCAATATAAGACTCGGAGGGAGGGGAATAAAGCCAGTGTTTCTCTCCGCTAGTAGCCTAATCTTTGAAAGTGGAGAAAAAAATGGTCGGCCCTATTCTTGAGCAATTTGACTCTGATGGATTTGTGATTTGAATAGATGGGAAAACTGTCAGTCCCTGTGTTTTTAACTTGACATCCGGTTCCGTTTCCCAGACAAAACTAAATTGCCTCCTTTGTTTACTGTGTACACCATTAAGAAAAGTCCACAAAGGAAAAATCAGCACACACACAAATGATGTGAAAAGACAAATCGTACACAGTGTTGAAGATGGATGTTTTGTGATTCACAGAAAAGTAAATATGATTTAGTGTTTCACAAGGCATGCATTAGATTTGTCGGCTGCTGCAAGTCATGGCCCTGATTAATTGATATTAAAGACGTTTTATCTCTTGAAATCTCCCTTCAATACTTGTATGCATGCTGCTATTTTCTAACTTCTCAGAGGAGCATCCATCACACATGCAGTGACGTATTAGTTTCATAATTCATAATGAACACACCATTCATTTTTTGTATGGGAAGATATGTAACGTTCAGTTTCCTATTTTGTTTTTGAATTGCTGGATATTGAAGAACTGTACTAACGGTAGTTTTGAGTAGAAGCGAGTACGTTGTGTGCATGTACAAATGTACGTCAGTGTTTGTTGTTGGCAAAGAAAATGTTTTTACAAAATTCCCTCGCAGACGAACCGTTACGAACATGTGTTTTTTGAATTAACTTAAAGGTCTATAGATAATCTGTTTTTGTGCGATTCTGGAAATAAAACCATTATAAATCAAAAGAAAAACATCAACAAACTCATCCGAAGAAATTTCATCTCTGTCAAATGTGCCACGTTTACCAAAAACATGAAAATATGCATTTTGACGGTCTTGGCAGGGCATTTCAAATATTACGCAAGTAATTTGAATACATTGCCTATAATATGTGTGTCTGTTTGTTAAATCTAGGGCTGTCCCAGTCTCCACAATCCTCCAGCCTGAGTGTACATGTATTAGAGGATGCAATTATTCCATTCCAATCTAACAGCCTTGAAGTACATACCAGTACTGTAATACTGCACAGTGCATCATTTCAATTTTCCTTCACTTCAATTCTCCCTGCCCCAACCTTCAAAATGCCAAAGCATCTCTTTGTCGGCAAATTACATCACAACAAGGCATTTTAAAGGAATACTTGTATGAATGTTTATTTTTGGACCATCTTCACATATTTTGCATAGGTATTAGGGTGGTGTTTGTCACCCAAAATCACCCAATCTCAGGCACAGTGCGTCTTTAAAGGAGTGTGACCAGATTTTCTCCCCAAAATGGATTTCGTTCTAACCTAACAATCATATAAAATACCTCTCCAAAATGCTATCCAAGAGAGGAAAACAGGAAAGTTGCAATCTCCAATTTGCATGTGGAAGCAAAAAGTGGGTGGTGCAATTACTGCACTGCTTTATGGAACCGGATAAATTAGTTTACTAAACTTTGGTGGATTTGTGACGATATCCCTGGAAATATACGGATTGAGGGCGCAAAATTTCAGAATGGTAATAAGAAAAATATGACATATCAAATTCTCGACACCCATGGAGGAAAAATGGGGTTGTCAAAAATGTGATCATTTAATGCTCCTTTAAGGACCACTGTCAAAGTGTGGTATTTTAATTATAATGTTTGGCAAAAGAAGAAAACAATAATGTAGACCCTGTGCATGTATAAATCATGTGTAGATCTATGTAAATTGGAAGGGGTAGGGCAAGTGTACACAAAGTTGACCTCTGTAGTGTACTAACTGTATTTGCCACACCTAAATGGCGCTGACAATGTACGGATATTCTTGACAATAAGTTAGGGATATTGGTGTGTTGGTTCTTTCAAGAGACTGTTTTTACCTATTCCTGTGACAAGGTGTGTCTTTGATGCTATACAATTGTCTAATCATATACAAAATCATTCAAGCGGAATGCATGTATACACTTCCTCACAATATCCCTAACTTATTGTGAGTAGTGTAACTGTCCAATTTGTTATCCAATGAAATCTTAAAGATACATGAAGAGGAAACTGACTCATGCTTCATTGCTTCACCAGAAATCCAGTTTGTGTCTCATCCTTGAATGCCAAGGATAAACATAATCCTTACCTACTTCCCGGGATGTTCAGTTTGGCTTCCTGCAATACACAGACCAGCCCTGAAGTGTTTGGGAATTGGTCCACATATTAATATTATAATACTCCGACTCCTGCGATAGGTGTACTGTAACTCTGGATCTTGTGAGATTTTTGTTGCTCCGTTTTAAAAGCTGACAGCGCCTCTTGTGCATTTCCCGAATGTCTTCTTAACTGCCCAGACTGGCTGACTACTCCATAACGCCCCTTCCCTGATAAGACTAATACGTGACCGATTGGGTGTGTAATCGGCCACCTCTTACATAAACAACCGAAAACTGATAGTGGTGGCATTTTAAGGAGCGCACTTGCAGCACATTTCATTTTACTCACGGATTTGATGCAGGGTGGATAATGTACATGTACTGGATATAAACGGATGCCTGCTACTTGAATGATATTGATATGAAACAAACAAATTAGCTACAAAATAGTTTTAGACCTAACAATGCTAAATCAAATAAAATTCATTATATTCTAAATGGAGTCGCCCAAGAAGGGGAATTACATTGTAGGAGAACGCATGTTTCACATATTTTGGAATGTTTGTAAAATGCAACATTTTAAATACATGTACGGTACAACAAGTCTGTAATTATACATTTGTTAGAATAATTACAATACCGGTATATTGCTCTTATATAGTGTAGTTTTTCCAGAGATAAAAAAATGAAATGCAATTCAAACAGAAGACTGCACAATCCCCCACTCCCCTTCCCCATACCAAACCCAAGGGGAAATATGGCATTATAAAGTGAAAGCAACGTAGCCAGCTATTACAGAATAACGTTGTCTCTGCACACTGCCATGGCTTTAGTCAAGAGGGTCGCATTGGATCAATATCAGGGCATTTGGGCATCATCTCCCAAGTCAAATATAGCCGTGACATCTGTGTCGCTGAGTGTTTACTTATGACTGTGCTAGCTGCAACATCTGGGCAGTTTCCAACCATGAGAAAAGTATTAACTGGTCGTTATGTTTCCCCAACTCTCCTGGTTTGTGGAAAGTGGCTGTGTGAGTTTTGCCAGAATGTTTTGCCAATTTGTGAGAGGGTTTGGGGTGGTTTCTATCGCTGATGTGTGTGACTATTAAATAGTGTTGGTGGAAAATCCATGCTCTAAAATGTTGGGTTTTGGTTGATACATTAAACCGTCCATTTATCTGTTGGTTTATCAGAACATTGGGCGCCCAATTGATTTTGGAAATCGATTTGGGGAAGATCACATTTTATGTGAAGATTTTCTAAACTAAAAGCAGTCCCTGTTTGAGGGATAAAGTTTTCAAGCAGTCCTTGTTTGAATTGTAAAGCCCGGTTCATACTTCACGTGAAAGCGAACGCCAACGCGAATCTCACATCAATCTGACGTCAAACATTTTGCAGCGAACATTTGCGCAAGTTGAAACTAGTTCAACTTTTTGCGAATTCGCTGCGAGAAACATTCGCTGTGACATCAAATTCGCATTCGCGTTCACTTAAGAAGTGGTCTGCAATGGTTTTCTTTGTGTTAGGAGCATTACCATGATAAGTGACATCACATTTTGGTTCAATATAATTGATAAACTAATCAGATACATGTACATGTACATGTACGTACATTCAGCCTTTAACAACATTACTTCCATTTGCAGTTTCTACGGTATGCACTAAAATGTTTTTGAATTTTTTGAATTGAATTTTCACTTAGATTTTACCATGCAACCTTGCGTCTCTAATATGCCATCCTAATGTATCCACCAATGTCCTTCGTATTTTTGTCTGGTTATTTGCCTAACAATTTTGCCATCTTGTGATCGCTGTAATTGTTTGGCGCATTTGTCCCTGGATATCGTCCCCTAATGCGTATCCTTGTTATCACTCTTGACTTTCCATTAGGCAAGTAATTGCTCAGTCGCTCGCTGGATTCTGAGGGGTGCGTTTAAGGATGGACAGATTTTAAAAAAGCTATCTGTATTGTGCATTCCAGACTCGCTACGGTTTGTGTTTTGTCAAATTTGATAGACATTTGCATGCAGCTTTTAAGTGTAGCACAGTGCCTGATGTAATGCGGAGTGTTAATATAATATAATATAGAGAATTCTACTTTTGTTGGTTTGTGAAGTACGTGTTTTGCACAATCATTTTTTGTAGCAAATAGAGGAAGAATTAAGATCACAAAAAAACAACCTTTTCGCAGAACTTCTGTGGGTGATTATTAAAAGAGACTTTATATTAGGCCTTATATTAGAAATGTGCGGCATTTGCCCTTTTTTATTTCAGTCATCGGCTCATTGACAGTTTCAAATATTGGAAAGAAAACAGGCATTGCACTTGTCCACGTTGCTCTTTGAATTTGACAACTACACCGGACATTGAACAAGAACGATGTTTAACCCTGTGCCAATTATAGACATCTGAGAACGTGTATCGTAATTCGACGGAAAGGATACGTACCCGTGCACAGAATTTAAACGTCCATGTAGACGGATTCCTTCAGAGAACATGCCGTTAAATTGCCAACTATCCCTCACAATCACAGACGTTGTTCATCATTTGATGGTTGCTCCGTTCTCGGCACTTTCTGAAGCCAAATGACCAGATCCGGATGGAGAGTGCATTCTCAATAAATGGCGGAAGGTTGGGAGGGGGAGAGGGAGGGGGTGTTAGGACATTGAAATAACTGTACTGTAAAAGTACACACAAACCTTGCATGTTGTCTTAGATCCTATTTTTGTCTTGATTACCTTCTTGCACATGTGGTGCAGAATGTGTTTAGGCCTAAGTAAATATACCGTATCCAATAGCTGCCACCTTGTAGGGCATCTTTTGTTAAAATTGATCAACAATGTAAGCACAAAGTGTGCAATCATGCATGTCCTCGCGGAACAAAGAAACTGACCTACAAGATCGCAGCTATTCGATAGTCTATAAACAGAAATTTTAAACCATTTTTGAATTCTCAGAAGATGTCCTTTTGGTGAATATAAAAGAACCTGTTTAACTAATGCTCTGTCATTTCAAAAACAACCATGTCCAAATGTAACAAACTGTACGGGTATGAATGGCAGAATGCTGCATCTAGAATTCTACAGGAAAGCAAAATATTCATTCCATTCAGCGTTTTTTGGTGTCCGACTAAATGTTGGTGTTTGAAATGGGTTCCACATTTAATTTGAGGTAATACTGATAACGCATATCAAGGAGCATTTCATGTGACTGTTTGTGAATACTTTAGGAAGAAAGTAAAGGCAGGACCCAATACAAAATTGCAATCGTTGAAGTTATTGCAACGCTCGTCAAGCGCGCTTCGGCTTGGCAAACACACTGAGACAGCCGATGTGTGCAGGAGTAGAGTTACCGTTTACCTCTTGCACGAATCATTATTGGCTTGCGTGCCGCAATTTGTATTAAAAGGATGGAAGGGAAAGAGGGATGGCAGGGCCCATTGAAGAAAACGAATTGGGTGGGTGGCAGGAACGAAGTTACGACGAGGGAGATTGAGAAAAAGACGGAAAATAAAGTGAGTGTGAAATGAGCAAGTGCTTGGTAAGGGTGTGATTGAGTGTGTTTGTATTGGCTTGAGTGATATTGGGAAGAAGTCCTCTTATAACTTAAAGCCCCCTGCTCACTATTGGGAATCTCGAAAATCAGAAATGTTCACAGATTTACACTTAACTTAAAACAATATAAACATGACGGTAGTATACTTCCCCTAAAATGGTTTTGTCTGAAATGCCATAGTCTTTGAGATATGAGTAAGACAATTATTTTCGTCTCATGAGACGAAAATTCACTTCGCCCCAAAACAACTTCACCCTGCACCACTTTGTCCCAAAAGCCACTTTGCCCCAAAAGCCACTTTGCCCCAAAAGCCACTTTGCCCCAAAAGCCACTTTGCCCCAAAAGCCACTTTGCCCCAAAAGCCACTTTGCCCCAAAAGCCACTTTGCCCCAAAAGCCACTTTGTCCCAAAAGCCACTTTGTCCCAAAAGCCACTTTGTCCCAAAAGCCACTTTGTCCCAAAAGCCACTTTGTCCCAAAAGCCACTTTGTCCCAAAAGCCACTTTGTCCCAAAAGCCACTTTGTCCCAAAAGCCACTTTGTCCCAAAAGCCACTTTGTCCCAAAAGCCACTTTGTCCCAAAAGCCACTTTCTCCCAAAAGCCACTTTGTCCCAAAAGCCACTTTGTCCCAAAAGCCACTTTGTCCCAAAAGCCACTTTGTCCCAAAAGCCACTTTGTCCCAAAAGCCACTTTGTCCCAAAAGCCACTTTGTCCCAAAAGCCACTTTGTCCCAAAAGCCACTTTGTCCCAAAAGCCACTTTGTCCCAAAAGCCACTTTGTCCCAAAAGCCACTTTGTCCCAAAAGCCACTTTGTCCCAAAAGCCACTTTGTCCCAAAAGCCACTTTGTCCCAAAAGCCACTTTGTCCCAAAAGCCACTTTGTCCCGAAAGCCACTTTGTCCCGAAAGCCACTTTGTCCCGAAAGCCACTTTGTCCCGAAAGCCACTTTGTCCCGAAAGCCACTTCGTCCCGAAAGCCACTTCGTCCCGAAAGCCACTTCGTGCACAGGCCGTGGTTCAGGGCGAAATGGTTAAGGGCGAAGTGACTGTAAAGCTTTTTTTGACTGTTTTCTCAAAAGTTAGATAAGTACATGTACAGGTCTGACTTTTACTCGGGTTGGTTTTAATCATGCATATCTTCAATCACACAGGGAGATAAAACTATTTGTAACAGTTTACCAATCATGTGTTCTGCCTTTAACGTGTGACTGCTTCACTCAAGCAGACTTTGAACACGTGAGGGCGCTTTCACAGTGCTGGAGTTTTGGCGCATTTGTGGCAAAAATGTTTCAGATACATCACTCTTCTTGAGATTATAGTAAAGCCAGAACTGTTAAAATGAAGGTAAAGTTGATGCAATTCGTAGCACTTGAACAGTGTTTGGGGACAGAGTTCAGTTCTGATGCATAATGTACATGTACCTGGGAAATAAAGGGTAAAGACCGGACTAAAATGCTACAGGACTTTGGATTGCTTTGGTGCATCAGACTCCATGTTTGAATTGATCAAGTGATTTATATTTGTTGAATTGTTTGTCATCCTTCATCAGTCAGGAGATAAATAATTTAATCTCTTCTGGTGGAAGCTAAGAGGTATTCAATACCACACAGCTGATTGATTAATGTATTTTCCTTCCGTCACAAGTGGGATATTTCACTCAAAACACATTAGGGAGATAAATGCAGGCCAGAGCCAAAATTTATTTGTTATCGCTGAGTTGGAGGAAATGGAGCAGCGAGTTTTGTGATGAGGTTGAACATTAACAGGTCTGTCTTGTCGTGTCTGTAACAGGATGTATAAATGTAGACAAATTACATGGATTTAAAATATACTTTTGGGACTAGCTGTGATTTTTTTTTTTTTTTTTGAGAAATTGTGTGTATTGTGGCCAAACAAGGTGGTAGTTTGGTACGGTACATGTATGTGCACATCGCTGTTTGGAAAGAAACAAATGGTACAAGTCTGTACCCTAACGGAATGTTGTAATGTAATCTAGGAGAACAGAAATCTTGTTAGTCTCAAAAATATGCATTCATTAGAGCATACAACTGGCTTATCTAGTTTATCAGCAAGGATACTCGACCATGAGATGGGTATGAAGCAAAAGGATTTTTTTTGTTGAAGAGAAAAAATGCTCAGGGGTGTGGAACCGATCAGAATTTTTAATTTCTTACCTGTCTGAACAAATCCGTCGGATACGGGGTACCGACCGCCTAATGTGTTTACAGTAAAAATGTCCAGAAGGGGATATTCTACTAAACCATGGAACCCTATTCGGACTCCCTCGGGTGAGTTTACTCAGGAATTCCCAACAAAAAGTGGCGGAGTTAGTGTGCCTTGATTTGGCGTTCTTACGTCGATCCGCTACTCCTGTCTTTACCTTGGCATCCATTGGTGCGTGCAGATAAACAGTAGCGGAAAATTAGCTGCTCTAGGGGGTAAAAAAATGTCTGTTTTTGCAGCAAGAGCCCGGGATGGGGGCCTACATTGTTTGTTTTTGCTACGTAAAATGTCGTGTGCATGTAACTAAGGGTGATGGGTTAAGTCCAAAATCTGTTTTCGCCAGATCACGTTTTGAGTTTTCTCTTTTCATTGTATTGCATCGTGCAGTGTAAATAAAGTAGGCTATGCAGCTAAATGAATGTCCCTGTTGCAAACACATGGCGTTAGATGTTTTAAGGAAAGGATACATTGTTAAAGCACTGGGAAGGTACCATATGAGATGGCCATCATTTGTGTCATGTTAATTGCCAAGATTTGAATTGAGAAGATTATCTGTGGAAAAGAAAAGCTATCGCTAATATCCATGTTTCTGCTCTTAAACAGATGGTGCAAATATTTGTTGGGAAATATTGATTATTATAACACCTCGCCCACAGATTCTGTACCGGTATCGTGGTTGGTCGAGAGCGTGTCACGTGACGTTGGCTATTTTTGCTATCTTTGTACAAGTGCTCCAAAAGTACTATACCATGCATTCCGAAAAGTACTATACCCCTAGCAACTCTTGCGCGCGGATATCGGTCGTGTGTGTGCGGGCGCAACATGCCTGCATTACGCGTAACGCGCGCGATCCAACAAAAACAACTTCACGCACAGCTAGCAGCTGTACGAACGTGGTGGACACTGTAGGAAAGTGAATGCAAAAAAAATTGATGAAACTGATTTCATTTTTATTTAAGCCAAAATTAAGCAGAATCTGTGGGAGAGGTGTTATAAAACAAATATTGACTGCTTTATCTCGTGGTATAGTAAAACTAGCTTCCCTCGGTGACCCATGAAGCATTCTATTTTCCCTCCGCTTCGCCTCGGGAAAATATAATGCTCCGTGGGTCACCTCGGGAGGCTAGTTTTACTATACCACGAGATAAAACAGTCAATATTTGTATACTAGTCATTTGTTGTACGTGTGTATACGAAATGGGCAAAAAATCCCACCCCCCTCCTCTCTCCCTCTCCCCCTTCTTTAATATGTTTCAACTCATTTTATTTCAAAGCACAGTTTTGATATCGGACACCATTGTAGCTACTCATGGCTACTTTTAAATACTAACTTTGCTATATTTCTGAGCAACTGAGTGCAAACAAATGTTACATGTAGCTCTGTATTAAAAACGTATGTTGCTAACACATAAATATATTCATTAAAAACTTCCAAGTGGTCAATTCTAAACATGTTTAATTTTCGTTCATATTTTATTTCTCGGTTCCTAGTATTGGTTGCATCGTCCATGGAATTACCATAATTCTGTCAGTGGCTTGATGAACGAGCTGTAATTCTACCCACACGTTGTATACTCAGTTCTTAGCTATTCAGGGAGTGATTTCCCATTTGTCATTGTATGACGTTCATCTGTCCCAGTTTACAGTAACACGGTTCATTGCTCATACCTTAAGTCTTGAAGAGACGCAGCCAAATTAATTCTCAATACGCACATTGTGCGGATCCATCAGTTTCAGTTTGACAGCCGTTTCTCGTCAATTTTCGTCACAAGCACGCCTGACCTCGCTCAATTTAGGTCTGCTATTTTGGTCATCCTTTTCTCAAAGCAGCAAATATTAACCATTGTTTTGTTGGAAACCTCAATAAAAATCCCAAAATGGAGACCAGATTGAGGCCAGTGATAACACGTTTGTGTCTATTGAGCAATGTATGTGTCGGGTATCTTGGCAACGAAGCATTGTGCTGTGCCTGCCTCATAAAGCAAGTGACGGGTATTGTCATCGTAATGTTGCTGGGTGGCTTTTAGCTGGGTTGTTAACTGATTTATGTTCTGATGTATTATAATATGTACATGTACATGTACATGTGTGAAAAATTTAAATTGTGTCCAGATCACATTTTTGACAACCACATTTTTCCCAAGGGTGTCGATATTTTGATACTACATGTATGTGTCATGTTTTTCTCATTACCATTCTGAAATTTCACGCTTCCAAACCGTATATTTCCAGAGATATCGTCAAAAATCCACTGAAGTTTAGTAAGCTAATTTATCCGGTTCCATTAAGCAGTGCAGTGATTACACCAACCTTTTTGCTTCCATATCCAAATTGGAGATTGCAAGTTTACCGTTTTCTTCCCATGGATAGTATTTCATATGATTGTTGGGTTAGAACGAAATCATAATATTTTTGAACAATCTGGTCACGCTCCTTGAATTGTTAAATTTGTAGTGTACTTGTATATATCCATTTATCATAACCTGCACAAACAGCATGCCCGACGCTGGTTTCCCACTCCTCTCAGACTTGGATTAAGGAAAGCTTACCTAGCCTAGAGTCTCGTCAAATCCTCCCTGATAAACAGACATTTAGGACAGAAAAACTGGCTAATGTCGAGGGACTAGTTGGACTAACCCTGCACAGGCCAAAGTACTAGGACTGCCAGTTCTGTGGCTTTCATCCCACTGACTTAGTCTTTACAGTGGTTTGTTTGTACTAGGAGAGCATGTTTTATTTCAAAAGCGGTTGTCAGTGCCACGTCTTATTTCAAAGAAGAAAATTGGATAGGCATTTTGTGTGACTTATTTGAATCTGAAATATTCCAGAAATTCTTACCTCATAATATAACTAAACGATATGAACTGTAGACCTTTCTATGGGTCCGACATTGTTTTGGTGGTTATCCAGGTGGGAAGCCACTTGGATTTGGAAAGACAGTTGGTCCAGATTAGTGTGTATTTACATGTACTGTGCTTGGGGTCATTTTCATCTCAAATAAATCAGAATAAAAAAGGAGTACATTTTTGTCAGTTTGAAGTTTTCGAATGAGATATTGCTCAAAGTTGTAGAACAAAAACTGCAGTTTATGTAACTTGTACATTCAAAAAGTACCATAAACTTCATATATTTACTCCAACTTCCCATTTTTAAACAACTCATTACTTGCTAACCTAAGAGAGAGGGAAGGACATTTTCCAACAGCTGTTTTGGTGATTCTAACGTTTCGTGTCAGGAAACATTTCATTGCATTGCTTCCTCCCAGGGTGGAGTTCCTTATGCAGTGGGAGCTCAGTGTCTTAGTAAGCACTGAGTAAGCTTACAGCCTTTTAAAGTGGTGTTCCCATTGGACTAATTTTGGTAAAACTCCCGTGGTTGTGCGGGAGAGTAACAAAATTTAGTCCAATGGGGACGCACGGAGAATTAGCGTCCCTGTAAAGCTACCGCGACCACGATGTAAAACTTACAGGGTAAAAGAGGCCGCGGAAACTTTCCGCTCAGCTGCGGGAGTTTTACAGGGCCATCGAAAAGTCCAATGGGAACAGTTTCGCCCTGTAAAATGAACACGACCCTGCAGTAAACTATGGGCCTGCACGGCAAAAGTTTACTGCAAGGTCGCGGTAGCTTTCCGCAAATGGGAACGCATGTGAAGATTACATGAAGGAATGTTACCGAAGGTCGCGGTAACTTCCCGCGAGGCAGCGGAAAAGAAAGTCCAATGGGAACATGCCTTTAGTCTCTTTAGGGTTTTCAGACTAGTTAAATCTTTGGGTTGAAAATGTGACTTTTTTGGGAGGAGGCGGTCTTGAAAAATACTATGCTCTGTAAAACCGTGAAAATGTTGACAACTTTGGATGGCCCCTTAGTTTTAAAAGCAGAAAAAGTGAAAAAGATGTTGGCTGGCCCAGGTAAGGTTAGATACAGGTACAGTATTATCGTGGTGCAACTTATTAGAGATGAGAACGTAACTGTGTTGATGGATTTGGAAATAATTGTGAACACTGCCGACAGTTTTCCCATTGCTTGTGAGCTGGCATGCACAATTCTGAGCAATCCGTAGCGTGGCACTCCTTGTCTGCCGGCAATATTTGATGGCATTTAGGAAAAAAAGTTGGGGGGCGGGGGAAAGTGAGGTGGGTTATCCTGATTTCGCTCCTGATGGCCTACTTTTTTAAGGTGAATAATGATTAAATGGAAGGTTTTTCTTTGCTATTTGGCTTTGCACAATGCCTGGAGGCGCGCGGGCAATCGTCGGACGACGGGTGGACCGCAGGTTTTGGGCAAATAATCTGGGGCGCTGGGAATTGAGGCGCACTGCTGAAATTATCTTAGATGTCAAAAAGTCAACAGGGTTAAGAGTGCTCGACGAGCAGTTGAAGTTTTGTGAGTTCGTCTTCTGTTTGATTTATCGGCTGTGCAGGAAACCTTTCCCGGGAGTTTCGCTTCTCATGCAATATGCATGCTCTGTTGCTAGGGATGCAAGTACATGTATCGGTATTACACGTCTATATTACTAATTTATCAGCAGCTTGGTAGTAGCTTTTGCAGAAAATTTACCATTTAAGTTACCACACACACAGTCATATGATTAAGAACAATCCTTTGTGTTTTTCTTTGTTCCTGTACTCTTTCTCCCAAGGATTACATTAAGCACATAAAAGTACGATTGAAGTTAACGCTCAAGGACATAAAAGGATCTTTTGTTGTCTCTCTGTCTATCCTTCGTCGTAATATAGCACAAGAGCACTTACACGAGTATTGAAAGTCTCATGAAGCCCTTGAGGCTCACTTATGAAGGATGAATTCCGACACAACTTTGTATTTCTTTTCCACTTTTGCCCTCCGTTTTTCCAAGTAGTGACTGAATTCGGCAGCATAGTGTCGCTTTATACTCACGGCATGCCGGGAATGATTATCACCAGCTGATGAGAGACGCACTCGCTCACAAACTCCGCTGATAACTTCATCTGGGAGGGGTGGGGGGAGGGGGGGTGGGAACCTAGGAGAAGAAATAAGGGTGGTGCTGATGGCTGTTGAGATAGTAACAACACAGAAATGAGTCCGGGGTTTGTTTAATTAGGGGATACTTCCCTCCTTCCCTTTTGCAGAATGTCTACAGTCTCATAATAAAAAGCCTGTTTGCACATAACAAACGCATGAAAGAATGCGTGCGCGCTATTTTCTGTAACGATTGATTTCTTGTGTTGGTGAATTCCATGCAAGTTGTGACCTTTATTTGATTCTTAGTGAAGAGAACTGACAGTTGTACAAGATGTTTATACATGTATGCTGGTAATTGTGACTCTAAAGTGGTGTTCCCATTGGACTATTTTTGGTTAAACTCCCGTGGTTGTGCGGGAGAGTAGCAAAATTTAGTCCAATGGGGACGCACGGAGAACAAGCGTCCCTGTAAAGTTACCGCGACCACGATGTAAAACTTACAGGGTAAAAGAGTCCGCGGAAACTTTCCGCTCAGCCGCGGGAGTTTTACAGGGCCATCGAAAAGTCCAATGGGAACAGCGCCGCCCTGTAGAACTACCGCTACCGCTGTGTAAAATGCCAAATGGATGAGGTCACTTCCTGCATTGTGCAATCCCACCACACATTGCGCGAAAATTCTTGTTCCGTTATTATGTACTGTACATGCCATGTACGTACGTACGCACGTGTTTTTTTCCTATATTTTTCTGACAGTCTGAAGGGTTTTAACGTACGTGCGCACGTACACAGACAGCATGCACACAATTAATAATTTCGCGCCAATGTGTACGTATCGCATGGCACGTCGAACATCCTGTTAGGTCAAAGGTTATGTAAACTACGCCCTCAATTGACCACACATGGCCAGCCAAATAGCTAAATTTTCCGCTCGCGTCGTGTAAAATATATGGTAGTAGGAACGCACGGGAGATTTACAGGAAGGAATGTTTACAGGGAGTCGCGGAAAGTTCCCGCGAGGGCGCGTAAAAAGAAGTCCAATGGGAACGCGCCTTAAGTCTCCAGGTTTAAGCGGCCCTTGAAATGGGATTTGTATGACTTGAATAAATTAATTCTAGGTAACTGTTTCTCTCAGTTACAATGATTGATTCCTGCTATCGTATTCAATTTGTAGGGTTTTGCATCATTAGGATTAATCAGCGAACTGATTTTTAAAACTTTTGTTTCCAGATGGACCTCAAAAGTATGTGGTGTTGATTAATAAGCTAATTTGTAGTAAGTACACTCATTAATTTTGGAATTTAAGACCTTTTTAAACAATTTCAAAGTTTGCAAATCAAAGATTGATCACTAAATGGACATGTAGCCAAAATTGCACATAAGTTTAATCATTGAATTGTTCTTTTGGATGAAATAGTCTTTCGGGAACAGGTGATATCAGACCAGAAAATTTAATACATTTACCTCTTTGACAAAGCCCGAATTAAAATTGCGCTCAGTTGAATGTTTGTGTCTTCCTTGCTTTCTGTTCGATAGCTGAAAGAAAATAAATGAATTGGGGCAGAACGAAGGGAAATTAAACTGAGCCCGGAGTAAGTTAGGAGGGATTGTGAAGGATGTAAAATATAAAAAGGTGACAGAAATTTGCCGTCCAGATTGCAGCATGGCTCGGAGCAATCGTACTGCAGTGAAGTCTCGTGACCACACGGCCTCTATAAAACAGTCCTTCCGCTGTTTTCCCAACGATACCCACAAGTTGATTCATTTGCCTCCGCAGGGAACGATTGGCAATTTAACTGGGTCATTGTGCCTCTAAAACACTAGGAAATTATTAATTTTCACTGCTTTTTTTCTCCGCTCTCGCGTCGTCGTAACCTCAGCTGACAGCGTAGGGCTGAAAGTATCGCTCCAGTTGACAACTTGCAGTCTGATTACAAAATCGAAGAGGGGTGTCAATTTTAAGGATTTTTCTCCCTCTTTGTACAGTCTATTGCTTTTTTTTTTTTTACAGTTTGCAATATGTCTGTGTTTGTCACATGAAGTTTTGCCTGGATGTTGGCAGATCTAGGAGAACCAGAACAGGGCCTAGGGGTGTTGGTCAAAGAAGGGGTGAGGGAAGGGGGGCCACAGTGAGTCTGAGCAAATGCGCCAAACCCATAGATGATACATGTATGTCAGGGCATTTATTTGCAGCTTTGTATATCCTCATTATAGATACTGGGGTGGATTGCAATATAATCGTCTTAAGTCTTAAATTGATTTAGCTTGCGTCGGGGAGACTGAATGTTAATTAGGGTTTGTCTATAACACATCATATGTCATAACTGAATTGAGGTGTGCTACGTTTTGTGTTTCAAGATACAAGTTATGACACATAAATGTTTATTGCAAGACAGTTAGGATACCTTAAGAGTTAAGACATCTTAACTTTCCACCCCTGGACTTCCTTAATTATTAAAACCAATCTTTTCTTAAACGAGAAGTGTGTGTGTGGGAGGGGGGAGGGTGGTGGTAGTAGAAATTGGAATGATATTATTTATTGATAAGGCACGGCGGCAAGAAGAGCATGATACACAGGGTATGGTAAAGTACAAACGTATATCCCAATTGACCCAGATTTATGTGTTTTTCTTCTCGGAGGCAAGGCTGAATCAATCGAATTTTAAGTTATTATATTAGGCAGGCTCGGGGCTTGTCAGCAAATTGCATGTTCCTGGGAAAGACGTACCGTTAGTTTAACCGTTCTATCTGATGTTAGCGGAACAACATCATCGTAATCTTGATAATGTTTTGGATACCTATCAACACAAATTAAGCAGAAAGCGAAGCAAGGTTTTTGTAATTGAATTAGCATATAATCAGCACTGTGTTTAATGGGCATGCAAGCCACTGCAAGTTATTAACCTCACTCATTCTAAAGATTTGTAGTTCACATTTTTTATCTTCAACCACGAAGGTAAAAAAAGAAGTACATTAAATGTACAAAAAATGTTATTAGAATAGACACTTTGCACGGGCAGCCATGACGGGGGGCTGTCACATTGTTACCGTGCATCATGAACGAGTGGAAAGTTTGTGGATCTATTCTCGCATCATTTAAATATGAAAACCTGCCTCCTGTCATGGCCACCGGTGTAAGGGGTTGGATTTTGTCCAAATTTCAAAGGCCACTGAAGGGTCACCAAAGCCAACTTTGTTCAGTTGTGTACTGGTTATTAGTTCCTTGACATCTTAACAAGTACAAAGTTTGTACCGGGGTATTACCATGGATTTTCAGGAAGGTTCCTTGAAAAGAGGCAGGAAAATGAGAGTTGGAAAGCATTTTGTTTTTCTTGTGGAGAAAATATGGTAGTTTGCAGAATTTGGCATTGGCCCTTAAATCCAATATATCTGAAACATTGTGTCCTTACCAGGGTGTTGAAATCGGCCATGCCACCCATCCCTCCCCATTGGCCGATATTGGCCTGAGTTTATTTAATTAAAACACCGTTTGAGGAATGAAGACTACACCTCTGTCCCGCTTCATTCCATTAGCCTAGATCACACTGTGTGATTGGCCTAATTCCATCCAACGTCGGTCACTTCATATTAAACAACTGTCCATCTGCTCCAATTTTTATCTCTCTCCCTTCCGCATAATTGAGGGGAAAATGTGATAATTTAAGGTTCATGCGTCAGGGCTGACCGATAATATTTTTACGAGGTGAGGTACGGTACATGTAGGTGATGAATTGAAGGTTTTGTCAACATTTAAACTTTGCCTTTGCAAGCACAAGATTTGTTGCTTACACTAGCGTACGACTGAGAAAATGTCCATTTAGTCAAAAGTCCTCAACATGTTTTTCATAGGAACCACACCAATATCCCTAACTTATTGTGAGTAGTGTATGACCACTGTCTCTAAACAAAATAAGAAAGTTTATCATGTAGGCCGACATACATGTACATGTAGGCCTACATACATGTACATGTAGGCCTACATACATGTACATGTAGGCCCATGTACATGTACATGTAGGCCCATGTACATGTAGGCCTACATACATGTACATGTAGGCCTACATACATGTACATGTAGGCCGACATACATGTACATGTAGGCCGACATACATGTACATGTAGGCCGACATACATGTATGAGAAAAAGGTAATTCATGTCATCAACCGTATGAAAAAAAATAGCCTTTCGTTTCCTTAATTATTCTCAAAAGCTTAACAGCATAAGCCAAACAATCAGAAATGGAAAGCTTGCCGTAATTGAGACCAGACCACTTCAAAGCCTATTTATGGCTTAGTTATAATCTCTTACATTTATCAAACTAATTCAGTGTACTATGCATGACAGGATATGTCATATTTTCACACATGTTCACCAATTAGCAAGTTAATTTGAAGAAACCTGTAGGAAATGTAATTGTCATTGCGTTATTGTTATTGCGTTATTGTAAGAAATATTTTTGTAATAAACGCTGAAAAAACCCAAATTGGATTTTAGATGGTTAACTGGGACCCATATGGATGTTGATAATTGCTGAATAATTTAAAGCCAAGATATTTGTCCTTCAATGATCTCTAGCTTTCGTCTCAGGAATAAGACCATCATTGAATGGGTGTAGGTACATGTATGGATACAAAAGATACCATTATGATTGACAAAAAACAGTTCATTTGACAAACTTGATGGAACATGATTAACCAATTTTTGTTCCCACAGAGGCTCAGTAGCATTCCCATACTTCAGAAAGAAAGGAAAAAAAAATCTTGTTAAAAACAGAATGGAAAATTACTGAAGGGTGTTTCAAGGGCAGCCGTTTGTTGAGGTGCAAAAGAGCAGAGAATGCTTACAAATTGTTACTATTGTTAGGGTTGGGGGAGGCGTGGAGGAGATTGTCATTAAAGGGAAAATTGTGACATTGTGACCATAAAATATTGACATGTCTGCATTTGATGTACATGTACATGTATTATTATGAGAATTTGTAACATTGTAATGGATGTTGCAATTCAGTGTTTACTGCAATGATATTATTAGAGCGCGAGTAGAATACGACATAATGTAGTGCATCTGCGTCCCATATACATGTACATGTACCACGAGGCTGAAGGCCGAGTGGGATATGGGACGCGAGTGGGATAACAAATTTATCTTCAAGCAAACTTGACGCACACACACGCGGGTGGCGGGAAGCTCATGCAGAGAATCATGCACAAAACAACCACATCGGACGCACATGCGTCACGTTTGAATTGGTAGTAGTGTATTATACAGCTCTGCAACGTAGGGACGCAGTTACATGTATCTTGGAATACCATGGAGTATTACGCAGAGTGCAATATGAGAATCGGAAGAGGTATATTAAACATTATCACACTGTTGGTTGCCATGGATCCACCAATAAGAACTACGGAGTCAAGTTTACTTGAAGATAAATTTCGTTACCAAACCAAAGAATTTAAACCAAGGAATAACATGGCCTTTTGGAACTGAAACAAGACTGACTGTCACACAGTGATGAAAACAAGTGGAAATTGTGAAGTAACTACACATGTACATGTACCTTCCATTTTCAATGTGTCTCTTTATGTACATGTTGTAGCTTTTAATTTTTTTTCTTCAAATGAGCACATGCATTTCTGACTTCATACAAGTGTGCTAAATGCCTGCTCTAGTTTACGGCAGCCAGCTCAATACACGTCCTCCAAAACCGTATCCTGTTCAATGTCTGCGGTATTGTGTGGATTCTTCAACCGGAAAATTTCCCATAATAAAGAGTTGTTTGTACGGCCACTGGTTTGATGTGCTCCAAATTGACGCTGGGAGCCAAACGGCCATATTTGTAAGAGGCGTGACGTGTGAAGCTTGCAATTTCCAAGGCTATGTCTATGTATTTTTTAAGGCGGGGCGTGTAGTGGTTATTACCGTGGTGTTCTTTGTTTTGGTTGCTGTGGAAACGAGGCATTTCCTGTGACGGTTGTCAATGATTGAATAGGGGTGCTTTTATTGTGAAAGTCATGTTTTTTTTTTCTTTTCAAAGAATATTGTACGTGTTTTGAAGCCAAATGTCAGTTATATTAGATGCTTCATGTAAAACCTACTGGTGAAGTTTGGAAAATTTTTGCAGTTAAAAAAAAAAGAAGAAAGAAAACCACCCACAAATTATGTACCTAAACACAACCAAACAAAGAGGAAGTCTGAAATTACAACGTACAGTGTGTAGCTTTTAATTTGTGGCATAAAGAAGCTTCTAGTTTACTACAGTATCCATTATTTCCCAAGTATGACACACGTCACAATTGTTTTCCCGTTGATACTCGGCCATCTTTATTTGACATTTCTTTTACACAATGAAAATCCAGCTTGTTCACGGAGTGCATTACTTGCAACTTAATCCCCGCAAAGCTGCAATTTATACTTGCTGAACCATCAAAACATCCTGCCCACCTTTTGTTGCCTTTCTCATTGGACGTCTCCTGATGGAGAGAGAGTTTCTTTTGTTTGCCTTCGCCCCGACGTCGACTGTGCAGATTCACATGCAGCCGTGTAATATCGTCGTAACCTCATCTTAAAACACGCATCAATAAAAAATTGAATAGTGCCTGGTGGGTGTTGGGGGTTGCTTTTCAGCATTTGGACAATGCACACAGTTTGATTTATTGCTCGATTGTGGCTTGTACGCGCATGATACGCACGCATGCATGCTGGAGCACACACTGTCGCAATGATACGAGGATGGACTCAACGAACTGGCCGGCCAGATGGAATGGCCACGGGCGATTGAAAACGATAGCGCGCATGCAAAGGTTTCTCGTTGAGATATGGCCAGCGATGCGGCTGATGGAAAGAGAAACAACGCAAGATATTTTGTGCCTCTTCCATCTTTCATGTGCTCATCTCGGCGCAGCGTTCGCGCTGTGGGACCCCGCCTCCAGTAAAGCTATTGATGACATAGCACACAGGATGTCCTCCCACCCCATGGCTCTTTCTCGGCCCTTCTCTCCATCTTCTGATGAGTAAAAAGCAAAGATGGAGATGCTCAAAGATACCCCATCGTCATGGCAGCGCAACCCCAAAGCCATCCCATCTAAGATTACACCTAAATTGCACACGTACTGGCCTGGCACACAAATTGAAGATGAATTCATTCCTGTAGCAGCCCCAACCACAAACAACGGGGGAGAAAATCTGTAAATGAGCACAGGAAGCAATTTCAAGTACACTTTAAACAGGCAGCTTTTTATTGGGTAATGAAGGTTTAGGTTTGAGGCTGTGGTGTTGAATAAGCCACCAGAAAATATGGTTAGCGTTTTGACTTGAGGCTGTGTAAACCAAGCTGGTTAGGGGTATCCAAAAGCTAAAACAGAGCTTTCTAATGCTAACAATATTTTATTCAAGGAAACTCATTCTAGAGTGCCAAAGTACAATTTGCAGGATTGTATTTAGATAAACTAGGATTAAAAAAGAGGACATGTGGTGATAATAATAATAATAATAATAAGCATTTGTATCGCGCTATACAAAGATCAGAGCGCGTAACAATGAACGGGTGAACGTTTGTTTTTATTTTATTTACCAACCAAATCCAACAGGGATCGAGTCGCCAATTATAGGACGGCATAAAAAAATGCTTTGAAATAAAAAAACTGCAATGAAATAAATAAATAGATTAAATAAAACGTGTGTAAAAATTAATTAAATTCAATATATATAAAGTCTGCTGGAAAAGGAAAATATTTTCTACTGGAAAATCAATTTCAATCACTAAACACACTTGAAAGTCTTTAAAAGCATGTAACACTTTTCGACCTCTAATTTCTAGAATGCATAGCTTCAAATGTGGGGTTTAAGTAAGTTATACAATTTTGTGACAAAAGTGGGTGCCCTGTGGCAAATTACAATGTACTCTTTCAAATTACAATGTTGGCATCACTTGCACGCAGCAATAGGCCTATGATACTTTTAGTAACAAAGTAGTCATAACTGAGTGTATAGAGGACGTACCAGGCAGCCAATTACCAAGAACAAAAGATGTCTGAATTAGCCTTAGTTTCCTGAATAGGGTGTTCCCAATTTGTCACTTGATCAGATTCCTTCACCAGCGTTGACCTTCTGGGATGAGTAATAAACATGGGATGTTATCTATGGAGTCTTGGGTGTAATTGGTAAATTGTTGGCTTTTCATGGGTAATTAATGAGGTATGTTCTTACGCTGGCTTAGCCATAAGCCGCTGTGTTACAGTCTGTCGCGAAAGTGTTATGCAGTTATGATGTCATAGAGATCCAATTGATTGCACCACCTTGTATAGACCCTTTGCACCAACGGCCATGACAGGGGGCAGGTTTTTATATTTAAATGATGTGTCAATAGATCTACAAAGTGCCTATACTCGTGCATGCCACACAGTGACAATGTGACTGCCCCCTGTCATGGCCGCCCATGCAAATGGTCTATTAGTTGCTAAGGCGATGGCTTTAAAACTAAAATCACTGATCCATTTCCTAGTATTTTTGCGATGCATGTTTCAGCTAACAGGTCATTGTTCAGAGCCATTAACAATACAGCTGAAATCACACTTTATCTCTCCATTTTAGAATCCATTGTCCTTGAGGTCCAACTTGCTAATAAATGCTATTAATTTTCAAAGATTGAGCATACATATCTTTTGAATGTTTGACACAACTTTTTATGAAAAAGACCCTGCTAGGGTCCAAACGTGATGCCACTAATTTTACAGTGTGTTTTCAATTATTCCTAACTTTTCTTTGTACGCGAGTTGGCAAAAAGTTTTAAAGTTACAGAAGTTTTAGGTAGGGTCCCTATTAGCATGTACTCGTACAATGTATTGAGTGCTGGCCTAAATTAATATTAATATTTCCTCATGGTAAAAATGTTTCAGATGAGATGATTCAGACTATGAGAAATTTACTTTAGACAAGTTGGAGTCACATGCAAACAATTTAATTTCTTTCAAATCTTTCCATCTTTCACATGTGAGGTGTAAGGTGCTATTTCCCTCATGCCAATGAAATATCACACATTTGCTATATAATGTGCGGCAAGTAGTCGAGTGGGTGTGCGTGCACAAAGAGGCGTCAAAATGTTTTAGCAGAGAAGTCTTTGAGAAAAGTGTGACTTCTGAAATTGGCCGTGCATGCACCAGCAGTCAATGACGGGTTTATTGTCTGGGCCGAGGTGTACATATTAACACGTCGACATTTTGCAATTGTGTGGCATTAAATAGCGTTGACAAGAGCGCATTGCATGCGAGACTTTGCCAAAACTCTTTACGTTTGAAGCTTGGAGGTCCGCTAAAAATGGGGAATAATGAATACATGTACATGTATTATCGCATGATTTTTCGCATGATTTTTCTCTCATCCCATGTTTGACTGTTCCATTTCCATGGTGATTAGGCGTCATACCAAATATTGCCTCCATTGCATTCAAAATGTTGTCCATTGGATCCTTATAATGGACATTTAAAACAGAAACCAAACTACATGTGTCCATCTGGCAAGCAACACAATCAGGGAACTGTTTCCTTTTTTCTCTCTAATTCTCCCTGTTCAAGCTAACAAATATACATGTAACTAAGCCAGTTTCCTGTAGAATTACATTTAATCTCTACAGCTATCTACATGTAACCTCTGTGGTTGATATTTGGTTTTGAATCACGAAATTGGTATTTATTTCAATCCATATCGAGCTGGCTTGGCTAATGATGTACCAATGGACTGATACAAGTCTGTTATTTGAAACTCAGAAGATTTTATGAAGATGTGAGGGGCACTGGTTATCTATTCGTGTAAGGTCATCTATGAATAAAAATTCATCAGATGACATTAAAACAAATGCAGTGACAAAGCTTTAATGTTCCTTCCTGCTCCCACGCCACCCCACCCCCTTCCCTTCCCTTCCCCACGCCCTCCCCTGCCCCACCCCATCCCCCACCCACCACCCCATGCTGTTTTGATGTATGCGAGGGCAAGGGTACTCGGGATCCACCAGTTGCTCGTTAATTAGGTTGTGACACCTGTCTTGCATTTAGAGACAGGTGGAACGAGTTTGGTGCAGAGAGTCCACCAGAGTCAACAACCTCATTTCCTGGTGTAAATGTGTGACATTCTAAACCAGGGTATCATTGTCAGGAAGTTTAAACTTGAAGGGAAAAGAGAAGAAAACAAATATGTGTTATTGCACCTGAGTTTGGAAAATTCAACTTGGTGTTTTAAATGTTGATTGATTGCACTGCCTGTCGTAAATGTTAGCAGTGTATGTGGTGGTCAGCTGGTCATTCTTAGGTTGAATTGTGTTTGTGCTAAGCAACATCTTTCAATTTATTATTTTAATTTTATTTACATATGAACAGTTCATTTGCAAAAACAGATAAATACCATTCAAGATATCTTATGTACATTGCACCTCAAGATTTTCTGCAACATGCTGCTCCGAGGCATTCAATGAGTAGAAGTGACTTGATTTTACCAGTTTAATAACTTTCCTTTACATTTTGCTCGATATTTTCTGAAATGTGCAAAAAAAAAAATCAAGAGCTACATAAAAATATTAGGCGGTGCTTATGTTTTTCCAAATGAACTCTTCATATTCTTTTAACCGGTGTACCTAAAACTGTTGACTCTACGATGTTTCTACAAAAAAGAGCGTAGTAAAAACCAGGATTTCAAATGTTCTACTCGACTCCCATAGCTTTTTGTGAAAGGTGTTCAATCCTTAAGCCCTGTCATATTCACAAGTGCAATTGTGTGAAACTGTCAATCTCACACATCTAAAAATTTTCATTCATTTCAAGTTATATTTTCCCCCCTCTCTATGAAAGTCATTGGCTAAAATCCAGTCCCTGTGAAACGGCGTGTTTCAACGTTTCTTGCATTTCCTTGACTTTCCACACATATTGCAGCTGCTTTTGATTTTTCTCACACTCGGAATTCTCTTAATTTGCAACACAGATGACAGACCAGCTTCACAGATACATACTGTGTGTACGTATCTACATTGTATTTGGAGAGTGTAAGCCCCTCCTTCACTGTGACTCCACCCCTTCTGGTTTAGGAAGAGATCAAAACACAGATTTACAAGATAAGAAATGACTGTTATTGAATGGCACATCACGGTAACTGGCATGGACCAGTTTGGAATGCCTGCACGTGTAGCGCATTTTGTGTTCGAACATGGCACGTGCAATCATCACAAACATTGAGAAAGTGCGCATGCGGGAGATTTTACGTGTAATTCAATTGGAAAGTGCCCAAAACCATGCAAATGGTGCCCAAAATTATGCAAATGCCCAAAACTATGCAAATGAAGGTGCCCAAACTACACTACATTGTAATGAGAAGGCACCGTTATGCACGTCCCGACTCCGTTTCGGTTCTAGCTTTTAACATGTTTAATGGAGTTCTGTGGATCCAAACCACTCAGTAACCTAAACTAGATACTGTGCAATTTATAACTATCGCCTCTTCATTACATTATTTCTGACTTGCCAGTCCCTTCAATAATAAGTGATTCGTGGCACGACGTCATCTCATGACATTTCAGTACTACTAGCAATTACCACTGCATCAGTGAACAGTCGTACTTGCAATATGTTCCAAATATGCCATTACTTTCTGAAACAGTTGTAATGGTGAATGAAACAAAATGAAATATTGCAGGCAATGATTCATGTTGACATATCGTACATTGCCTTTTTATACTATTAAATGTTAAAGCTGCATGTACCGGTACAGGTAGAGGAAATGGTCTTAAAGTCTGCATACAGGACTTGCAATAAAAAAAGTACATATGTTAAATACTTTCATGGACTGTAAGTAAATGATTAGGCTACGTACGGTACATTGTACTAAACTAATGTGAAATCATGATAAATGGTGTGCTCTCAAAGTGAAATTGATGTATTTTTTAGCAATGTTTGATCGACCATTGCTAGAAACACCCAACTTCTCTTTCCAAATACTACCGGTACTTCCAATTTTGCAAAATTTACTGAGTCTGCATGTTCTTTTACCTCAAGTACACATCCATGAACGGGTGTCACTGTGAGTGAGTTGGTGTTCATTCCATTTACCCAACACCACCCATTCATTGTCTATGGATTTCTAATTGTAGGGTCAGGGATCTAGACTACAGGAAGCCACTTTTTTGTTTCTTTTTTTAAGCATTCATGAACATAAAGTTTTATAAACATGTCAAGCATTAGCTGTAACACCCAAATATGGCGGCCATCTTGAATTCTTTGTGCCCATGGATCGGGCATACACAAGCTGCTTTTTACTTCAAACTTCACATCATTTATGTTGCAAAAACTGTCTTCAAACATGGCCACCTTTGCAAAGGGTCTATTTATGACACCTACAGCAAAATCCCTTCCTGTATATTGCCTGTAAAAATGCATTTTAGGTGCAAGAATTCTTATTGATCGAGGAGAGGTCACAAACATCAGCTTTGGCAGATAAATGACATTGATGAAACGGTCAAATGGAAAGATGATTTGCCAGGACACCTGAAGTGACCAAAAACCTCGCTAGTGACCTGAGAGAGTTGATTGTCCTGCAGTGTGTTGCAGATTGGGGAATTCACTGACCATCAACGTGGACACTCCATGTCCTGGTTGCTATGGTAACTCGTGATCAGATTAGTCAGGCCTTAAGTGATGGGTTAATTTGAAAGACGGGGGCCACGGGGCATCGTTTTATTCAAGCTCTATGTCATTCTTGAATTAGACACAGAATTGCTGTAAATGGTTAAATTTTGTCCGTTTACTTTAGGTAATCTTGGGAAGATCAGTTGTTTATCTTGAGATCGCAACAAAAATGCCGTAAAATAGAGATTGGTTGAATTTTGGGGAAAAGATGTGTCCCCATTTGAAAATTGTGTAAATATTTCGGAGAAAAACGTCCTTCTGGAAGTCTCGTGTTTCAATTATGATTAAAACGTAACTGAAAAATGTTAACATCTGAATTTAATTGAAGGAACATTGCAGTTTTGCAGTGTTAATACTGAAGATTAATTTGTGAGAGGACACATTTTGAGCCAATTTTTATATTAAATTATTGAAATGAATGTTTCTTTGAATTGTGAATTTCATGTAAATTTGATGTGGTGCCTGATAAAAGGGTTGAAACTTGATATCATTTGCAATGACAGAAGCATACCATGAAATTGTGTTGAACAGTGAATGACTTTCATAAAATTCCACCAAACATAACATTCTTCAGCCTTCAAGAAAGAACAAATTATTGGAGAAGAATTCCTGAAGGTACTAGGATTAATATCCCGTCATATTCCCTAGGTATTGTCCAATATGGCATAACTCAAGGCATGTATTTGTCCTGCACTCTCCCCATGCGACCGAGCTGATTAATTGGAGCAAATCAGTTCCATTGTAGAATAACCTCATATGCAATTATTCATCACAGGTACGCCCTGTGGCTTTTTTGTCCTTCCCTCCCATGTCTTAATCTCGCCTTACGTTGAGGGGATTTCTCTCCATCGAAGGAGCGGGAAAAAAGAAAAAGAAACCACAATTTGCCTAATCCAAAATTATTTTGCCATAGGCAAAAGCGGGGAAAGGAATTTTTAGCAGTCTGAAAAACAAGAATACATTTATGTGATGCCATCAAGCTAAATGAGTTGTAAGTAAGGAATTCTGACTTTGACAAAAACAACACAAGTCAAATTTACATAATAAACCTTTTAGTAAAATTAGAAGCCTATAAAACAATTCTGTTAATCATCTTTGGAGTGTGGTGAAAAACAAGACTACTTTATGAAATTAAATATGCAGCCAGATTTTACATCACAAAGCGATATTTACAGTTTCACAAAACTTGAAATTGTTTCAACTTTTCTCATCATCCCAAAATGCATAATTTGCATTCACATTAAGAAATGTACAATCTGTCCCTTAACTACATGTAAAGTAAAATGTGAGACTTTACATATGTAGGGTGCCAAAGTTTGGATATCTTGCTAACTGTAGTATACTTTTAACCGGCAATTGGGTATAATTTTACTTGAATGATCTAAAATTAAAATACATCCAGTTACCATTTAAACGATTGACACCGTGAGTGTGTGCATAACCCAATTGGAAGTTAATTGTGTATCATTAACTAACTTGTTTGGAAAAGCGTTGTTTTGATATCGTGTCCATCCTTTGCATTCGTGTCACATTAAGGAGGTTTTTGAGTCGGTGCTTGCTTGCGTTTCTAATGATGTCGCCTAATTATGTCTGCTAGATGTTTTAATGATGATCTAAATGTCGTAAAGCATGCAGACATGAAGGCGAGAACATGGTGGGGAATAAAATGATACACTGACAGTTTGCATTTTAAAGGGCCTTATTTACTTACATGTAAATGCATCATGTAAAATGATGTAATATTTCCTTTAGGTGCCCGTCTGCAGTCATTTTCCAAAAGTTTCATTGATGATCTTTCATGAAATAAAATTCAACATATTTCAGGGGTACTTTAATGGTTTTCTGTTTTTCTTGGCATGTTCTCTGAAGGCAATCATGGTGCATTATCCCTTCTGGAACCAATACCGGTATATCGGGTTAAAACTCCTCAAGAATTTTGTTTCATCATTGTGATGAGGTTGGGGTGTAGTCTCTAAGATTTGATGGACAGCTGAAACGTGTCTCATCCCCAGTATCAGGGAAATGCGTTTCTTTCCGAGAGTACTTTGGTACCTGCAAAGTGTATCCACCTCGTAACACCCTTTTGGCTGCCTGCCACACACGTTAGCCTTTGGTTAATGAGTAAAAGGACTTCTTCAAAATGGGACACACGTTTCGTCCGGCGTAAGAGACACATTGCAGCGGCTGAATACTCGAGTACTATGACTGTCAAGATTGGGAAAATGATGGAGAGCTTATTTGTCACATGACACCTGAATTTTATGAACAGTTTCCTCAAATTGAAGAGGCTGAGAGCGAAACCGCACATTTACAAAAGTTGACACTGTGCTAGAATTACTCTCAAAAGTAGTCTAAAATAGACTACATGTACATGTCGATTCCCCTATAATCCCCCACCAGCCCCCACTTTTCCCCCTAAAAACACAATCAACACGGTGAAGCTTGAATCACATTTTGGACACTTTTTGTAGTCTTGGCTGCATACAGTTTCTAGCAGTAAGCAATTCATAAAATGAGCATCTCACACGTTTAATAGGTCAGCTGTAACTAAAAAGAGTGTAATATGTATGAAATGAGTACTCCTTCGGATTGAGAGCATTGCCGATAGATTTCTCCTGCTGCAGATGTCCTGACAAAATCATTCTTGGTTGAATTCTCTGATCTAGTTCACTAGAGAAGCTTGTCATCTTGTTCTGACCCAGATACAGCAACCTGAGACATGTACGCAACATTGCAACCTGGCATGCACGCAACGTGGCTCAGTTTCCCTGCTTTGTAACTCAAGCAATGCGCAAGGAACACGCAATAATGTTCTCTTTGGAAGTGACCGCATTGTGGAAACGGCCGACCGGCCCTGCACTGTACAGTTTTGGGTTTTGACAGCTCGCAGCGCTATGCTAGGACAGGCCCTAATTGTTAACTAGAGCAGAAGAAGCCGTATGATCGGGGAAATAGAAGGCCGGGCAAGAGGGGGTTGCAGATTTTTATTTTATTTATATATAACTGGAACTTGCAAGGTGATGAGGGGATTTGATGTAAACTCGAGGGTAGGATGAGGCGGGGGGGTCGGCTATAAAAGTACAAAAGGCTTAACTACTCGACCTGCACAAGAAAGTAATACCTAAGGGCTAGATGAACGCACAATTTACACTAAATGACGTCAAAAGGCGTGTTCCCATTGGACTTTCTTTTACGCTACCTTGGGGGAAGTTACCGTGACCTTGCGGGAACAATCCTCCGTGCGTTCCCATTAACAACTTGTTTTCAGTGCTCATGTGGAAAGTTACTGTTGCCCCGCTGTAAACTTTACCTGTCTAAGCCCATTATTTACTGCAGGCTCATGTTGTTTTTACAGGGCGAAACTGTTCCCACTGCAAGTTTTACATCGTGGCCGCAGTAAATTTACAGGGACGCTATTTCTGTGTCCCCATTGAACTTATTTTTGTAATTCTACCGCAGGACCACTGAAGTTTAACCAAAAATAGAGTTTAGCGCGGTCTTTGAAAACGGTTTGGTCAATCTTTAGAATTACATGCATCCAACAAGACCTACGGTATGACAGAAATGTACTGTCAAAGCACCATGGTTGTTTGTTGGAATTTGGCAGCATAATTAAAGGTGAATTTTTACCTGTATTGACTCAGACAAGACCAAATTTGCTGTACGTGTGAAGTCGTCCGCTCGTGCAGGTGTAAAGTGTTGACTTTTTGTGCCCAGCGAATTGTTTTGGTGTTTAAAAAGGAGCTGGTTGACTGCCGTATTATCGTCATTTTGATGGCCCAGTGTATGAATTTCCTAAGCAGAATGTGAAAATCCTGCTGCATGTTTATCAGTGTGGGTATACAGTCCTATCAATTTACCACAGAAGGGTACTTGCCCAGCTGTGTGGCCAAGATTTGTTTTTTGGAGGGGGGTGGTGAAAATGAAAAAATGTATGGAAAGATGGCAAAAGGTCACCAAGGCCAAGAATGGTACAAAACGAATACAAAAGTTTATCTGCCATTTGCTTTGAGAAAAACATCTTTATTAAAAAGCATTACTAAATTGCTGGTTATTTCCCCGGTACATGCTACACAGAGACATGAAACCTTCCGAACTACTACAGCAGAGATGCTAACATTTACGATTTAGGCATAGTTTGTACAATTGCTTCAGCCAATGATGATCAGTATTGTGACATCATTCTAGAATGCATAGCTTCAAATGTGGGGTTTAAATAGGGCTTGGGTGTTACAAGTTATAAAATTGTGTCCAAAGCAGGTGCCCTTGGCAAATTTCTCTTTTTCAAATTTTGTCAGTGCAGCGTTCTCCATTACCGGTTTTGTCTGGGCGTACCGCCCAGACAAAATCATCAGAAGTACATGTTACATTAGCGCCTAGACGAAAATTTGCCGCCCGGACAAAAAACTCGTCCGCCCGTACAAAAATAATATATTTTCCCCCTCTAAAACACTTCAAAAGTATAGCCAAGTCATTCCAAAATTAGGTGTAAAGTCCCCAAACACTGATTTGTCACGTGAGGGCGCTGCTCGGCGCCCCCGGACAAAATTGTTAGCAGTGGAGAACACTGCAGTGGATTTTGAAATTGGTTTTTAACTCCCAAAAAGTCTGGTAAATCTAGTAGTACAGGTACATGTGTAGGTGGGGAAAAAAGTAGAATTGGATCGGTATATTGTGGAAGTTTGTTTGAGTGGTCATTGTGGGGTTATTTAAACCACCCTTGGGTCGACCTACGATTCTCTTGGCACACCTCACACCTTATAACTTGGTGTGCCACAATGTTATCTCACAATGTTGTTTACTGCACTGTACAAGTTTGTTTGAGTGGTCATTGTGGGGGTTATTTAAACCACCCTTGGGTCGACCTGCGATTCTCTTGGCACACCTCACACCTTATAACTTGGTGTGCCAAAATGTTATCTCACAATGTTGTTTACTGCACTGTACAATGTAAAGCCAATTGATACAATAATGAAGCCACTATATGCTATATGCACGTCTCGCCAATCATGAACTAGAATTTGCCAAGCATTGCCTCCAGATAGATACAGAGCACATTCTGTTTCTGGATACGCCTCTGCGTATAGGTGACACAACTCATGTTACTACCCCCAAGATCGGTGTTCACTGGCCCACGTCACCGCTCCCTATACACACCGGCGATTTCTCTTCATAACCGCAAGCACTACTGGGGTATCTCTTCCCATTAGCTGCATCTCACTTGTAAATTCATCCCCCTTCGATGGCTGTGACAGCCCCCTAAGGGGTTGATTTGGGCTGGGTTGGGCTGGGGCAGTTTTCCTTGGGACGTGGGCCACGCGATATCTCATCAATATGCCATGTTTATGTTCCGCGGACGAACGGTTTCTCTGGCCTTGGGCTATAATGTTTGTGGGAGATATGATTGAAACGGGTTTTATCCCGCAAAGACAAGAACCGGGAAAAACAAGGAACGCAGAAATGTGCGCAAGGCGTAAGGAAATTTGTGCATTAAGGGTGGTGCCCCAAAAATGAGTAACATTTTGGCCTTTGGATGTGAGCGAATCAATAGTAATCAATTAGAGTAGATGGATATCTTTCGAATGCTGAGAATCTTTTTTTCTGGGGTGTCGTTTCAGATAAATGGGATCGCCTGGCCCTCACGTTTATGAAACAGGGTGTTTAGATCTTCAATCCCTCATGAAAAACTTGACACTTGCCAAAGTTTTAAACATGTTGACCTTCGTTCATGATCAAGAGTTGTTCTTTCAGTCTAAATGCGTCTAATATTGAAAGAGTTGACAGTTATAAAAATTCCCGCAAAATTGTAACAATCTACGATACTTGACCAAGACACAATGGTGTGGGTTTGAGAGCAGGGTGTGGGGTGGTGAAAGTGAGAAACAGAACGGGCTTGTGAGTAAAATGAAACTGCTTGGACAGTACTCAGGGTAAACCGCGGTGATGATATCACACAGCCATGTTTGTACAGCGTGGTGTTGACAGGCAGCTGGGTTGGGTGTCGATCGCATGTGCAAGCATGCATTGCCCCACATTGGTACTCCCAATGAGGAATGGGGACAGTAGAGGGGGTTAATGGGGCTTGTGTGTCCGTAATATGGAGCAGCAACAACAGTTGAATTGATTACTGGTTGACTAATTAAAAAAGGCCCCGCGTTACTGGGCTCAAATATTGAGCAAAATATGCAACCAAATCTTTCTATAGACAGTGTGACGTCACGGCAGGCCTCAATACATTGAGGGTGTGACTATAGTTGTGTACACCGACACGCCTCTTACTGTGCATAAATTTGGATAAGGAATGAGGTTACCGGTCACATCGGCTTTGACATCATTCCCTAAGCAAATTTATGCAAAGCATGATGAGTGCGCACACCAGCAGGAAAGATTTGAAGAGCGGTCTATTGGTTTAGGTCTATCATCCATGTTACCAGTGTTACAGATCCTGAGTATACATACATTAAACCTTAGTGCCAGCATCAACTTTGCATCCGAGACGTGATCATCCGAGACAAGAAGATAATAGCACTTAATATGTCGCCGGCCGAAAATTGTATCTGCTTCACTGCATGATATATTACTGTAAGCAGCTGATCATAGAAAATAGAAAAACTTCACCAGAAAGGGCCTTCACACTGGTCATGGCATGTCGGAGGGAATCAGAATGTCCATTTACTGCTTGCATAATGAAACAAATCTCAGGTTAATAAATTAGTCCTGTCTTGACAAATTTCTTGCTGAAGAGCTTAACAATTAGGTTGGACGGGGAAAATAACGCTGGGCGAGTGTTTGGAATATACCTCTCAAGTGCGCACACTGCCAGGTTTTAAGTGCACTCATATCGTTTAGGGGAAAAATAATAATCATGATTATGGTATCGTACCAAGTCGCCCCCGCTTTGGCCGAAAATGTCACAAATTTTTGTTGTCAGTTTGACGTTACGCAGCACAGTTGTACTTTACGTTGTGGACGTTGGCCCTGTTCCTATTCAGCCCACGATAGATAGAGTACAATCACCTAGGACAGAGCAGAACATCTGCCAATACACTCAGTCGGTTAATTTCGGATCAGCGCATCATTAATAACGCATTTGGTATTGTACATTCCTTTTTGCTCAGCCGGTCCACTGTGGAGAGAAACGCTGACGTGTTTCACACTTGCGTTATGGTTACCAACCCTTCCACATCCTTTTTTAATTCAGTCGCTGATTTTGTTTTTCATATTAAAGGGAATCAAGATTGAGAACTTTGATTGGTGCAGCTGTTTGCAGTAACTTGTAAAGTGCTAAATTCGTAGCTCGTTAAGGACTTAATACACAGGAGTTAAAGGTGTTAAATTGGAGTGGCTTCATTAAGGATTCATTGTGTATCTTTCCTTATGGATATTTAACATTTTTTTGGCTATGACATGTGAACTTTAATAGCCAAGCAAGTTAGAGGTTTTTCTGTCCCACACTCAATATTTCAACAGCCCTATGTTAGCTATTATTGGACTGTAATTGTACTAACTAATCAAAATGTCAGTTTCATGGAATGACCCAAATACATAATTGGTTTTTTAATTTTTTCTTGATGTCAAGTAATTTTGAATGGGTTTTGGTCCCTTAAAAAACAACTGCTTTCCCCAAAGTTGCATGAACATCACATGAAGTGTGCAGAGGTCGAGGGTCATGCATTGTCAAGTTCTGATCCTCCCACACGTCTAACCCCATTTTCAACCTCTGCTACATGTATTCAAGTAGATTCCAAGTTGTCGCCTAACAAAACGCAAAAGACCAAAATGTGTACCCTGTTGCCGGAATCCTACCGGATGAGTTTGGTTTCCCAAAGTCAATAATTAAACGGAATAATTGAATGGGATTATTTTCCATCTTTGTGGGTTTGCGCTGCAGATTCTTTTGCTGAAGTTCACAGTGCACAGAGATTGTTTAATCATTCTGTGCCGAACCTGCACTTTGGTTGCCACGGTTATCCAGAGTAGGCAGATGCCAATCATGGAGGTTAAAGGTCAATGAGTCTCTCTTTGAGTGTGTTTGACAGTTTTCCTATCGTACCGTTTGATAAGAATGTGTTTGCCGAACGTGATAAGATTAATTGATATTACGGTTTAGTTTTAATCGCGTGCAGAGAACACCAGGCATTTGATTTGTTGTAGTTGGATAAGAGGACAGAAATATCCGTGCTTGTCAGAATTCAAGTTAAAGAGAAATAATTTATATCAGATGGATGTTATGGATAGTGCATGCTATGATAAACACAAGAGGGCATTAAATGGGTTTTTATGATGATTTAAGTGAGGAATGCAATAGATAAGCCCCGCAATCCATTTTTATCAATCGACAAAACTGGCAACCTTTATGAAATATTAACGACAAATTGCACTTGAACGCACTCATGCCGTAAATCCATACTTACAGGATTTTGAAAATTCAAAGAATAAATCTCAACGGCACGTTACTGAGTTAAGGAATAAAATGCCCCGGGGGGCCCCTGATCAGAAGCGTTGGGGGTGAAACACTGATCCAGCGAAGATGGGAGAGCAGAGAATGGGGAAAAATTTAGAATGATAAATAATGCATTTCTCCAGCGAAATAATCAAACTGTGCAGCAGAGGATAGGTGTCGTGGCAACGGGGCATTTGTCCCGCGATATCACTCATCGGTGCGTTGATTCGGGCAAGATTTATGCAGGGGGGTAGAAGGTGAGCGTAATTGAGAAATCTGATGCTCTGCATCTACGGTTACCTTCTTTTTGGGACGGAAAAACGAAGACAACGAACGAAGACGGGATTGGATGAAGGAGGAGGAAGATAGCGGTTTGGGAGATGCAGGGGAAAGAAACAGAGAGAAAAGAAACAAGACAGGTGGTGCGAGGTAAAGAAGATGCATGGCCTAGTCTTGAGGAAACCATCCATCAATTGTTGGAAGGCTGCTTCCTTGGCAGCTAAGAAAAAAGGGGCAAGGGATTGAGGTAGAGAAGGGGGGGGGGGGAGGGGGGGGGGGGGGGGGTGAGAGAAAGGACCTCGGGAGCACGTAAATCAGCAGGTGATAAAGTGAAAAGGGGAAAGGTCTTGTGGAAAATAAGACTATGCAAAGTGCAGGAGAGGGGAGTTTGGGATAATGGCAAGATAGAAGGGATAAGATGGAAAGACATCGATGATAAGGAATGATGAAGAAAGTAGTATTTGATTGAGGAGTAAATTAAAGAAGGATGAACTGCAAGAGATAAAACAGATCTGTCTTATTCCAAGTTATCTCATCTTTCTCTTTTTAGGTTTAGTTCCATTTTTTTGCGTACTCACAGGTACATGTACTTGTTTTTGATCAAAAGTGTCTGGAATGTTATTTGAACAAATTAACATTAACTTCTAGTGCATTTAAATCGAAGACCCAGATTATTGTTGAAAGTGTGTCTGGGTACGAGACCATGTGCATGGCTTTTGACGGCAAGCTGAAGACTGTGAAGTCTAAAACCTGAAGGAAGAACAGTAAGAAGTTTAGGTTTGAATTAAGCATGGTCAATTCTATTGGACTTTTGGATTGAGTTCAACAAGGTTTTTGAGTTTGATTTAAACTACTCACAATAGCAGATATTTTGAGGGTATGCATTCCGCTTGAATGATTTTGTATATGATTTATTAGATAATTGTATCTGCATGACAGACTCGCCTTGTCACAGGAATAAGGGAAAACAGTCATTCAAACAATTACAACATACCAATAACCCTAACTTATTGTACCGGTAAGTAGTGTATTGACATTGTTTCAGGTTTCAGCCTACTACCAAAGGTGTGTGTCTATTGAGAAGGAAAATGCGTGGGAATTTATCCGGTAAGCGCCAATAGAAACCAGCACTGTTCCGCCGGCGCATACAGGGGAGAAAATGTAAACATGTGACCGCACAATGACTGATCCAATGCACGTGCTTGACCTCTGCATGTGACCTTTACCCGGCAAATTCACTAAGCGTGATGGAAGGCCAACAGGCTCGGCTATTTTCTGGATAAAGCGGCTCGTAGAAACTATTTACCGGGTTTACGCTGCAAGTTGTCGGTTCACTGAAACAGTTTTTACCACTATGACAAACTAAACACCCATGTTATACCAATCCCCCAGGGTACATGTAGATACAATGTCTACACAGACTGTTGGGTTTTGCCAAGACCTTGAAGCATCAATCATTGGCTGTCAAGTTCAGGGTCAAAGATCATCTCTATTTGTCAGTGCTAGTCCAAGGTGTGTTTTGGACAAATTGGTTACTTTTTTATTGTCTGGAGAGAAAGAAATGTTTATGGTTCCATCAAATTCAGGTGGCTTAAAGTCCCCAGTGTGTCATACAGGTTGCAGAGTTAGTTTGGTGTGAAATATGAGAAAGTCTGGACCAATGCCAGTCCTCAATTTCACATTTTTTTGTGGGGGTTAGAAGTGGGGAAGAGGTACTTCCATGGCAGTGTTTGTCAGAACATGAAGTACTGGGAAAGGTCACATTCCGAGGACATAACCTCTTATGCTTGACTTGCTGTTCTGTTGCCAGGGGAGTGCGTGGCAGCAGACTCGCTCTATTTGAATGAAGTATTACCCAGTTAGCACTTGCATTGTAACTCTTTGTAGAAGCATTGAAATTGTAGCTAAGCCCAGAAATGAACAAGATATTTGTGGCATTTGTTTATTTTTTATTACACGCTGCTGGTTTGAAAGATGGAACAAAATGATAGAAAGTATAACCCTCTGTTTTTGAGTTGTTGAGCCTTTTTTTCCTGAAGTCTCTGTGCCAGAAGCAAGGTGCTAGTTGGAAGCAATAAATCATACAGCCCTAGTGTGCAGAAGAAGGGGATCACATGCTATAAATATGTAGCAAACGATAAATCACAGATATAGGAACTCCACAAATTCTCTTCTAAATAACATTCTTGAGTCAAAAGGGGAATTTTCCTTTTCTAAAAAGGTTTTTGATGTTCCTGTAATAAAATTCAGTGTCACATACATGTACTGTATCGGCACTGTATGGCTACGGTTTACTGTATGGCTACGGTTTACTGTATGGCTACGGTTTACTGTATGGCTATGGATTACTGTCGCCTATTCTACTATTATGCTTGATATTTCAATTGTAAATTAATATAAATGTGCATTACATCTAAATTGTTTTCCATAGATTTCATTCAATCTGCAAACTGAAGTGTTGTTTGTCGTTTGCAACGCTGCTGCTTTGTATAATTTGAATTTTGTTAAGTTCCTTGCTGTCTGTTAGATGTGAAGATACTTCATATAATTGTCATATTTTCCATGTAATTTTGTTGGTTTGCAAGCTTAAGCACAATGGAAACCAGTTTCAACTGTTTATGTGCACCCATACTTACTAAAATAAAATTGTTGAAGCAAAAAGGCGGCTCATGACTGCTGAAATTACCATTGCAACACAAAGCCATGTTTACAGTGTTTACACCAACTGGCGCCGTTGTTTACCTAAAAATGCTGGCCAGTCAAATGAGTTTGCCATGGCAATTACAGACCAGCTTTTATTCACTATGCTGTGTTGCCTATTATTGCTTAATAACATCGCTCTCAAGTACTGCATGGCTGGACAGGCCGGCCTCTACTTTCACAAAAGTGCTTTAATAACGTGCACCACCAGCTGTGCCATATTGTGCCATAAGTTTTTCCCTCCCTAGGATACATCCATTCTTTCTATTCTTCACCCGACCTGCGCATTACATGGTTTTCATTTCCAAAGGTATCCGCTGAGGCTTTTTGGAAATTCTCGGCCAAGCCTGGATTGGGTTGCATGCACTGTTTTCTCTAAGAAGAAAAATGCCCCGGCCCGACCCAAGGAAAGAAAAGGAGAGGAAGGGAGGAAAAAAATTGTCGGCAATGGCATTCGTTGAGTGAACGGGGATAATTAAGCTTTGCGATTGTATAACCTTACCTGTACTTTATATGGAGCTGTATAGGGATGCCATGTCAGGCCTAGGGCAGGAAAGAGTTTCCATAGCGCCTGTGATAACATTGTCATGGTTGGGGTTCCGAGGGGGAAAAAGAGCAGAGAGAAAAAGCTTGTAGTACTGCTCAGAAATGGGCAGATTGCTCCATTTTATAGGCAAAGATCGGTGCTGAGTTACAAAAACATCCAATATGGAAGAGTTTTTTTTAAAAGAAGTGAAAAAAAGTGTCAAAAGCAGGATGAGCAGAGAGAGTTCCAAACTTTCTCAGAAGAATGTGAAACTGTTGATAACTCGAGCAATTGAAACGTTTAACCCATACATTTTATATGTACTTGTTGTGTGAAATGATATCATTCATTATCATCGAGCAATCAAGTCTCATTATATATCCCCATATTTCTCTAGAAAAATAATAATTATAATAACTGTACTTATATAGCACTAAATTACCTGGGGATGCAAGGCACTTACACAAATATATAAGACAAAAATAGACGAGAGGGAGAGACAACCAGCTATGATCTGGGGAAAAGCCAATGAAAAGTTTCTGACTTCTAGTGAAAAGGCAGGGAATAACAATACCCAGCAGATATCAATGTTGCGTGCCCATATTCCCTGGAATCGATCAGGGAGCAAGATAAACAGTTTACCCGAGTTCCACAAGGGACCTGGCTAGGATGTTTTCATGAGGCTTTCTCCCAACCCCCTTCAGCATCCAAGGAATAATTTCTGTTCCCTTTTTTTCTACTGCGGTGAAATCGATCGACCTGCGTAATTATGACCCAGAAAGTGCCACTAGAGAGGAGAAGTTTGCTGGGGCGGTTTTTCCAATCATCCTTTTGTTGGTTCTTCCCGTAAGCAGGTCTCAAATTTTTCTCTCCATCCGCCTTATCTTTTTCTTCAGCTCCTAATTTCATCTTGTTTTGAAGGGGTTGGAGGTGGGAGCACGTGTTTGCGTCAATCTGTGAATGACATCGTATATCGCGGACGAAAGCCCAATGATCACGTGTAGTCTTTCTCTCACGGGATTCCACAGAAATAATGAGTAAATCGAACGGGGAAATTTCCAGCGCAGTTGGCACCAGATGACCTCGAGTCGTATTTTCACAATCTCAAAGAACCCGAAGATGGCAGGCAACGAATTTGTCTTCAGAATGTTAAACACGGCTGCATCAAAGGAGATCCCGATTCGTTGTTCCTCGGTGGAATTCTCCGCAGAGGATGTCACATGGAACGTTTTTATTTTATTATAAAGGAAAAAGAGGGGAGCTTGCAGAGGGGAAAAAGATGTGCAATTGAGAGCGGTTGATGAAAGTCGGTACTCGGCCTCAAAGCTTCTGTGGGAACTGCCATCAGCTCCCCTCGGTAATTTAGTGCAAGAGATTTGATTTTCACTTGACTCTACACCTCCCCCTTTCTTTAAATACACCTTAACATACATGTAGGCTGACATAGGTGCAAGTTTCAATTGACACAGAGGCACACGTAGCCTGAATGCGATCTCGCGGAGGCCAGAAATTGAGCCTTTTTGCATCAACTTTTAATCGCTATCTCCAAGCTACATCTGCAAGAAATGGAAGGCATTTCTGTAGCATCCATGATTAAACAAGCAGTGAGCCCCAACCACAATAACGGGCCCATAATTAAGAACCCCATGGCTGGGCTGCGTTAATCAAACTTGTAATATCTAAATCACTCGCTCGTCTCGTATACAATGTATATACCTGAATGACTTGCCATATTTCTTTCCGGTGATATTATTGCCTCTGTGTATTAACCTTTGTATCTGTCCTGCTGTGCAAATATTAATTATTTGTAATGTTTCCAAAGTGGTCATTATTCCGAATTGAAAACCGGAGGCAGTGAGGATAAAAAAATGCACCCCCCCTCCCACCCCACAAAAAAAAAGAAGGAACTGAGCTTGATGTACTAGTGATGTCAGTCAAGTATGGATAATTTGTGGCTGCAGTTTTCATGACAAAACACAAGATTAACATGATTTCAATTTTAATATTATTAAAAGCCTGTCTTTGCTCAAGGACAAATTTTGCTAAAAAATAACTTGAATAAAATATGTTCTCGGTTTGCTAAAAATTTAATTTTTTGAAGTAAAATGTTTTTTTTTAAAATTTCAAATTCACTGTCGGGTAGTTATGGGGACTGTTTGCTCCATAACATCCATTCAGAAGTTAAGAACTTTGATAACAAAACAAACAATATACATGTACCCTCAAACTTTGTTACGACATTCACAAAGTTACTGATACCGGTACGCTTGTAACAATACAGTAGGCATCCTTTCAAAATGTCACGCAGTACAGAAAAACCCCACATGCATCAGAGAAATTTATGAGACACACGACGCAGGGAATTTGATTATAGCCATTTTTTGTCCTGTCAAAGGAGTTAGCCCTAAATTAAGCAATTCTTTCATTAACAGCTAACCATTAGTGCAAACATATTAAAACTCTGCGCCACTGTTGCCTAGTAACGTCCGTTAATGGTTCCCATGTCGTAGTATACTTGGTGTTGTCAGCGCCTGGCATTGCTGCCAATGGTGTTTGTTTGCTCTTTCCAATACCCAGCGTTTCCAACTTCAATTTCTAACAGTCTACATTCCCCTGCTTTTGACAAACCTGTTTGTACTTTTTTTAATGAATGTTACCTCTGAGAAGGTTAATGGCTGGCCTGGGAAATGCTCCAGCTTGGCAAGCTGTCTGGGATTTCTCTTCCAGAGTTCATGGAAATCCATCTGCAACTATAGGGCTTTTACACTACAACCTCTCAACCCGGGGCGAACTCAACCCGGGGCGAACTCAACCCGGGGCGAACTCAACCCGGGACCGCCCCGGGATGAATTTTCAACCCCGCATTCAACACTGCATCGTTTCACACTTGTTTTGGCCAAACTGGGTTTATCTCGTCCCGCGGGGCGAGTTCGACCCTGAGTTGAACGGGGAGGATTCACACTTGTGGATGCCAACCCGGGGCGAGTAATATAATCGAGCGTTGCTCGCATGCGTAAGTGCTGTCCCCTGCCAGAATTAGTTCCAGTTTTCCGAATTCATCGTCGCTTTTCTGCCCCGTTTTTCTTTTTTGCTGGTTGTGCCAGTTGTTTACTACAGCAGAGTGCAAAAGTGAATGACGGACGATGTAGAAAATACCCTTTCAAAACAGAAGCTCTGATCTTCACACATACAACATGCATGTTCATGTGTACACTGAACACATTCATTTAGCTGGTAGTATTCATGCAAATTATTTAAAAAAAAAAACCCACTGCAGCCTTGAGTTGGTTAAAAAATATTGGAGAAAAATTTGCCTTATAAATATCTTGGAATCATAAACAAAACAAAACAGGATTACAATTACTCTCTCCAACAAAAAATACAAATCTGTTGTTTACTTTGGTTAGATTGAAAAAACAAATTAATATCCTTTCTGGAAATATTTGAAATCCAAACTGTTGTCATAACTAGCTCATCTTACAAGGGCCCCGCCCATGCTGCAAGGTTGTTTAACACAATAAAAATATACTCTTCAATTCCTTCTGTAATGATACAACTCAGCAGGGTCTGTGTATTGGATTGCATTTTAACGAGGGTCCATCCTGGAACTTTTGTTACTATGTGAGGTACTTGAGAAAATTGCTTTGACAACACACTGTCTTCCATCAACACATTTTATTTTTCACAGGGGTTGGAGACGGAAAGGAGACCACTAATCTGTACATAGGGTGGTGAAAGGGTGGGGCAAAAAGTGGAGCATTATACCAAGAGTTTACTGTTCAACCCTAACCATAACCCAATAGATCCTTTGCATGGGCGGCCATGACAGAGAGCAATCACATTGTCACTGTGTGTCATGCATGAGTAGGCACTTTGTGGATCTATTGTCACAATAAGAAAACCTGCCTCCTGTCATGGCCGCCGGTGCATAAAGGCTCTATAGATAGATTTACACCCTTTAAAGTCATCTAGTGAAGAAAATATATCATTATGGGCTATCAGTATCAGAGTACAATAAAGCAGTACAGTCACATGATATATTGATACCACGTGATCCGGAATACAATCAATGATTGGTCATCGCTAAGTCGTCATTTCTCCAGTATCGAAACAAGTATATACAGCAAATGGTATAGACCATCGATGAAAACATGTTTCGATTAAAACATGTTTCGCAGAACAAGCACTGTTTGTTTCGCGAAATGGTGTTTTCTGTTTTAGGGTAATGCAGACAAATATCAAAGTCACGAGAAAAACGTTTTTGTTTCTTGTTTGGTGCCGGGCTTACATGTAAGCACACAATATGCTCTACAGTATAGTGTGAACGTTTCATTCAATTTGTGAAAAGCTGTGTATTGTGTGTGACCAATCACGCAGCCAAAATCACTTCAAGCATTCGCTTTCCTGTCAGTTTTTGTGAGCAATTTTGTTTATTAGTGCATCACTCAAGAGCTACGTGTCAAGTTATTTCTTGTGAAAAGGTCACTCACACAATATTTTTTCCTGAATCATATAAATGTCGATTCACGCTTTTGTCCAACCGATTTAAAAGCTTTTCTTGTTTGTTTCCTGATGATTTTTTGAGATGCTTTTGACAGCTGAGAAAGATCTACATCCGAATGTCAGAGATGCCAGAGAGATTCCTTGGGTGCTGTGTGATTTGCATTGAAATATCGATTGATTTTTCTTTTGATTGTGACATTGACACTGAAGAACATTGACACAGCTAACTCATGTTGATTACAATCTTTCTGTTCTGTTAGACTTTTAGACCATGTACCCGTAAATGTAAAGTCTTTTACCACAAAATGCGTTTTGACTTGTGTTCCAGTATTTTAAAAAATCCTGTAATTAACAACTTCTGCTCCACATCTTGAAAATTAAAAAGTACACTTTTGGAAATGTTTGTTTTTTCTCTAAATATATAAAAGATAGTCTGGGACACATATCCGACACTATATACTGGTAGTACCGGTATATTCCTTGAAGCAAGTGAGTCATGGCACCAGACTTTGCAGCAAGATGGAACAATGAGCCATGTAAAATTAGTTCTTGCAAAATGGTTCCATCAAGACCGTTTGCTAAGGCATTGACTTAATTTGCATAATTTGTCCCCTTCTTCCAAATGTTAATGTCAGCAACCCAAGTGTTAATCCTTAAGCAGATGGTCCAACACTTGTACTCAATGAGTGAACCTACTCGCTTTGAAGAGCTAACTCGAGGGAGAAAAAATGGACTTGAACACTTCAACTAGGCAGATCAGATTGCAACAAAATTAGAGGCCGTCACAAAATTAGGAAATAAATCGTTGGACAAGGCTGTACAGATGCGTAGATTTTTTTAATAATAAATCTGGGAGAGAAGACTAGGACAAGAAACTAAAGTACCTCGAGAATTGATCAGGCTTACAATAACCGTACTTCTCTTTTTGTGTCCGAGAAAAAACGATGGCCGTGGGTTTTGTTCCATTGCTGTGGAAAGGACTTACGTATAAAAGCAGATTCTTTTTCCTCGCTCACAAATTCTGTTCTTCCTGATTCATTGATCGGGCTCTCAAGGACTCGTGGTAATGACATTTTTGCACGCTCTTCAGACTTGGAATGTATTTTAACTTGGAAAGAGAAAGACAAAAGCCTATTGAAACTACTGTGTTTACTGTAAGGTTAATGATCGGCCATGCATAGTGCATTTCTAATGGAGATCTTTTTTTTCTTCTTTTGCCAAGAATTTTCTTCTCTTTTGGGGCTTTGTTATGTTGATATTAAAGGAAATGTTTTTCTTCAAACGATGTTTGTTAAATATTAAACTTGTCTTGTAGGGCTTCAGCACACTCTTATTTCCAAACTTGGCTGATATTTTCAAAACTACTGGTTCAGTGTTAGGTTTTGGCGCATACTTAGTTTGCTTAATCGCTTTGCAGTTTTTAGTTGCATAAAAATAGATAAGCTGCATGATATGAGTACGGTAGGTTGGTGGTGTCATACTGCAGGTTTTAAAAAAGCGTGTCCAGATCACATTTTCCCATGGGTGTTTAGATTTTGATACCGTATAATTTGTCATATTTTTCTCATTACCATTCTCAAATTTTGCGCTCTCAATCCGTATATTTTGAAGGATATCGTCAAAAAACCAGCGATGTTTTGCAAACTAATTTATCCGTTCCATATTAAAGCAATGCAGTGATTAAACCAACCTTTTTATATAGGCCTAACAGTATTTTATATGATTGTTAGGTTAGAGATTGAAATCCATTTTAAATCTAAACAAGCTCCTTTAAAGCAAGATAATTTGTAGCTAACAAAGCCAAAGCTGTAGGCAACCTTTGATAGTTTTCATGGATTACTTCTTTACCGGTCCCTAATGTCCTTGCATAGATGATATAAAAACCAAGAATAACAAACCCAAAGTGATCCAATTTTCAAACCGGTACTTTCCTCTCTGTGCCCTTTTTGTGACATGCTCACAGGTCTACCTAACAATCTTGTGACATCTGAGCCTATCCAAACAATCGGCCCACAATTTGACCACGGCTGTCTTGCATTTCATGTCCTAACATCAAGCAAGCAAGCAAGCAAGTGGGGTGGGATCCATGCACTCAACCCATATCCCAAGAACTACTTTATGTTGTGGTCATGCTATCATGAATGGAAGCACCATGCATGGGTACCCCCAGTAGTGTGCTTGCCACAAGATCAGAAATTATCATTGATCACTCGTCAACTCTAGATGATCATGTCAGTAATTTTGATTTTCTGCCTGGAATTCAGTTGGTGTAAGATGTTAAGATGCAACACTCTGAACATAAACTAGTTAAAATAATGTAAATTAATCATATGAGGCATCATTTTGACTAACCTTTGTCAAAGTTAGTCAAAATGATGCCTCATGTGACTAATTTACGTTATTTTGACTAGTTTATGTTGAGAGTGAAGAAACATACATCATTTACAGAACATTTTGGATGAAGGTTTTTAAAAGAGTTCATGTTCCTCCAAATCCATCCCAGGCATGATTTATTCCACTAGGTTGGCACAGTTTCTAAACATCCTTTGATAGCATTGTCACGAGTTGTGTACAGACCGAGGCTTTTCTTGTGGAAACTATAGTTATTTCACAGAAAGAGTAAATGTTAAAGATACGACCAGCTGTTCAAACCTTTATTCTACCATGATATCTGTTGATGCCATAATAAAGGGAGTTCTGCATATTGCAATTGATCATAAAAAGAATTATCTTTCATGACTATTCCATCTGTGAGTTGTTACATTTCGTGTTGACAGTCTCCCAAACATGAGCTAGACAAGTTTCTGGTTTTGAGGGCCATGGTCCTCCCAGGCCCAGGTGTTCCATCTGATCTTATGCCTCTCTTGAGAGTCAGTTGTCTAGATGTGCTTGTGTGGCACTTCAGATTCCTAGATCAGGCTTACAACTGTTTGGTGTGAAGTAATCTCCCTCAGGGAGGGTCAAAAAGGTCTGGTAACCCCCGTTATTATTGTTATTTGTCTGTATGGTTGATGGTAGGGGCCACCCATGATTTGGTTTGGCTTAGAGACTGCTCAAGTTCAAACTGCTGTCAAGGTTACTTGACACTAGCAATTTAAATCATTCGTGAATTTTGCAATGCGAGAGTGGAATTTTACAAAGCTGGTCTGTTGCCCTACCCTGGTAGTCCAAAACTGTTTTGTGTCAAATACCAGAAGTGCCCCTCACTGTAGAAAGATGGTTGGTTTCATTTATGGCTTTTTGCAAGAAATCTGAAACAAGTTGTCTTCGCTTTAGCATCTTAAAGGGGCTATGTCACAGTTTACGCATGCGCAGCAAAACTTGAAAAAGTGTGGCTAACTTTTTCAAGTTTTGTCGCCAGGTTTCACATATCCTATTTAATATTTGCCATCCCTTATAATTCTTTAGTAATTTTGGCAGTTGTGTACTTGTCGACGTCCAGGATGTCCTGATGCATTACTTTTTACTTGGAATCTCACTGTTTGCCGTATTTTTAAGCCGCCAAACATCAACATCACCGTGTGTGCGGCCGTCATTAAAAAGAGAGTTTTTTCATCCCATCAAAAAACTCGACAACACATGACAGAAACGGCATCGAATGATATGAATGACACAATTTATTTAACCTTGTTTTCCATAAAAATTGACATGCTTATTTGGTCCTGAAAGCAATTTTACAGCATACCTTCTGTCCTTGGAAAGACACAGTGGCCGCCACCGCTGTACGATTTTTTTCCCCAAACATTGGTCGCGCAATCGTGCGTGCGATGCCAAATCGAACAAATGCGCGCACACGATGTACAATGTAGTTGAATTCTGCGTATTGTAAACACTCATGAACGAACACACTAGCCATGCGGCACGTGCTAAGTACACGATGTACACAACTATAGCACACACACCAATGGCGTTGTGTAACAAAATTGCACTACATTCATCTGAGCCCGCACGTATGTCAAAATATGAAAGAATTTGGCGCATGCGCAAACCGTGACATAGCCCCTTTAAGCAAAAGTCAATGTGCCGGTGGATCCCTTTAAGCTTAACATCAGTACAATGTGAAGAGTACTTTTCCTGTAGGCAGTGTTTATTTTTACTTGCCCACCTCTGCCCAAGAAACCTGACCAGGGCAATTTAACACAGTCCAGTGCAGACTTTGCGCCAAATACATGTAAGTCCATGTTGACAGTGGCAAGATTTAGCTCAGAAATGTTTGTCTCGATAAAAATGTGTCAGAAAAAAATTGATATAAGAGGAAAAAATTAGACCTTACACTTGATCAAGTTGTTTCTAACAGAGAAAGGTTACCTTATGGAATCTCCAATTACATACATTTCGTGGGAACACATGCTGTTCGTAGCCAGACAACATGCTGCGTGTCATTGAGAGATGAGTAGGATCGACCAGATTGAGATTGAGAAAGAAAAAAAAATTCCAATTAAATGGATCCACACTATTACATGCAGAATGCCCGTGGGGCAGATATATTTTCCTGGGACAGGAATGGAAAAAGTTCAGAGAAATCCTCCCCGAGTAACCTTTGTGTAGCTGGCATGGAAAACACACTATTGGAGATAAAAATTGAAATCCTCATTCTTTGACAGGTCTCGTTTAATGAAAATAAACCAACTTGACCTAATGCTACAATTTTTAGGGCCCGAGGGACAGATAATTTTGCTAGGATATAAGGCCGTGAAGTGCAGAGTGGATTTTTGCCAAGGAAGATTTGTTGCCCATGATTTTGATGAGCTAACGGCCCCCCTCTCCCCCCCTCTCCCCCCCTCCCCCTCTTTTCTCCCCTTGAGAAATGCAATTTGGTAATTTGTTGCAGAGCTGACTTGTTGAAAAATTTGCTATTTTAATTTTTCAAAGATAAACCAGTTTTGATAGTAGGCCTCAGTGATAACATCCTGTCTGTGAGATCTCACTTAAATGTGCCTGTTGGGCATTCCTAGTGTTAGGCAAGTGTGAAAGCAATTAGGGGAATTCTTGGAGAATACTACATGTACATGTTTCCCTAGCAGAGAGAAGATCAGTGAAGTGTGAATCTCCCTTGGAAATTTGTAGGTCGTTAAATTTGTCAGAAAAGTGTAGGTTGAAATGTAATACTAAGGAGGGGAATCTACCGGTACATCCTAGCAGATCAGATCAGATTGTGATAACTAGACAAGTGTGAACAGTTCAATGTTTCGTTCACCTGTTATTTAAAATGTCATCTGAACAGACTAGCACAGTGCAGCCCTTGAAAGCTCCTAGAGTCGGCTCAATATAAATTGATTGATCATCGTCAGTTCAACAGTCCCTAAAAATAAATTGGATGGCTGCTTGCGCATGAATAGAGAATGCATTGTGTTGCATGGACCAAAGGGCAACACTCTTGTGTGGGCGGTAAGCCATGTTCTCTCTTGAAAGGACTACCCCTCCCCCCCTTCCATAATTGGTGGCCTATTATGAGGCAGTTAGGACCGACAAATCGTGGAGATGGCTCCTTCTTCGCCTGTTCAAATCCAGATCTGTCATTGGACGTGCCATTTATTTAACAGGCAGGCTTGTAGGTGTGTCTGGTGTGTCGAAAACAGGAAATGCTGGTCTGTTTCTACTGTGACGGAAATGCTTTGAGAGATGCTGGTTTTCCCTCAATATTTTGGAGATTTTTTGAGGTTCATAGATAGTTGTTATGATGTTGTTACACTGCATTTGTTTTCCCATCCACCGATGTCTAAATTGATCAGCCGTGTTCAACTGAAAAGCCACCAAGCAAAAAGCTGTCAAGGATTTTAAGTACGATACAGGGGATATGGAGAGAGGAAGAGAGAGGGAAAAAAAGAGGCAAAGGAGCCAGTGAGCGGTGCATCTCAAAAGCATCGGCACGTGTAATGTATCTCAGGCCCCGGCGACCAAGCGGCGAATTTATCCTTTAAGTGCGTCCAAGTAGTCAGGGAATTAGCATGCTTAAAAGCGTAATTGGGGCTCGGCCTCGGTAGCATGCAGACAAGATTTTCAAATCGTGCTGTGATTGGTTCAAATTGAATTACTCTTTGGGTACCTACGTCGGGCTCTCTTTAAGGAAAGCGGCTGGCGTGTTACAATCCGAGTTCTCGATGCATACATACACCAAATGAAAATAACCAAAGAGAAAAAAAAAGGTCGTTGAGATTTCTTCTCGCCTGTAAATTACTTAACAGACCTGAGCAAGATGTCCTTTTTTTTTCCTCCGAAGGGTTATTGATCTGCTACTACTGGTTTTTATCGGGGCGTGAGAGAGAATTGTGGGTAGAATGACAGTAACCAGGCAACAGTTTTTATTCATATATTAGCTGGCGTTCATTAATGAAAGATGCACTCAGCCGCAGGAACTGAAGCGTGTTCTGATTTGCCATGTTTGCATAAGTCCCTGGATTTATTAATAATTTAAGAAGTCAAATACTGGCCAGTCAATTTAAATCCCCCCACCCCCTCCTTCCCCTCCCCCCACCCCCCTCCCCCACCCCCCCCCCCCCCTCCCTCCCCCCAACCCCAACCACCAAATTGATGTATGATATTTCCTTGATGTCAAGTTCCCCTTCTCTTTGTTTGAACGTCACTTGGGCCTCGTATGTCAGCTGGTTTTATATTTTAATATTAAAGAGAGAGGAGTTAGTTGGTAATCAGTGGGGGTGTGGAAAGAATGCTTAGGAGCCAAACCTGCTACGGATAGTTCGTGTGTGTACGTACGGTAAACGGACAATACCATTACCAGTTATCAATGTTCATAACTCTGTATTTCTGCTTAACCCATTGGTTATTAGGTACAAGTACCTCTTACATGAGGCAGTTTGAGAATTGATAATTAATAGACTAAAAATTACTTGACATTGAAATTTGCTGAGCAGTTCAATGCAGTTTCATGAAGTACCCGCAAGTTACCATGCAAAAGCCATTTAGTAGTTTTCCAGTGCTAGTGCAGTGGAAGTATGTTCAGAGCCATTCCTATGACAATCAGCATCACACTCGAGGTTCTCTATTGAGCCCAAAATCTTTCCTAATAATTCCATGTCTTGGCCGTCCTTGATGACGGTGAATATCGTCCTACGGTACTAGATTTTTCCAGGATGCATTGATGATCTTGAGCAGCCAATGATGAATTGTCCAATCCTGCTCTGCTAATCCAGAAGCAAATGGCCACAAGACGTTCAGAGCCATTTCTTTGTCAACAGCGTCACTCTTCAGGTTCTCTATTCTCTCTTGATTGCCAAGTCTCGGCCATCCTTGACTATACATGTAGTAGTGACTATCGTTTTCATCCTACGTGTACCGTAGTACATTGTCTTCCCAGCATGCATTGATGTCTCGGCCAGCCAATGATGAATTGTCCAATCCCACTCTGCTAATGGACCAGCAAATGACCACAAGATGCAAATGGTTCCCTCGGGGTACATTTCATGAATATCTTTTTTTTCTTTCCCATCTCCCGTGTTCAATCTCGTCCCACATGCATTGTGAGGTAATTTTTAACCTGAGCTGGCCAAGCCCAAACCGTTGATAAGACCGTGATGATGAGGCATGGCCAGTCCATTTTTTTTCTTCTGACGGCTTTGAGGCTTCTATTGGGGAATGTGGCTCCTGTTTATTTTTAAAGAGCGCCCTCGCATGTTCTAAATGATCAGTGCAGAACATACACTAGTCACAATTAGTTAGGGATACATGTCAGTTTTTGATTTTTTTTCAAATGACTGTTTTCACCTACATGTATTTCTGTGACGAGGTGTGTCATGCAGATACAATTGTCTAATCATATACAAAATCATTCGAGCGGAATGCATACCCTCAATAAAATATCTGCGTATGCCCCACAATATCCCTAATTGGTAGTGTTTTCCTTTTTATTCGGAAAGCTATAGAATTTGTGTTGGCAGTTTGCAACATCACGTTTTGGTTTAATGAAATGTAATTTGAGTCTCGTCTCGAGACCTATTGAACATTGCGACAAGAATTATGCATTTTCCACTTTGTGGTGAAACTTAACCCTTCCAAATTAAAACAAGTTTGTAATAAAATGAAAGTTATAATTGATCATGTTTTTGTTTTCTTTGGAACAGGTGGAAGATGTAACGCTCATGATGGACAGACAAACCAATAGGCATCGAGGTAAGTATCTCTGGTCATTTAGGGGCTGTCCAAAGTTGTGAACATTTTCAAGGTTCTACAAAGCGTAGGAAGGGGGGGGTGGGAGGGTCGAGGTCGAGGGCTGCGTACAATTTTACATGCACTGTCAAATGTTGACATTTCTTGGTGGTGACAAAAAATGTTAAAGACGCAGGCTCGTCAATTGCGCGAGGAACAAATTTTTGCCACGAAATTCACCGCGCTCCATACTACATGTAGTTGGGCAGTCGGCTGTTACGATCCTGGACGGTGCAGGCTCATTGGTTTACGTACGTACATACAAACACATGTCTGCGCACACTGTTCGCTGTAGATCACGCCGGGATCGTAAGAGCTCGGGCAAGGTATGGAGCGTGGTGAATTTCGTGGCACGAATTAGCTCGTTGTGCATTGACAAGCCTCCGTCTTTAAGTAGTATTTCGGGGGGTGGGTCTTGAAAAATACACTCTGTAGAACTGTGAAAATGTTGACAACTTTGGACGGCCCCTTAGTATGTTATGTACATGTAGTATTCGTGAATAGTGATGAGCTCTGAACTTTGCAAGTATTACAAATTGATTAAACATAAAGAGACATCTAGTGTACACGTGAGATACGAGTGTAAAATGATGTAATGAAAATGTCTATCGCATGTAAATCAACTTACAATTGACTCAAAGATTATCCACAAGACCATTTAGGATCCATTTCTGATTTAACAAATTCCCCAAATTCTCTTTAATTTATATCCTCTTTATTTTCACTGCCTCTGCTTGTTAGTGCACTCCAAACCTTTCAAATTTAAAAGAAAAGCAACACCATGCGGTCGTTAACTTGTTATGGATTTTCCCCTCTACATGTACCGGTAAATGCTGTAATGTTTCAATGGTAGTGTAACTACATGTAGCTAATCCTTGCAGAGTAGAGTTTAAGTGAAGGGAGAAACCTGAACAAAATCTAGCGTGTGTTGCCATTTTGGCCCATTGGGGTAGGGGTTCGTGTAAATGACCTCGCCGCGGGGGCAAAGGGGGAGTATTGGCAAACGCTAATGGCCACCAAACCATTTACCCGGGAAAGCAGAAATTAATTGAAGGAACTAACAGTGTGTGTGAGGTGTAACCCAATCCTTGCCTAGTTTGCCTGTCATTACAACAGAACCTAACAAAAGCCGGCCTGCTCTCTGGCCAAAACTGTTGCTGTGTGCGTATGCCGATCACTCAACCTCGTATCTTGTATCTCATTGTAAACCAAAGATATTTTGAAAACCGAGGTCCGTGTAGTTATCGCGGCCGATCTCGTGTTCGGAAATGAATCCACGCTCAATGTGAGCAGATCGAGTGTCAAGCGTCCCAGCTTTTTGTACAGTTGGGATTTCAAACATTTTTACAGTTGGTAGGGTCCAAAAAGGCTTTTTGTAGTGCAGGAATTCTTAAACAGACATCTCGGGTGTCGGCCAAGAGTAAATTGCCGTCGTTCTTCATTTCAAGCTACATTTCCTCTCCATTCAAATCCACATCTCAGTTGTCATGCAGTGATTTTTTCCCCTCCTTTTTTCTACCTTTTTTACTTTGGGAAATATAATTCCATGGAATTTGTAGAGGGCTAGCACGGAGTGTGGAATTGCATGCCATTTGATCGTTGTAATTATCGGGGTTAAGACTTTTGGCAAGAGGTGCGGTGTATTATTCAAAAAGGAGGGGATTTGAGAAGGTGAGGTTTTAAAGAAAGGTTGCCTTTTTTATTTTGATATCAGTAACTTCTGGGTTATTCCATGTCAATTCAACGAGCTTTTGGACCTGACCCTCACAGATTGAAATGAAATTTGGTGTGCTGATTGGACTCCTTAAGAAACCCCGAGAACTAACATTTTATGTCATTTAGTCAATTCATTTTTGAGATATGGGTCAACGAATTTTGACTAAATAGCATGACCTGCTAGGTTTAGGCAGTTATATCTCTAAAAGCTCTTGGGGGGTTGGTGGTTGGGTGCTGGGTCAGTAAATCTCTGAGCCAACTTGCTGGCAATTGTTTGCAAACAATTAGTTTGACATCTTCTCCCATTTTCCTCTTCCCCTTCCCCGGCCCCATTAAATTTTCCCCTTCCCGCTCCTCTCTCACTTCCTCACCCCCCTCACCCCCTTCTCCCTCCATACCTGCTCTTTTAACAATTCCATTACTGTTACCGTGAGTGATTTCTGGTCGCATTTGTTACCTGGTGGGGGTGGGGGTGGTTGCAGAGTACTTGAGCCAAGGGCCAAAATGTTCCAATGCACACGCCTAAGAACTATGCCAAAATATTAACAAGATGGAGACTACAGAGATGCCATACCACCGTCCCCCGGATCAGTCGTAATTTCCAGCCTTTTTAGTGGTTTGCAATTCAGAACTGTAAATCTGAGCGTGTCGTGTTCATCATGAATTTACATTAATATTTTTTCCTCAATCTTGGGCACCGACTGCTGACAAACATTTATACTTCCTATAGAAAGAGAACACAGGGGAAAAAAAAAAAAGGAAAGAAAAAGGAAGATGGGACAGGAGACACGCGGCTCCAACACATTAAAAATAGAAGTCTCACCGTGTCTTGGGACACTGGCTCGTAAGAGACAGGCACGGAGTAAAAACAGGAGAAATTGACTTTCATGGCAGATTAGGATTCCGCTCAACTCGACCTGGCCGAGGCCCGGCCGACTCTTTGGCTGCCCACGGAAGAGGTTTAGAGTCAGTAGGTTTGGCGCCAATGTGATTAAACGCAGTACTTGAGGGGTCTTTGCATTCGTTCACACCTGCCGGCCACAGCCGAGCCAGTATAAATTTAATTGTAGGAGATCCTTTCAGTTGGGGATTGCCGGTAGAATTCCATTTTGTTAAATGACACGAAACTGTCAGGAGAGAGTTGGCGTCGGCGTCCGTGCTCAGAGAATACCGACCTGGATTGCTGCTCCGGCCAGGTCACGACCCATGGGCATGGATTTTTCCTCATATTCTGTCTTCCGTCTTTCACTCTCCATTTTTAAGAGAAAAGTTGTCTTAGGTAAGAAGTGCGTACCGTCGAGAGGGCCGTCCAAACGTATTCATTTCCGTGATAAGACACTATCTGGTCCGGCACGCTCGCCAAGCAGTATTTTATTACTCCAAAATGCATGCGTGTGCAGGACTTGTGGACTGAGAAGAAAAACACAAAGATTCACGTGAGACATCGCTGGAATGTCTGTGGAGACAGTAAGGGGAAGAGGAGCTAAATAACGACTGGAGGGAGGGGGGAGGGGGGTTGGGGGGTGTTGGTTGTAGACTACGTGGCAGCAGTATCACACGTCTAATAGGTGCCGCAGTCCGTGTAGGCGTTCGTTCTCTTTTTCTCTCTCTCTCTCTCTCTCAACTGATAATGGATACATGTAAATTTTAACACGGACGTTGGCCAAGCGCCTCTCTTGCAATTCTGATATCCCCATCGGACTCTCGAGAGCCCTGAGCTTACAGACATCTTGGCCCCAACGTCCGAATTCACCTGTATGCGAGATTGCCCCCGACAAGCAGCTGGATCAGTTAAGAGCCACACAAAATGTTTTCAGATCACCACTAAGTGGCTGAAATTGCACGTTTCGCCAACTTTCTGTTCTTTTTTTCTTGCCCTTTCCAAATTCCTGTGTTTTTACTCTTGGCATGTTTTGCCCTTTCTGACCAATCTCTGAAGAATAAAGTTAGAGAATTCATGTCTGGACATGCCGTAAAGTCAGTTTAAAAGAAAGGAAAAGGTAAGGAGAAAATAGCGGAGGAGGGAAAAAATTCTGGAAACGACTGCAGACAGGTGAAGAATCAATGTTATGCTCAAGTAGATCTGATTGGGAGTATTGTGCCGCCACACGTTGGCTATTTTAAGATTTCTTAGTAGAGCACGCAGCACGCAGAACGTTAAGCTCAGGCAATGGGGACTAACAATAATATAAATCTTGTGTCGCAAGGCGTCTGTGAGCAGACAGTATGGCTCCTGGTCAGTGAATTTGCAATTCAAGAAGGGAAGATTTGGAGAAAAAGTAGAGAATACGCATTTAAACAAAGTGTAGTATGTTTTTGTGCCCTGCTATATCAAACAGAAAACCCAGTAACCTGTTTTTAAAAAAATCACCGGGAAATCATCTGTGATTTCACCTGCAAATGTCTGTCTGTCACCCATTTGAGAATACAAACTTGTCTCATATAAAATACTGGACAAGGAACAGTTTACTACTGCCAGACAGATTAAGATCATTTTGCTCCCCCACTCAGGATTAAGCATGATTCTTTCACACTTGACCATCTCACCCAAGGAATCTCAATATTGCTTACATTGGGTGGGTTAAACCCACTTGAAAATGTACATTTCACACATTTATTTCTTGGAGGAAGCAAATACCCGAGGTTAGATGTAGGGTGCTGGTGGCAAGACGGGGGGAGGTGTATTGACAAAATACATCATTCATCTACATGTACAGTATTTACTCTTAACAAGTCATGAAGAGAAATTACACACACATTAAGAGTCTTTGACACATTTTCCCAAACTAATTCCATAATGCTAAGAGTGATGATTTTTGTGTGTAATTTTAAGCCAAAATATAAAGCAATATAATATAGTTTTTGTGCAATTCGTTTAAGCCACGTCAATATCAAGCAAACTAAAATGGGCTCCAGTTTAAAATCAATTTAACACTCTTGGAGGCAATATCGCTGTGACCCACTTTGCAGAATTAACTGGGGCAACGCAGACAAACCACACAGTGTAGATGCTTCCGCCATTCACCCATAAATTTCATTCCGGGGTTTGCCGCTCGCCTTCCCGGGATTCGTAATCGAATCTGTGTTTTTATTTTGCGAGTCTTCACGTCTGATCTTTAACATATCCCAAGCCCCGAAAAACAGCCTGACGGTTCCAGAGTAAATATCACAACCGTTCACACGTGGATCACGTGTATGTTCAGATTCTGATTTCAGGTTTGTCGGAGGTGATATTGGAGTTTGGGTAAGAGTTGAGTAGTTGAAATTTGTTTTTCTTTAAAGTGACTCATCAAGCATTGGCAAGTGTACATGTAGATTCGATGAAAAAGAAACCAAACTTAGGAGTGAGAAGATTTTGTGAGAAAACACTTTCAGAAATTGTTCAGCCAGTGTGATGTGTTTTGTACACAAGGTCTGAAGCCATGATCGACTTCTTAATTCTTTCTGGAGTTTTCCCTCTCCTAGAGGGAGGTTGTATTGTAAGTTAATTTGAGTCGTACACCATCTGCAGAACGTTCCAAAATTTTCTCCAGACAATTCAGTACCATCACAACACTACATTTGTAAGCAATTGAAAAGAGATTTTATGTCAAATATCATCCATGGTTTTAATTCCCACAATCTCATTTATATTGCGTTAAAGAGACTGACATTTTTTGCATCACCTTGTCACAAAATAAATGTGCTATTTGATACTCCAACCAAGATGGCCGCCTTTAAGTCCATTTTTTACGCTCGCATACTGCGTGACATTCCATTTATGCCTTGAATTTCCCCCCATATCTTCTATCTCCGCAATCTTCAAATCTAATCAAGAGCACTAAGTCTCCTCCAGAGGCCATGAAGTCGCCGGTGGTTTTCAACAAAAGATAGAATAGAGAAAGGTAGGGAGCAAAAGGAGTGGGGGGAAAAATAAAATATTTTCTTTTGTAGAGTTCTGTTCTATAACCTTATGATGAGCTGCGGAGCATTTTGGTTTGAGAGAGAGCGCGTGTGCTGGAATTCATTACCTTGGGCATGTTTGAATGCTGCCATTTTAAGCTTTGTTCATTTCAGCCATTGTTGTCTTCTACTTCATGACTTTTTTCTCCTACTCTTTTTTTGTAAATGCTTGAGGCATTTTTTGCCCTTGGCCGAGGAGCAGAAAGAAACAAGCCACTATCTTGATGCATGGATAAGTTTTGTCACAGAAGCTCGGATGTGAAGTAGTCATTTTCCCTCCGGGATGTAAGCAATCCCAAGTTCACACATTTTCCTAGCCCCTGAAGGCATTGCCATTTTTCCCACCCGTGAATGGGGAAAAGAAAATGTCATGCTTTTTGGCTCGGCTTTAAATTCGATTTTGTTTGCCTTTACTGCCTACAAATTCATAACATTTACTTTTGAACTTCTGTTTTACTGCACTCCTGTGGCTGTTAATATTTATTTGTTTGTAGATGCTGGGAAAAGATTATGAATCTTTTAAATTTAAAGGCAGAGGCTCGTCAGCAATGCACGCGCACCAATTTCGTGCCACAAAATACGCAGCTCCGTGCCTTTGCTATGGAGCTTGTTGTCATGCCTAATTGAGGTATAACTTGGAGTCCCACAAATTCATTTTTGTATATGACTATACACCAGTGTTGTAGTACTCGAGTCCAGGACTCGAACTCGACTCCGACTTGAGTCACCATTTTCGTGACTCGGACTGGACTTGAGTCACATTGGAAAATGACTCGGACTCGACCATGATGACTTGGACTCAAACATGGTGACTCGTGACTCACGAGTCACATATTTCAAAAAAAGTAAAAAGATATATATTTGCCCGCTTAATGCAGGATTCTTGGGAAAGAAACGGGCCGATGCGTGGATTTGTACAATGCCCCACCAGGCTGGCAAAGAGCGCATGAGTATACGTCATCATTTCACATATTGTTTGAAAAAAATATAGCAGATTCAGTTTCATTAATTTGGCGAACAAGTGACTCGTGACTCGGACTCGGACTCGAGGCTTATGACTCGAGACTCGGACTCGGACTCGAGGCTAGTGACTCAAGACTCAGACTCGGACTCGATATTGGTGACTCGACTACAACACTGCTACATGTATACACATGTACATGTAGTCCAAAGAAAGTTAAAATTCAGCAGATCTAGCTAAAAACAAGAAACGGAAATTAGTCATCCGAAGTAATAATTTCACACAAAAAGGGGCAAATAATAAAAGTTGCCCTTTTTACAAGGGGAGAGTGCTTCAGTGGAAAATACATTAAACACTTAAATTTGAAAGACGGATATGATTTAATGGCTGCCTTTGACAGTTGAAAAATACAGGTTAATTTTGAGGTTGTGGTTACAAGACACCAAGATGTTTTTGTGGGACGATATTTCATAGCCTATTGAGAACCAGAGTCCTCCTTTGCATGCATTAAGTGGATGCTGGCAGGAAATTGTTAAGCTGCTGTATGCAGGTGTGTTGCGTGATACGGACTGGATGATTTCTGAGAGCACTCATTTTGATCGCATTCTGGGCCCCTTCCTGACGCATCTTGAACGCAGCCAGCATCTGGCAGGACGGTACATCGGATTCCCTTCCACTACGCTGACTTTCTGGATCGCCGCCGGGGGTTGACGACCGACGCAAGCGATGGCGTAATGCACTCGACCTTCCTCGTGACCTCTTCTGTTCAATCATTCTCTCCTTCTTCTCGTCTTCTCTGCGTCATCTTTTTTCCCCCTCTCTCTCTGATCCAGCATCTTCTGCAGGCTTGGAAATTTACTAGCTGGTTTTACTGTTTAGTCAGTTTACCACGAGGGATTAAGTCCATAGGAAAAAAATCTTGACAAGAAATGATTTTATATTTAAAATACCCTTGTCATTCCAGTGTGAATTTGGAGGCTACTTAATTCAGGAATCGCCATGGTGATATTAAGTGACTTTTTCCTTCTTGACCAAATTCCTCTTCTTTGTTATGCAAATTAATTCTTTTTGCATCAGGACTATTGATTATTCCTTTCGACTGCTGAAGATAACGGCTTCCTGCTTTCAGCAGCGTTTCGTAGTTTCTGATTAAAATTGATTTCACTCTCTGGATTGGATTTTATCTTGTAAAGAGTAATTACAACGGGCCATTCTAAGGATCTTAGCTAGGCAAGACATACTAGAAATCACATAATTCTTATTTTCTCATTGTTTGGGGTGTAAGGTATTTATAAATACCTTAGACAGTTTACGCATCCCTATTGGCTGAGAGCACGTCACGTGGCTAGTCTTAAATGGACAATAACGACCGGCCAGTCTTAAACACTTTTTAGCCTGGCACATGCCCGCATCCTATTCAGCGCGTATGGAACACACACACTCGCACAGAAACTGCACGCACCCGGAAGCAAAATGTGCATTGTGACAAGTACCGGTTGGTGTGCATACGTGTACAACACGCCACTCAACGCACAGCAGTTTAAACAAACGAAATTGCAAAATGAACGAAATTGCAAAACGACAAGATTATCGAAAATATTTTGGTGAGTTTCACTGATTTAAACAATAAAAGGTATTTATGAATAGAAATAAAAGTGGGTTTGGCCAGTCTTAAACTGATCCGTTTAAAACCAGCTAGGGGCCTGGACGAGTGATAATGGCCGGAGTGATAATGGCCGAGCCACTTTTATTCCATAATTGATATTGATAGTAATGGTACTTAACTATTTGCAATGCTAGTGTTGGCTTGCCTCTTTCAACGCTCAACAAATATTATAAAGCAGATACAAGCATCATCAGCACTTTTATCATCCAGCATCTCACAAACAAATTGCGGGGGTTCTAGTCAAATTACTCCAAATCGGTCAATCTAGGTTCACTTAATGCTACGCTGTGCACGATCACGCTTCAGTTGATCATCACAAATTGAGAAAACCCATCCCAGGAAATTACCTAGAAATCGGACCTAAATCTTTTCCTTTCCTTTTCCCTATTTCGTCTTCTGTCAGTGAAGTGAGAGGAAACTATCCATCCAAGCTAAAAATCAATCTGATTCGTCTTGGATGCGAGCGCAAGTGTGTCTTACCGGAATCGTGCCTATCTTTTGCCAATATCAAATTGTCCTCTTTCACTGTTAAATATCAAATTCTTGGGACCAACTCCGCATGATCCGACGTTACACAATCGCAGATGTTGGCCGCTAGGCGCTAAATGGCAGCAACAACAGGAAATTGAAACAAAATGGACGTGGCTTTTGGCTCTCTTGCACAAAGATTGATCGAGTTGAACACGTTTCTGACGTATGATGTGAATGTCACAATGGGGCCCATAAAACCTGACGCACAGGAGAGCTATCTGCTGAGCAAAAAGTCAACGGTGGTCATTTGTTCGGCACATTTACACGTAGCTCACCGTGTGCAGTAATTGTTTTATGTGTTATCTGCCTAACGAGACTGCGAGGTGACAAAACTTTGCTGAGCCAAAATGAACATAACTAGCAAATGAAAACACATCACCTATTGATATGTCAAGACAGTGGACCCGGCGAAGTCACAATTTTGTTTTTGTATCTGAAAACAAATACTGTAAAACGCTTTTGCTTTTACTGAAAATGTAACATTAAAAGCACTGAAGAAAATGCAACGCTTGATGCAAAAGAATGATAGAAATTGCCCTTAAAACGGTTCTTAGCCTGTCATTTTGAACAGTTCAGCAAACAAAAAAGGAGGGAAAGGGTCTCGACATTTCTGAAGTGGGTTCAACCATTTGAGTGACAGTTTCTTAAACAATTCTGCATGCTCATGACTTATCTGATCTTATAAAGTGAAAAACTCATTAAAAAGAGAAAAGAAAATTGTAAATTGGCAGGCAGGCGGAGAGGGAAATGACCTGAAAGTATTAATCAAGATAGATTTAAATGAACACTCAAGATCACAATTTTAGCCGGTGTGTGTTTAACCAATCTAGTTTGATGGACGCCAGTGCCCCATGTATCGGCCCAATCTGCACTGTTCCACTTGTCAGCATGTTTTTAGTTGGTTTGTCACTCCTTCATCATGTACACTGCAATGAGCATCTCGTTCCCTCGGTGATGGAAGTTGCAAGGTCACACTTTATGCTGTGAGGCGGTTTAGCAAACCATTAAAGGCAGGGGAGGAAGGGAAATTAAAGAAATTGGGGGGCTGGTCGTAGTTGTTTGCGACCCTGCGTTCGCTGCACTTTGACCCTTGTCAAAAAGTGCAGATCGCAGGTAAGTGTTTGTCTCACAGACTCCGCACTCCCACCACAAAGAGAAAAAACAAATTATGCAACACTAGGGGCATTTTTATTGTACTTATCGCACATAATCCTCTCTTGATAAGATTAATGAATTTGTTATGGAATATTTCAGTACAAAGCCACAAAAGAATAAATTTGATGGTGGCATTTTAAAAAGGAATTTCATTTTATTTTTTTGCAAATGTTGACCCTGAATTGTTTAGTGCCAAGCATAAATGATGTAAACTTCTGATAGTTCAGTGAACTCCCGTGTCCTTTTCTACATGTACATGCATTTCCAACAATGTTTTACTGCATTCCTTTCTCACTCGGAAAGTTGAAGGTGAAATTGTGAGAAACAAAATTAATCCATCTTCGCACACGTGCACTTTTTTTTTAAATCTTGAAATAGTTACACAGAAGTAACACTATTCAAAAATGTTACACAACAGACTTTTGTCAAAATAAAATGTTACACCGTATGCTGAGCAAATACTGTACAAACAATTTTTCAAAAATGAATATATAAATTTCAAGTGAACTTGGTGTAAATTTGAATGACGTTGATGCAAATAACCCTGTTTACAGAACCCTTTGTATGAACACTGGCTGATTTATCAAGTTCAAATGTTTCCCTTTGTGTTTTTGACAAATCTTTTTATCCGAACACATCTTGATTATTTCCTTTCCACAAAAACATTCCCTCAAAAGAACTGCACCGTTGTGCCAAACATTTACTACAACCATCTTGCAATCAGCCTTGCATCACTGCTAGAGTTTCTCTTTTATAGTAGATGTCCATTCCTCATTCACATCGCTGCCTCATTTGCGGCTTGACAATGATAGGAGGAGCGGCCCTGTGTCACTCTACAGAGAGCAGGATGGTTGGGGGGGGGAGGGGGGGGGTTGTTTGCTTCAAGGTCGAGGTCAGGAAATGATCAGTGAACTGGGAGCATGCAGCCCTTAAGCGGTCGTTGCCCCATTGCAATGCGCCATGTGACCCCTAACAGCAAATAGAAAAACGGGCGGAATTCTCTCCATCTGCATGTGCATGCACCTATTGTGCATGCTAAAAGCCCTGCCTATGTCGTAATTCAATTTTATTTATTTATTTTTTTTTTTGCCGCAGTGGCTTTTGACAAGCTGTTTTTAATTTGGTTTACATGTATGTTGCCTGTGAAAAGCAGTGTTTAATTTGGGGGAAAGGAATGTTTCATTTTGGAATGAAGCAGAATTGTTTTCAGGGATAACAAAAAAAAGTATCAATCGCTCACTGGACGTGCTCCTTCTTCCTTTTTTCATCTCTTCAGTAGGCTGTGTACATCACAAATACTGCTCCAATTGTTTAATCTTCAGAAATGATAATTACATCTACAAGGCATTCTCATCTGAATTTGAATCAAAATGAAATAACCCGTTCAATGTGAATGTCACCAGCTTGTTTCTCCTTGTTGTCCATGTAGAAAACAAAGGCTTTTTGTGCCATGGGATTTCTGCAAGTTGCTATGCATTTTCTCAATGAAGTTAGCATAACTACTGCATTAATATTTATAAAGCACGACAAAACTGCTGTGCAAAATTTCTTGTCCAAATGATGCCCTAGCATTGTAATGAAATCATTTTATTGTTCATCCCTTACACACCTGCACGTCATAACATCTATTCATGGTCTTAGTCAATACAATAAGCTATTTGCGTAGTCTCCTTTTTTGGCAAACATGCACTATTTACAGAAGTAAAATTCCTAGGACCTTGTTTGTTCCCGCAAAACTTCACTTTGAGATATGACACGTATGTTTTTTAATTACGATGCGTTGGTGCTTTCCACGTTTTGTTGAAAAACGAACACGGGTTGTCACGTGCCTTTTCTGAAGGTCACTACAGCTCTCTGCTAATTGCAGAGAGCGTGCATTTCATCACGCGTGTTTTAATTGAGGCCACTTCAATACGGTATTGATTCCGTTTTTTCTCGGACCCCTCCCTTGTGGGAGCTTTGGGGGGAGGGGGGGGGGGGGGGGGGGAGGGGGAGGAGGTGGTCCAGGGGGAAGGTTGCGCTTCTCAGACTCCGATTGGTACCAATCTTCGAGTCTATAAAAAAAAAACATACACAAGAATGTTACATGATGGCAGCACTTGACATGTCTGGGCTTGGCATTTGCAAGGAGCATTCCTTACTACATGTACATGTAAGTCTACCAAAAGCTCAAAGATATACAATTTGTCCGAGATTAAAAGCACCCCTAAAACTGATGTGAGATATGAAAATATGGTCAAATTATACCAAGTAACAGAAGAAACACAAAATTCCAATTTAATAAAAACTTGAAAATTATGAGTGACTGCATAAAGCTTCCATGTGTAGGAAATTCCCGCTCTCAGATTGACTGCATTTTTCAATCAAAAAGTGAAGAAAAGTTTTAAGTTTCTTTTGTTGCTTTGGTCTGTTTTGTGAAATTAAAACTAAATGATAAGAAAAAAAGGTTAATCACCACTTTATCTAATGCCTTTCCACTGGTGACCATATTAGGGGCCAGGTTTTCTTATTTAAATGCTGTGACAATGGAACCACAAAGTTATACTCATGCATGACTCAGTGCTGTGACATTGTGATTGCTCCCAAATATGGCCCCCATGCAAAGAGTACATGTACATTACCAACAAAAGTCAGTACAATATTGTGACAGTGCCTCAACAAACATTGAAAGTACCTGCATTTTAATTTGGGTCATTTTTGGAGTAGTTTTCAAAAGGCTATTCATAAAATCGCATGTTGTTGACAAATTTGAGAAAAACCTTTCATAACCTACCAGCAATTTAGCATATCGCTTGATGTTTTTTGATACATGTAGTTGATTTTAATGATTGGCAGCTGCCAGTAAAATTAAATTCCCCTGTTGTGTTCAGACGACATTTTAAAATCGGCTACAAAACACTGCTTGAACTCAATCTCACTCTGGTTTCTGGTGTCTGAACAGTAAAACCCAATTTTTCTCTCGTTGTTGCATGGGAGTGCAACTGGGCAATAGTACCGGTACATGTGTACACATTCTCAACTTCATTATACTTGGCTCCCCAGTTTCACCATTCTAGTAGCATGGCAGTCAGTCTTACACCATGGCGTATTTTCTTGCTGCGTGTTCATTACTCCTAGCCGCTAGACAATTTCCTAATGCCACCTCTGTAATAATAAAGTAAACCATTGGAAAACAAGTACAATGTCTATATTCCCGTAGCCACTGGGACTCGGGTGAGTTACTAAAGATGTACCGTAACTTGGGTCTTTGGTGGTTTTTGTGGGTCCAGCTGAAACAATTTAGGCTCTGCTGCCTCGCCGCTTCCTCACCGCTTCCTCACCGCTTCCTCGTGTAACTGTTTAAACAGGCGGTTGTTTGAATTTTAAAGATGGGTAAATTTTAGGGGCTGCCATTCGGAAACGGACTATTACTCTAGACCCAGATAGTTTTTTTTTCTTCCATCTACATATGTAGACTGCATGTTGTCTGCATATTGTGTGCTCGGCAGGCCCTGTGTGTGTGTGTGTGTGTTTGGGCCGATGTCGCTGATTTTACGTGCATACGATATATGCAATCAATAGGTCTGGGGCCAAGTTAAATGAAGAGGAGTCTGCCGTCTAAGAACAACTATGGATTGCTGCTTTTAAATGGACTTTATACGCTTCTACCCTGTCTGGGGGTTTTCAAGTTTTTCGGCAATTAGGCATGGACATGCAGTGAGTTCGGTGAAAGCAATGAAATACTTTAAGAGATGGAGTTTACAGTCTTGAAAGAAACATTGGTAACAGGACAGGGGGAAATAAAGCTCACTGTGAGACAATTTGGACATGCGTTAATGTCATCTTTTTGTTTTTCGCTTTCATTGCAGGTTTTGGTTTTGTGGTTATGGAAAATGAAGACAACGTGGACAAAATCTGTGAGCTGCACTACCACGAAGTCAAAGATAAAATGGTTTGTACAATTCCTCTTTAAACTCAGTCAGAGGCTGTTTCAGTCAAAGTTTTATCGGCCAGAATTTCTTGCTATTGAAAAGACCATTTCAAACCATCGCTCCAACTACCCATGTACATGTATTTTTTACACATGTATGCAGATTGTGTACCTAGGGCTACGTTCCACTTTCGCAAACGTTGCCAACGTTCGCCACTGGTTACAGTGCTTTTGTGCACTCATCTATGGGAATTTTAAAGTGAAATTTAAAGTAAACTTGTGCATAAAATTACTCATCACTAGGTAATGTCACAAGAAACATCTATGAACTTGGATATATTAGGAAAATGGCATATTGAGAAGAACGACATACAATGTAGGTCAAGCACTGCAAGATTGGTGTGGTTGAGGGACAAGTCTCACAATTGCGGAAATTTGTACATAAGAAATAACCTTAGAAATAACCAAATGTTCGGATTATTGCAGGTAGAGGCAAAGAAAGCCCAACCAAAAGAAGTAATGATGCCGCAGAACCAACTACGCCAAAGGACGGCACTAATGAGGAATATGTACGGCATGTATGGTAAGTTGGTTTGAAGCAGCCATCTTGGATTTATGCAGGCCGCTCATTATGGGGTCATGTGACCACTCTGAACATCACAATGTCACAGAACCAACTACGCCAAAGGGCTGGGCTCATGAGGAACATGTACGGCATGTATGGTAAGTTGGTTTGAAGCAGCCATCTTGGATTTATGCAGGCCACTCATGGGGTCATGTGACCACTCTGAACATCACAATGCCACAGAACCAACTACGCCAAAGGGCTGGGCTCATGAGGAATATGTACGGCATGTATGGTAAGTTGGTTTGAAGCAGCCATCTTGGATTTATGCAGGCCGCTCATTATGGGGTCATGTGACCACTCTGAACATCACAATGTCACAGAACCAACTACGCCAAAGGGCTGGGCTCATGAGGAACATGTACGGCATGTATGGTAAGTTGGTTTGAAGCAGCCATCTTGGATTTATGTAGGCCACTCATGGGGTCATGTGACCACTCTGAACATCACAATGCCACAGAACCAACTACGCCAAAGGGCTGGGCTCATGAGGAATATGTACGGCATGTATGGTAAGTTGGTTTGAAGCAGCCATTTTGGATTTATTTAAGCCGCTCATTATGGGGGTCATGTGACCACTCTGAACGTCACAGAACCAACTATGCCAAAGGGCTGGGCTCATGAGGAACATGTACGGCATGGATGGTAAGTCAGTTTGAAATGGCCATCTTGGATTTATGCAGGCCGCTCATGGGGTCATGTGACCACTCACGGGGTCATGTGACCACTCATGGGGTCATGTGACCACCCTGGACGTCACAATGCCGCAGAACCAACTACGTTAAAGGGCTGGGCTCATGAGGAACATGTACGGCATGCATGGTAAGGTTGGTTTGGAGCAGCCATCTTGGATTTATGTAGAAAAACTCATGGGGTCATGTGACCACTCTGGACGTGTCAATGCCGCAAAACCAAAGTGTTTACGTTAAAGGGCTGGGCATACAATAGTATGCCATCTGTGTATTAACAAACGCTCCTCCAGCCCAAGTACATCTGCCAAATCTTGACTGCAAACCATTAAGGGTATTAACAACTTGTAATTTACTTCTTTTCTGTTTTCTCATGATGCAGTTGCACCCTGGAATCCCTATGCTCAAGGAACCTGTGCCAACCCAAGTAAGAAACTGTCGTAATTATTGGTATTTCCAAACTAATCAAATATGCAGGTTTTTTAATATTAGCCTTGTCCAGTGCGGTCTCTGCGTTTTTTTGCTACACAAGAGAATATCGGACCTTGCGCATGCAAACCATAGACGGCACCAAAACGAGCCACTGTACAACTCCATACAAATCCGTACGGCCTCACACACAGAGCCAGTTTTGGCCGAAAAAATAAAGAAAGACATGAAACCCGAAAGTAACAGACCTGACAAGGCGGTCTTTCGAGCTGTGCAGACCACACGTGACATTGTGTTGCGTGCACGCATTGCATGTACTACTGTATGTACGCCTGTTCTGTGACCGCACGGTGGCTTGTTTTGGTGCCGTGTATGGTTTGCGTGTGCAAGGCCCGATATTATTCTCTTGTGTAGCAAAAAACTGCAGAGACCACCTTGGACAAGACTAGGTTTTTATTGACCCCTTGCTTACACAGATTATGATGCTTCAATATTGACTCTATGTGTATGCGTTGTGTGTGTCTCCGGCGGGTGTAACACATTTGATTTTACCAATGGGGAACCTTAGTACAGCATGTTACGCGTGCCAGAGACGCACAACGTGCATTCACATTGCTTCAACAATGACGTGGCATTATTTGACTCCCAAAATTACATAGTAAGCACATCATATAATCTAGCTGGCATTGCAAAGTGCTTCATGCTGCAGACCAATCAGCACTCGGCAAATAGACCATGTGACTTCCGTCTTTAGCCTTTATAGACAAAGTCTCACAGACAACCATCTTCATGGTCAAAATACAACTGCAGCCAATTTCATGAAAAAGTGCGTAGCTTGTGCAACTTTTGGAAATGGCATAGGCCCTGTAGCTTACGTGTAAATATCGCAGGAATGTTTCACAACTTACACAATAAAGAGTTGTGCAGGTCGGTTTATGCAATACGTAAGGTTTTTGTGAAATCGGCTGCGGCATATTAAATGCCATCAAGTACGTGAATGCACATGGAAAATGTATAAAAAACGAGCTGATTGTTGCTCAATATTTGTTCCAAATACGGCGTAGCTGGTGCGCGTCACAAAAATGTACATGCAAGATCCTGACGCATGTGGCAATCTGTAGGAAGTGATGTCATCGACATGTATTGTCAATTAGCGTACATGCCGCTGTTCTTGCATAATACTCTGATGAGCGCAAGTCAAAAAGTGCTTTAGCATGTCCCTGTCCTTACTCAATTCTATTTTCCCATTTTGTAACACCAAACAACTTTTCATTTTGGCAATGATGCAATCACAAAATGTGTACCTACATAACTCTCTACTGGAGTGATGTCACGTGCATTAAGAAGAGTAACAAAATGAATATGTCACTATGGAAATGTGATGGCTTAACACAAAAATCACTTGTTTTAATGTGGTTACACAGTGGACGTTATGACTGACTTGTCAGCACACTGTATACATGTATTTCAGTTTGCCTAAACAATGTTCTGAACTCGCAATGAACTTGAAATAAGTATTAGTCTTCTTAATAACGTCCCCAGATTTAAATGTTAATTTTGTAAACTTTCAATCATTCAAAATATCAAAAACATGCCATCCTCTCCAGAAAAGGGGGAGAATCAAATCTGTGACACACCGCAAGCCCCGCTCCATCCCTGCTCCTGATGGAGCGTTAGCGAGGTTATTGTAAGACGTTGTATAAACCTTACCGATTCCCCTGTGCACAGCGCAATATCACAGCCATTGCTAAGTCAAGCAGCAACCAGCGATTGACTGACAAGCAGAGGTGCACGCAACTCACCTCGGTTTTAAATTGAGTCAACAGCCTCCGTGGTTAAATAACGAAACACCTTGCCTTGCCTCTCTTAGGTTTGGGAGGAGGACTGTTTGATAACAAAACGAGCATGCTTTGGCCTGTGTTGGCTAAAGACGTTTCCCTCAGCAATCGCTAATAAACAGGATTTTGTGCACGAGGTGCTCTGGGCATTATTAAACTACATCGCTTTTAGATAAACATTCTGAGTAGTGTCAAGCTTCTTGTCGTTGCACATTTAAAGCGGCTGTCAAACATCAGATCTTAAAGGGAAAGGAAACATTTGCAGAAGGTTGCTTAATTCTCCAGGATATTGCCAGTGTAGCAAAATGTGGAGGTTTATTTTTTAAACCAAATCCCCTCTTACCGTTTGAAAAATTACTTTTAATTTGCATCTAAACACCGTTCATGTAAGTTGCCATGTTAACAAAATTTGCCCACAAACATGGTTGTCATTGCAAAGTCTCTATTTTATTGTGGTTAGACTATATGATGAGATTTCACTGTACGTGTACCAGTCAAAAGTATGAGTGCTCTTCCTGGAAAAGAGGGTTTTGTCATAAATACCAAAGTTTTGCTCTGTAAGTTTTGAAATACTTCAAAATTAAAAGAAACATACATGTAGGCCTACTGTATGTTACTTTTGAAGTATGGAGTACAATACAATGGAAATTATGAACAATCCTTCTTTTATCTGGTATTCCAACATTTTGAAACTGTATTTAGGTCCCAATTCACTTCAAATGTCTTAATTTTATCTTTAAATTATGCAGCTAAACTGAGGAAATAACATTTGCACAAAGGAGTAAGAAAATTAGTCCTACAACATACATTTGTGAAAACCCAGTGCAAAAATGTTCCCTTATATATGTAACAAAGACAGAAAAAAATGTCACGATTGGTCTGTCTCTTGTTACATACGTAAACATTTGTACACAAGCTTTTCAAAAATGTATGTTGTAGCAGCAATTTCTTACCTTTTGGGCAGGTATCTTCTGAGGACAGTACAAGGAAATATCTTTAATTTTGAGATAAACTAAAGACATCTTAAATGAATTGACTTATTTTTCAAATGTACCCCATTACTGTGGAAAGATCCAAGAATATTAAGTACTTGATCAGTTGCTTCCCAGCATAAACTAACCCTTTCTAAATGCATTATTCCGCTCTAATGCTGGCTTTTAGGTTTCCTAAATGAATAATTGAAAGTCAAAAAGCACCTGTCACCGAAGGTGAGATTTAAATCTCTGAGGATTTTTGTCAAAAGTTTCACAAGTTTAATTTCTCCACAGGATTGAATATTTTTTACTCGTGGTTGGGGCACACCTGTCCACAGGCCTTCATTGTTATTCAGTGCAAAAGCAAAAGAATCAATCATATCGTCCCACTCTGGAGATTTTGTGTGTAGAGATAAAAGATAAATTTCTGGTTACTGATGAGTGTTGTATAATTTACTCACCTGTCTCATTTCTAGGCCTATCTCCTTCTATGCCGATCCTTCTGGAGTCTGTCCCCAATGTTAAAGGCAAGTTCCCGCCCCACACTTTATTCTCTCTCTCTCTCCTTCGATAGTCAGCATTGCTCAGCTGTCTTAATGTTGTACAAGTCAGTTTAGTTTTCTTCAATTAGAAGAAACATTAGAGCTGTCATGTAAATGAATCAATAATCAATCTTTCAGTCAGTTTGTGGTTTTATAAATTGATTGATTGATCAGTCAGCTGATTGATAAATGGATCTATAGATCAATCAATTAATCATTTATTGATTCGTAAATATGTCACTCATTGTTCACCTAATCGATATCTTTCAATAGATTGGTCAGTTAATTATCAATCATTGAATCTGTAATCAATCAGTCAATTCATCTAAGCACTTGCTCATTTATTTGACCGATGATGAGCACCTTTTTTCATTAATCGGTAATTGAATCCACCTGTGCATAAATACATGTATCAATTGGATACCACATTGTTCATTCACACATTCAGCAAAGCGGCCATCTGCACATCCATCAATTTATCGGTCATTCTAAAGCCCTTTTCACACGAGGCCAAAAAACTCGCAAGGCTTGAGATATTTTCTCATGCTTGAGAAAATTTTACAAAAGTGCCATCGTGTGAAAGGACACCATGCTTGACAGTCTCAAGCATTCCTTGAGAAATTTTCTCAATGCTTGAGATATTTTGTCGGAGGTCCGGACCTACGACAAAATCTTCCGCTAGCGGAAGATTTCTCAAGGTATGCTTGAGAACGATCGTGTGAAGGGAAATGTACAACTTCCTTTGCGACAGCTAACGCAATGCGCATGCGTGGAGACTTCAACACACGACCTTTGTGATAGCTTGCCCTAGCCACGTGTGTGCACTCTGCACTGCAGACATATCCGGCCGATGATCGAAACTCCGATCTTCCCCGCGCGACTTGTATAGCGATGGCCAACTCCAACATGATTTTACTGCTATTTTGGCTCCACTCTGTATCTCGATCTTCTGGGCAATTTCCCTCCAAACATATGGCTATTATGTACCATTCCATCCATTTTAGACTGGACGGAGGTGGTCTCCATAGCTTCGACTTTTTCCGCTTTTTCGACGAATCCGTTTTTTCTGTCGCGCTACGCTTTTTCGTTGACATGTTGTTGTCGGCCATTTTGTCTGTGTTAACCGCTGGTACTAGCAACATTTATGCGCATACTTTATTGGTCTGCTGGCGACCAGCGAAAAAAGCATACTCGTCTCAAGGAACGTTAGCGAAACGTTTTCCTGTGCCGTGTGAAAGTATGCGAAATCGCCCAACCGCACAATTGTAAAGTAAACAATCGCCGCTCGTAAAATCTCTCTCAAGCCTTGCGAGTTTTTTTGATGTCGTGTGAAAAGGGCTTAATACACCATATCAATTCAATCATTTATTCAATCCATTGGCCAATTATTACTGACATTCATCAGTTTAATACTCTACATACCCACATACCAACATACGTTATGTACATTACATACTGTACAGGCATTTGTATCAGCAATAATCAGCAATAATCATTAAAGGTTTTCATCTGGTACATAAAACACAAACACAACCTACACATGGGTAGCACACACTTCAGCAGCAGTGACTTTTGCAGTTTGAAAGGCAGATTAAACCCAAATCCTTATGGAATAGATAATTTCTTTAATACCATTTCTAGAGCAAGCATGGGCCGAGAAAACACTTCCAAAAATACTAAATACATTTCACCAATGAAGTCGCTGGTAATTTAAAACTAAATGTACTTTAATCTTAGACGTGTCTGTTAGGCAATTAAGAGGTGCCGTCTTTATTTAGTTTAGTTTGTCTAGTCCAATCTGTTTATTTCTGCATGTTTCAAACTCTAGCGTTTGTGACTCTGTTGTCATTTTGTAGATATGATCCTCAGTGCTGGAGACGTCATTTCTTTGTGGCATTGGTTCTGTGAAAACTCAAGACTTCTTTACTTTGCCGTTTTCTTTTTACATGTACTTGCTATTGTGATCTTGTTCCGTGCTGGAAATGTGCTGTTGACAGTGTAGAAATGTGCTTAAAGTCTTGTAAGATGTGTACTTTAACTTTGTTTTCTACAACCATTAAGTAATATTGACTTACTTCAAAGAAAAATAATATCTTATTATTTAAATCATAACTACAAACGTTGACTAAGTAGAGGAACTTATTAAAAGCAAAGGTTGTAAATATGAGCCCCTTACACTCTCACATGACCCAGTATTAGGACAATTTCAAGAAATACTGGGTCATGTGGAGTGTTCAAAAGAAAACATCCCTCGAGGCGTTGTAACCGTCTGAACACAGCTATATATTCTGAGAGATGTGGCATTCATGCAGCATTTAGTTGGTATCCTTTGCTTCACTTTAGATCCGCATTAGTACAGACAACTCTGGTTTAAGTAACTGTTTGTTTATACCAAAGATCTTTGTCCCTAAAGTCCATCACCCAAACTCCAGCCAGAATTTGACTTCAGCCAGAATTTGACGACTGTTCTTTTACTGATTTAAAATGTCAATGATTTGATTCAAGCCAATTTTGGAAATCGCTTCCAGATTGTTTTATTTAGGGGTATTTTCATTGCATAATCTCAACTAAAAATTGAATTAAACAAACAAATTGGTCAGTGTGGCTAGACCAAATTCATGTCATTTTATGCTCCAAATTTCAGTGTTTTTCACATTTACTTTTTTTTATTTTTTTTTTACCAAATGCCAGATTTGTATTGTGATTAGGTGTTTTTCTTTTGTACTTGTGGTACACCATTGTTTGTAAATATTGTATTTTTTCAGTTCTTTTAAGATCTGATTTTTACATTGAAAGATGCACCTTGGAGGAGATGGGCTAAGTCTTCAATGTATGATCTAACTTTATAGCGCTGTTTGCCAGATAAAACCAGGGGGTACCGGTAAGAACATTTGCAGACATCCAGTCGTTTTTAGACTTATTTCAAGTCTGAGATCACGTATACTTTACCAATTATGGGAAGTACCCTATGCATAACTGGTACATTATACACGAAGTTAGACTTGAAATAAGTCTGAAAATGGTAGAACTTATGGTGGATGTCTGCAAGTTTTCTTACCGGTGCCCCCTGATAAAACTGCTTAAAGAAATTTGTTTTGCTGGTCAAAATGTGGAACAGTACCAGTGAAAGTTTAAAAAAAATTTAAATATGACATGAGATCTTACCCAAACACAATTCTTCTCGAGGAAATTGCCTTGGAATGTAAAACAATTTTGTATTTTCTTCAGAAATGTGAACTAACATCTTGTTTTGTATGTGTTTTTTAAAAATCTTTTGTGCAGGTTACCCAGCAAATTTTGCATTCGGCCGGTCGATTCCTGCCTATCCTCCATTCACCCCTTACTTTAGTGGTAAGTCCTCTTGCTAAGCTGAGTTCATTTTTTTCTCTTCAATTTTGTAGAATATCTCGGAAGATTCCAAGTCCTTGGGAAATAAAACTTTATTCTTAAAGGATTTTGATGGGACTGTAGAATACATTTTGATACCATTTTCACAAACTGACAGTGCATGCTAATATTAGTTGTTCACATGGCTTTGTTGTGACAAAAAAAAGAAGGGTGTATCCGAGTCATCTGGCAGTGGATCTGGCTACGACTGTTGGCAACAATTGAGGGGCAAATGGGGCTGTAGCACAAGCTGTAGCCGAGTCCAAATGATCATTCACAGTGTTCATTTAGCCATGTACAGATACAGCCAGATGATTAGGATACAGATGAAAATGGCTTTAAAACAAACTTGATACAACTGGAAAATCCTCGCTTTAGCCTTCGAGAAATTGCTTTTACCAAGGAGCCTATTATTTTTTGGTATGAATTAGTCTTAATGAGTGTTGGGGCAGAGTGGCAATTTTTTTGTTTGTTTTCGAGGGCAGATTTGTACCCCTATTTCAAGGAAACATTTTCAAAAGCTTGTTTTTGAGGTTTTGGAATCTGTTGTGATATTACATCATCCAATCATTTTAGCACCTGTTATGCATGATGCGTTGCCTGATTGGCTAAGAGCATTTGTCAGCCTTAGCAACCATTGTCATCGTAGTTGCATTGCATCTTAGAATCCCTTGCCAGGCTTTTATAGAACTTAGAAAGTAGAAGTAGCAGCGGTGTTGTAGTGGTTGAGTCCGTCACAAGTCCCTGCAAGTCCTCACAAGTCCATGGTGTGCTGTGGCCCTCTCAGCCTTCTGACGTTAAACCAGGGATCTGTGGTTCAAGCTGCTACGGAGCAAAGAGCTTAACCACATTTGCTCCATCCTTTGGATGGGATGCAAACCATAGGTCCAGTGTGTAGTATAATAATGTTCTTGTTCCTTAGAGAAGAGGGCTTTGCCTCATGTTTCTTTTTTGGCAGCTTAAGGGCCTAGTCATCACACATGCATGTCAAGCCTTACCCGACTTGATTAGCACTGTGTACTCGGTGCTTCCTCGAGACACTATGAGAACAATTTCATACTTAATATTCAACTTAAAATTAATTCTCCCCGACGCAAGCCAAATCGCCTTCTCTGATATCAAGCATCTTGAAAATGATTTTATTAATACTCTGTGTGGTTAGCTTTGTTTTTTTATGATGTTCTGCTCATACATGTATGTAAACGAAATAATAGAAAACCACTGAGCATTCAGAGCTTTAGATGCTTGATGCCCATGTGTGACTGTGACGTGCTTAAGCATGCTCATGGATGCAAGATTTTATCATAACTAAACTCGTCAGAACTTGATTGAACTTGCGTCGGGGAGACTGAATGTTTATTAGGGTTTGTTTTTTGCCCTTTCCCGACTTGAAACTGAAATACTTCATAGCATGCTCGGGTGGGACTCGAACCCACGACCTCCATCAAATAAGGCAAACGTCTTAACTAAATTTATGATGAATTTGTGATAGACTCAACTGTAACATTGAGTAGATTGTTTAATAATTGTTCCTGTTTTGTTTTTGTCGAGGGATATGCTTTAAGACATGGCGCAGTAAACAATTCTGATTCTAAAAATTTGAAAGAAGTACAGTATGCACAAGATTTTTACTGAAATAAGTTGTTTTTTCATCTGCGGTTTGGTTACGTTATTATTGTGGAGTTTGAAAGAGCTTCCATGTTGTCGCGTTTTTGCAAATCAGAACTGACATGTTCTACCTGAGACTCAATGTTCTTTCGCCACCTTTTTTTCCCCTGTAAAATGGCAAAGTTTATATTATGGAGACATTGAACTTCGTGTGCTGGGCCAACAGGAATAGAAACTGATGTTGTTACGGTCACATTGCGATGCAGAGAACGCTTCTAATTTACAGATGTTAAAATCCCTCCACGTCAATTAAATTAAATTAAATTAAAATCTCCCCTTGCTTCAACATCAATCAAATGTTCTGTCTAAAACACATTTTTTTTCTTGCTTGAAGATAATGTAAATCCAACCCTTTATGACATTATAGTATTTTCTTATGTGCATCAAAGCTCCCCAAAGCTCCAAGCTTCCCCCTCCGCCCCCCACCCAAATATTGGCCATATATATATGTGAGCGCCTTCGGCATGGCTTCACCCCGGCCATATTTCATCACGGTACACCACAGGCCCCTGGGTCCCGCACTAAAAAGTCAATGCTCAGACTGTGCTCCCCCACTCCCCACACAAATCCTGGCTATGCTGCTGATATGCATGCTCTCAACTTGGCTTCAGAAAGTAAATTGAGTGAAAATACTGCATGCCAGCTTTCATTGGTGGCCACAAATTCAAACGTGTAGTTGTACAATACATGTATATAGTCAATTCTGTGAATGTGAACTACAATGTGGAGTTTAGAGCAGAGTTTCAGGTGTATTCTTTACAAAACACTTCAATGTCTAGCTAACTTTAAGTCATACTGAATGCACATGGGGAATTCGGTAATGCAATTTTTATTTTATGAGAAAAAAAAATGACAAACCTGCAGGCAGCTTTTGACATGTTTTCACAGTTTTAGCTGATTATATTAGAAAGTTAACACAGGATACGTCAATGGCCCCTCCCTACATCACTAGAATTCCTTAAGGTGCTTGGGAATGTGAAGAACCGGTCCAGACCTGCTGGAATTTTTCAATTTTAACTCAATCTGATAAAGAGAAGAGGAATGCTTTGCCAAAAGTCAGAATTGTGACCTCTGAAAGGGGGAGGGGGGAGGGGACTGCGGGGGTGCGGAGGGTGAGAGACTTTTACGCTATGCTCACTCTTGTATTTTTACTAAATTTGCTGTCAAGTGGTTTTGAGGAGTGCGTTTCTTTTAGATAAATGTCTTGAAGTAGCAAGCAACTTTGCAACATTCAGGCTTGACGGGTTTGTCTGGAACTTGTTTCGTTTAGTGTGAATGCCAGATTTAATTTGTGAGAATCCCTTTCTCCCATTGACTGCCATCGAGTGTTGCGTCTTAGTGCCATTTGTTTCATGGCTTAGGAAAGCAAAGCAGGTCCTTCATCTGAAGTAAGACATTTCTTGAAGATAGTATTTTTCATTTGATGTTGAGATTCTCTATGCCGGAGCATGGACCACGTTTTCATGTCCTTAAGCAAGCTAATTTGCAAGCAAGCTAATTAAATGTCCAATTTCACAAAGCGCTAAGTCACGTCATAGAAAGGGTTACTCATCTTGGGACGTTGGAATGGAAATTAGGACGCATTGAACTCGTCTTATTACTTTTATGAAATTGATCTCCGGTTCCTTTACTCATGTACATCACGGTGGAAGGGTTTTCATCAGCATTTTGTCATAAGGTGGGCACAATAGGAGGGCGCACTTTGGTTTAGCTCTATTTTTAGAAGCGACTTAATGTGGAATATTACTTTAACAGAAGAAGGTTTCATAACTCTTTTAAGGGGGTGGTAATTTCTCCCCATTGCTTTGTTTTGGAGTGAAATTGGATGCTATAAATGCATGGGATTTGGTCTGATACTCGGTGTGTGGTTGTTTGTGTGTCTTGTTTTTTAGCATGTTGGACCTTATTCGGTGTTTAATAACTAAAAACTGCACCCATTCAGTGCCATGGTGAACAATCATAACGCCTCAATGCTGGGGGTATTTGTCCATTCCACTAAAGTATCCTTTTGCTATTAAACAAAATAAAGGCAAAAGGTAAAATTAATCAAACTGAAATTAGAAAACTCACAAAGCCAGGAAAGTGTTTTTTCACGCCTTCCTTCACCGACAAAAATGTCCTTTCGAGTAACACAGTATAAGACATGCTTTCATGTTGAACAGAATTGATCACAACATCTACAGCAGTACTGAAGTATCGAACGTAAAGAACCGTGCTGCTCATATGCACATGACATGACCTCACATCATGGAGGATATTACGTCATATAATTTTTCTCGTCCCAAGTGGGGTTAAAAAAGGAAATTCTGGTAAAATGAGTTAAAGGAGTGTGACCAGATTTTTCAAAAAACGGATTTCGTTCTAACCTAACAATCGTATAAATTACACCTCAAAATACTATCCACGGAAAGAAAACAAGAAATTTGCAATCTCGAATTTCAATGTGGAGGCAGAAAGGTTGGTGTAATCACTGCATTGCTTTGTGTGGATTTTTGACGATATCTCTGGAAATATACGGAATGAGGGCGCGAAATTTCCAAACTGAATGGCAATTAGAAAAAATGACACATGAAATGGTGTCAAAATTCCAAAACTATGCGAAAAATAAAGCGTCAAAAATGTAATCTGGTCATGCTCCTTTAAGAAAATGATCTTGGAATGTTGCCTGTTGTGTCCTTGTGGTGTTCACTGGCTGAAAATTGTGTGTGAAATTTGTGTGAGAGTTTACTTGTTACGGAATAAAGTTAATCTGCCTAAAGAGTTGGTCTTTCAAATGTCAAAGAAAAGGAACTACAATGTATTCCATTTTTACAACCTTGAACCTGACTGTACATCCATGCATACCACAATCCTCGTGCCCAGGGTTTGGCGGGGCATCTCCAACCTTTGCCCCCGGACACCAACGAGGGCCGGCCTATAGAGGGCGCTCTGGACGGGATGGCTATTCAAACTACCACAATGCACCAGGTAAATGGTTACTGTGGTTACAGGAAAAAGGCTTTTAGTATGGTGTTGTGGTTGTGTTTATTAACAGGGTTCCCAAAAAAGGAGATTGTGTTTCGAAATTCTAAAATTGTATTTCAAAGCAACCAATTAATTTTTTAATCTAATAATATTAATTTGCTTTGCCAATTCTAAAACCATGCAACTCATTTCCTCGGGCATTTTGAAGAGTGCGAAATTTAACGTTATTTTGTTCTAAGTAGGAATTTAAAAACAAACTATCAGTGATCATAAATTTAGGAGACAGTGTTAAAGGCGTGTGACCAGATCACTTTTTTTTACCCATAACTCCCCGGGACTTACCTTATGGGTCATGAGATTTTTATATCATAACATCCGTTATATTTTTCTGATTACGAAACTGAAACTCCCGCGCTTCTAGGCCGCATATTTCCGAGGATATCGTCGAAAATCCACCGATTATTTGTAAACTAATTTTCCAGTATCAACGTTTATCCGCTGAAAGCATACTCGATAGTTTTGTTCAATTTTTTACTGGAAATTGCTAATGTTTTCGGGTTTTTGGGACATGGGAGGTGTGTATGGGAGTTACTTGATAATATTGGTAAGTTACATCGAAAACTATTTTCCAGAAACTCTGGTCACGCTCCTTTAATATGATGCATTCATATCATGCCTAAATGCTAATTACATTGCTATTCCTGGCCATTGGGCTCTCATATCAAACATACCTTAGTTAAAACTTGTCGGAGAAAAGGATGAATTTATGGGAGAACCCTGTTTAGTGTTTGCGTTGTTCCTCTACCTCTACACCTAATATTATCTTTATTGTGCACTTGATAACACCTAATAATTGCTGTGCAAGGATGCTAAAAAGAAGAGAATGGAAGGGGGTTTTAAAAAGCTGTTTGAGTATTAGCAAGTTTACATTTAGAAGCTCAACAATTCTTTTAACATTTTTGTCCTCTTCCCAACTTTTTTAAACATGCAAAACATCTTCATGGTAACTCATTATCCCTGAACGTTAATTGACACGGTTTCCTTTTTAGTAATAAATCGAACAATTGAACAATCAAACAATCAAACAATCATATTATCATTGTACTCGGATTTACACCTATACATTTTTCAATGTACAGGTGCACATTGGGGAGGGGTGTGGGGGAGGGGGGAGGGGGAGGGGTGTTGCTCTTTTATAATTTGTGTTAGGTTCACATCTCCACAAAATGCAAACAAAACAATGGAGGATAAATCCATTTGACTGCTTCATTATGACGTAAAAGCCATGGGTTGTGGTTTCATTTTGCATATTAGTACCGGTACTCGTTTGATTCATGATGGAAAACGTAGACTTTAAAGATTAGCAGCAAAGTCTAAACTGCTAATAAATAAGCACCAATTGATTCCTGATCATCTGTGAAAGAAGTTGAGATCCGTGTTTAGAATTGAGGGGAGATGGTGTTTTTGCTTGGATTTTGCCGATTGTAAAAATGGGAGTTTGGACCAATTGGCTGGTTCAGCTAACGGTAATATACTGCTATGCTGTGCTATTAAAATATTAACTGCATGAATGGCTAATGAGTGGTTTTCAATACATACCAAATAATGTTTAAACACGCACTGCAAAGATACCCCATCCTTAAAAATTTGGGTTTAAAGGGAAAACCTAAGGGAGTATACCACTGTGCCTTATAGCTCAGCTGGTAGAGCGTCTGCCCGGAGAGTCGGAGGGCTCGGGTACGAATTTCGATAAGGCCCTCACAATTTTTCTCTCATCCCAAGTTTAAAAATTTGAATAAATTTATTTGGTGGCCAAAATTTTTGGGGAAACTGTAGATGGGGAGGTTGGCTGTATGTTACCTGTCTAAACGGTTTTAGTTATACCAGTAGCTTAGGGCATCACGTAACCATCGGCAATTGCTGTAATGTGTGTAAACTGCTAGTCTGTGCTCTGTGCAGAAATTCACTCACTAACACTTTGGTAAAAGCTCGTTTGTTTGACAAAGTGGACTTGTGGACCTGTGTACATTGACAATCGTCCAAAACTAGCTGCTTTGCTTAAGCCCTCACAGTGGTGGAAGTGCTGGTGAGGTAGATCTGATATGAAATGTCACATATACATTGTTCTTTGCAATGTAGCCAAGTTACCAAGGTAATTTGTGATTTCAGTGCAGGAAAGTTTTTGGATATTTTGGCATTTGCAGTACTGTAGTTTGTACAGTACATATTCTAGACATGAATTTTAATTCTTGTCAGTTTTTGGTGGAGAGTCTTTATGCCTTGTTAATGGGCTTTAAATTACTGCAGTGTACTTACCAAAATTATTGACGGTTCTGTAGTTCAATCGATGTGCTTGTTTTTGAGGTTGATTTGTTTGATTTTCATGGTGTTATCAACTTGTGAATTTAACCCATGGTGATCATCTTTTGGTGGATTGTTTTGGTGCTTGCTGGCTGGGCCATGGTTTTTATGTACAGTGTACATGTATGTGTACTTTATCAATAAACGGGCTCTTTTGTGAGAGTTAGTAATTGGTAGCTTAATCATGTACATGTACAATCGGCCTTTGTTAATTAGAGGTAATTGTGACTGCAGATTACCTTGTTATAAGATAAACCTTGTGTTATCAGGAATGACATTGATGAACAACTAATCAGGGCAATTTTCCTTGTTGCAGGAAGAATGTTGTATTAATATCCAGATTTGATGGTAATTGTAGAGTGTTAGTTTACTATCCCGTTAAGCTGTCAAGGTAGACTCTCAGTGTACATTATGCGTCACGTCATTAGAAATGTCCAATCCAAAGTAGAGTTTACGATAGTGGCAAGTTTTACATATGAGATAGGAATGTCGAATGCCTTGTAAAATTTTTTTGTTTGCTTATTATCAGATACGTTTTATGCAGTCCTGGAAACATTGTAAACAGCTGCTAACAATATGTTCATTTGCTCAAAGTGCGTAGCTAGTTTGGGAGAATTTTCTCCTTTTGGCATGTCACATTTCTTGTGGACAATATTTCAGATGCTACATGTAGCTAAGTTCATTTGTTAGTTAGTATGTACATGCTAAGTCTTGGCTCATGGCTTTCAATTTTCTTTGCCTTTTGTGTTTTAGACTTTTCTTGTTATGCATGCATGCTACATGTACCGGGATATCAAGCTGTATGTTTGTGATAAACAACGCCCTCTTATGTTAATAGACCATTGATGATGAAACCATGTTTGTGATAAATAGCGCCCTCCTGTGTTAATTGACCATTGATGATGAAGATGAAGGCTTTAAAGGGGCAAACCAATGCAATGCCAAAATGTCCAATGTGTGACCGTATATAATTCACAGAAAGTACCCTCAGCAATGAGCAACTGACGTACCTGAAGGCGACTGGACTTGACAAGTCTGTGTGTATCGCCTCTCCAGGCTTACATGCCTACCCGAGCGGCTACGCAGTCATGCCGCACGGACTGCAACCGGCCGTGGATCAACGGCGCGCTGGTGCTGGATACATTCCCTACTCGTACCCCGATTACGGTTCGGCCGGGCCGGCGGCGACGTCCATCAGAGCTGCGAATGCGCACAACCGGACGGATGGAAACACGGTGGCCGTGACCCAGCATCAGCAAGCAGAGTACAGCAGGGAATATCAGGCAGCTGGTAATTTTGTTGTCTCCTTCTCCTACTACGCACACTACACACACATGCACACTACATAGACTTTAAGATGCGTCAACGTGAACTCCCTGTATGGATACACATGAAGTGTAGTGTGTCACCCGTACACAACTCGTTCTCATGTTAACATCCATAGGTTTTTGTACATGCTTTATAATCAGGAATGAATGTACAAACTTCACGATGTGTGCATGCTCACAATTTAAACCTCAATTAGTCACTATTATAGTTACTAAAACTGCGAGAGCACACAAAGTGGCAACAAATTAAGGCACTATAACTTTACACATATAGGCCATCGGGTTTTGAAACCTACATGTATATTTCCAGTACCCTTGTGTACAGTAAACTCTCGTTATAACAACTCCTGATATAAAGATCCTTCTGATATGAAACTCATATTTGTTTTTTTAGACAGGCCGTTACTCTACATTGTGCATGCATTGGTTATAGCGCTCTCTGGAGATAAGACTCGCATTAGTTCGGTCCCTTGAAAAATGCTATGAGTTGACTGTATTTGGTGAGCTAGTAAGGCTACTGGATATTATGTTCATGCACAGGGATTTAACTATTTGTCATATGTTTCAGATCCAATAAATTATTTGTTTCGTCAAATAATCATGTTAATCAATTTCTGTTTTAGAGCTTGATTTTTTACAAAATCTCAATTTTAGGAAGATTTTGCACGTTTTTAGCAATTTATTTTTTTCCACAATATGCCGTAGTCTAACATGTTTGTGTGTGTGCGTGTGTAGTGCTCTTGCCCCTTGCTAGTTCATTTAGTAGTTAGTAGAATGCTGATAATGCTAAGCGTGTGACCATTTTTGCCCAAGCCCTTTTTGGAGCCTGTCAGAGATATATGATACTCATACGCCAAATCTGCGAAAATGAGTCACTTCTCACACAGCCTGGGCCAATTCGTGAGACCATAACTAGAAATCATTGGTGGATCAAGACTCATGGAAATTCCAGTGGCGGATCCAGCCTCATTAAAATACAGGAATACAATGTATTTTAGGCGGCTGTAGCCCCTACTTTTCCTTTGTATTCCTGTATTTAAATGAGGCTGGATCCGCCACTGAATTCCTGGTGTTACTCGAATACCACCTGGAATTTGCTTGGAATGTCCATTGTATTTCCGTATTTCATTGAATTTAAATCATCCACTGATTTATAGCCATGGTTGCAAACAAACATTGGGCCAGGCTGTGCAAGAAGCTTGTCACTAATCATGTATTGTGTGCCCTCGTTGTCTCATTCTATTTGTGAATTTTACTCAAAATTTGACTTTTATTTCCCCCAACTTTTAGTGATGAACTCCCCCTATGCTCAGCAGGGATATGCCCCCTCCCCATCGCCCGTCAACAGTCGTAGTGGTTATAACGTAAACAGCAGCCCAGGACCCATGGACCTGTATGCGGTGTCCACGACCCAAGCAGATCAGAATGTGATGACAAGCAGCTTTGTACAGGCTGTTAGTCCGCAGCCGAATAGCTATGGAATGGGCCAGGTAAACAGAGCAGCCACAATAGACTAATTTCACATTAGCTGTTCTGCGCACTTTCGCATTGAAACCGAGGCTCTTCGTGTCAAGTCGGCAGCGCGTGTGCTACAAGTACAGTATTGGACAGTGACTGAGTGTGTACATGTGCTGTTCTGCATGGCATTTATGAGTGATTGTGCATTCACGTGTGTACATTAGTTCACTTCAGTTGCTTAACACGAAGAGTCTCGTTATCAAACCCGCAAGTGAGCAGACTCGTCTATTAAATAGGCATTCATGGGGTTTGTTCCTCAGCTTTTTGTCAGGAGATGGCCAAGTGGTTTTTATAAAGATTTTTTATTGAATTTACGTTTTTTTTAATCAGAGTTTGAGCACTGCAATATTGTTTTCCCCCGATGAAACATAAGTATCGGGTAAAGTTTGTACATGTAGGTCTGATTAAGAGAAAATACCATACATATCTACTTTGTCACAAATGATACATAGTTAATGCAGTTTATAGTGTAGGCTAAGCAGGTTAAGATGCAAGAAACTGTATATGGCAAATAGTTCTAACAAAGAAATAGCATTTTGCCCATTTTGGACTTTTAGATTTTAGGGATCGTTTGCATGATTACAGTAAAAAAAATCCCCAAAAATGCCACAGAAGGATTGACGCCTTCTCTCTCCTTTCTCTCTGTTTTTCTTTCACTCCGAATTCCCGCTTTTTGCATTGTCCACGCCCGGTTCTTGCCTTTAGAAGGTAAAGTCACATTCATTATGAATATTTGGCTTTTTCACCCTCTACTTTGTGTATCAATTGGCTGCAACGTCTTGTGGACTAAAATTGTTACGTATATATATATAACCACACCTTAGATTAGCATAATCCATATTTACCTAATTATTCGTTATTGTCAAGTGTTGTTATATATGGCACATTTTTGTCGTCTACTCATGCACTCATGGTATACGTAGAATAGCTGACTCGCACTGCTCTAACCTTGTTTGCTTTTCCCCAAGAACAAAATAACTACTTTCTTTTGCAAAAGAGAAAAATCAAGACAAAAGCAAACAACTTTGTGCTGGTGCCGTTTTAAGTTGTATATTATTCCACTTCTTTTAATAATTCAGCTTCTTTAATAGCTGTTTAATAGAACAAACTACAATGTACATGTAGTGATGGGTTGCAGTGTTTTCTGGTAACTTGCAGTGCATGTTTTATAAGATCATGGTTTCGGAAGGAATTATTTTGTGGTCCTTTTTTATTCACTCCCCTACATTTGGTGGTTGTTGCAGGTTTTTGCTGTCTTGGTATCTTGGGTATCATAATTTAACAAAAAACTGAATGATAAATAACAATTGAAAGTTACAAAATGGTGCCCTGTGGAGATAACACTAGGTGGTGTTGAAATGATAAAAGCACAGGTCTGCAAATTGCCTAATATCTATTAAAACATTTTCAGATTGATAGATTTATATTTTTTAACCAAAAGTTTTTTTTTTTGACGTTTCATTTGTTTTGAGCATCTCACAAATGCTGGATCAAAATGGTTGAAAAATCTCAATTTGTTTTTAAAAATTCGTAATACATCAAGCCAGCATATTTACCCTAACACTCCTCAATCCTCCAAAATAAATATGATTTTGCATACACCCAAGGGAGTGAGGGCTAATGATAAACTAAAACTACCATGAAACAATAGCGATTTGGGAAACATACTTGATTTCAACTGCAGAAAACTAGAAAATATACCACATTCATTTGAAAAATATGAAGCCATCAGAAACTGGATAATGTGTTTGCCATGGAAACGAGGGAAATGTGTGGTGCAGTCAAACACCATCCATTCAGGACCATTTTTGACATTTTTGATTCCAAATTTCTCTTTTTGCGTCCATCCCTCTCCTTTTACCGCTTCCCATCCCCCTACCTTCATCCCTCTCCCTTCATTTCTCTCCCTTCATCCCTCTCCCACCCATCACATCTTAAGAAAACCCTTGAAAAAGACTTGAAGAAGACAGATTTGTTGACGTTTTGTTCCATCACCCCTCTATCTCCAGGCATTGATTGCGCCCAACTTCCCCAATGGTTATACTATGCAATGAGCTCGCTGATTGATTGAATGAATGCACCACCTCTCAGGTATTACTTCACTACATTTTCTCACCTTTCACCCATGACCTCTGACCTTTCACCTTGTGTCATGTGACCTTGTGCCAAATCTTGTGACATCTGTGTTATTCTAATGCATTGCAGTTTTTCTGGCTTTTTTTTATGGGGGAGGGGAGTCAGACATTGAGTTTTGCTTCAAAGGAGATTTTTATTTCAGTTTTTTGTTTTCATCAAACTCCAATACTTTAAATGTAATTTGCTGTGATTTATCCTTTTTGTTGGTCAGTTGCTTTTGTTCCTTGTCTCAGTTGTTCCTGGAGCCGATTTTACAAAGTGCTACAATCCTTCGTAATACCAGTTGCAACGAGTAAACCACTGTTACGTGTGTCTCGAGTAACGAAGGATCATTATTGTGCTTCGTAAAATCGACCCCTGGTCTGTTTTACAAAATCTAACTCTAACCATAATAGACCGATCCAGTAAGCTCCGCCCATTTAGAAATTGCCTAGCAACATGCAACACATGTGAGGCACGTGCAGTAGAGTCGCGTGGCCGCACCGCGTGTGTCGGCGTCCGTGCCCTGGTCAGCGCGTATTGAAACACGCACACGCACACAGAAACTGCACGCTCGTAGGCAAAATGTGCACTTAAGTATCCGGTCGTGTGCGTGGTGCGTGCACGTACAACACGCCTGCAATACGCGTAACGCGCGCGATCGAACACAAACATCTCGACACACATCTAGAACGCAGTGAATGCACAACATAGCAAAACGACAAGCTAATTTTTGTGAGTTTTTCCCGTTTACACAAAAACATTTATGAAGGGATTAAAAGTAGGTTAGGATAGTCTTAATAATACAATCCGTTTTAAACCGGCTAGGGTCCTCTGCGCTGATAAAAATGATGTTTATGGTGTTTTTGCGCCACTCGTGCTGCATTTCACCGTAGTTCTGTGCACAAAATTTTGAGGACTCGGGTAACCAAAATGGAGACCACTTTTTGGTTACCTCAACCTGAGGCTGTGATTGGTCAATTCCAAAATGGGCGGAGCTTACTGGATTGGTCTATTGTGACCTGCTGTGGGTGCGGGCCAGGTTTTTGCAACCATAACTACGGTAGTAGAAATATGTTTCAAAGATCAATCAAAGATCAACATTGATCAAATTAGTGAAACCGATTAATGGTTAGGGTTGCGAAATCTTGACCCAGCTTGTGCAATTCAGAGCACGTCACATTTCTTTGAAACATTTTACTAATGTCCAGTGTTCATGCAGTCGATTTTATTTGTTTAATAAAATGAGACAATGTGCCATCACAGGCAATAAAGGGATGCAATTTAACAGCAAGCACAAAGGTCACTGTGGCCTCCATTGGCCCTGGTCTGGGTGTCCTTTTGTAATGTAAGTGCCCTTTGCACACCAAATGGCTCCTCTTAAATACACAAATGGCAGTGACTCTCCAGTAATAACATTCCATAGTCGGAGCTTTGGGCCCAAATTCATGGTGGTGCTTAGCAGAAGATATTGCTATGCCAAGTTTTGTGCTTAGTGCTGGTAGAGCACCAATACAGATGACTTGACATTTAGCTGGTAACCCATTTTTTCCTGCACTATAAGCAGTATTTTCTTCTAAGCAGCCCCATGGCAGGGCAGGAAATTTGTCACTGAAAGGGCACTGCCATTTGTGGAGTCTTTGGAGTTTAAAAAGGGCACTTCTATTGGAAAATGAAAAAGTCCATGGGAAGATTGCAAAAGGGCACCAAAGCCAAGAGCAGGGGCAACAGAGCGGTGGCCTCCGTGAATTTCCAGGCCTGCCATTGTGTTTGGCCCATATTTTGTTGCCCAATTAATAGCATTTGACCTCATCTAATTTGCATATGCATGACCTTTCACCCCAACTATTTCATCACCTTTTGTCTTCTTGTACCCACTGTTTTAAATATTAGGTCATCTGATTTTGTCTTTGGCTGTTCTCCTTTTAGTTTCATTTTCCATATAACAGGCATGCAACTTGTCAGCTGATCAGCTGATTTCCTCCTTTTTGTTTCTTCATCTGTCCCATTGAAAATTAAAAAATAAAACCACTGTACCATTTTATGCGTTTTCCTCTTTTTTTTGTTGGTAACGACACAGTGTCATGGTCATTGGAAATGTCCTCCCTTCCCAATGCTTACACACCTCACATTTATCATGCAATATTATTGGTCTAAATTGTGTTCTTTGTCTGGTGCTAATTATGTCATTTTGACACTCGACCTCATCAGTTTCATGTTTCTCATTTGTTTTTCTTGTCACATTTTTGTCATAATCTATCTTCATTCATAAATGCAGTTCCTTATCTGATACGGACCCTGAATGTTGAAACTCTGCTTACTACTGACTAATCAAAACATTTTGTTGGTCTGTATGAACAGTACATAAGGAGTACATTTGCAAAAACTGATAAGTGCCATTCAAAATGTTTGCACGTACCTCAATTTTTTCTGTCTTGCCTTTCAAAAAAATAACCAGCAAAATGTAAAAGAAAGGTATTAAATTGGTAAAATCAAGTCACCTTTACTAATCAAATGTGTAAGTGTTGCATTTTTCCGCTTATTTTCTGAAAGGCAATACAGAAAAGCTTGAGGTACACGTACATGCAACATTTTGAATTGCACTTATCTGTTTTTGCAAAGGAACTCTTCACATGTATTCATAAATAACCGCATAATCCTGTGGCATCTGGATAATTTTTGTTGCATGGTAATTGCAGTGGGTTGTTTAAAATTCTTTTACTTTTTCTGTCTATATTACAATAAAAACATCCTTTTAAAAATTGTATTTTGAAGTAATCACAGGCGCCAAATTCATAGAGCTGCTTAAGCAGGAAAAACATGCTTGATAAAATGAGGTTACCAGCAAACATTTCATGAGATTGTCATGGTAATGAAACAGTCCTCTAACACAGGTCATACACTACTTCTATCATATGAGGATTTCACTGGTAACGTTCCCTACTAAGCAAGTGTTTTTGTGCTTAAGCAAATTTGTGTGCTTAAACACCTCTATGATATTGGCCCCAAGTTATGGTTTGCTCAACAGGTTTTCATTGCTTAACAACCCATAACTGCTATAGATGAATCCAATAGCCAAGGACCCCTTCCCTGTATGTCCACTTATAGTCCATCATAACTGGGGGCCATCCAGTGCCATGAACTGTACATTTTGTGTTGATAAGGATTCCTCAAAAGCGCCCATTGCACTGTCGCTTGCAAGCGTGAGGAAACCCATGAAGAATATAGAGACGCCGGGGAATCCCCTTGCTCTTCACGAAAGAATTCCCTGGGATCTTTAAAGTGCGTTACCGATACCTAACACGCTAGCTGTACATCCGTTCCTAAGGATGGAGCAAGTGTGATTAAGTGCCTTGCTCAAGGGCACAGGTACCCTAGCCGAGGCGAGTTTCGAACCCGCAACCCCAAGTTTTAACCTGTGATTGCGAGTCAGTGACCCAAACCACTCGGCCACGGTACCCTGTGTACACAAAGGGGGCACGTTGTGCGCTGTTTGATTTAACAACACCACAGATTGCACACTTCATGGCACTGGATGGCCCCTAGTTACATGGCGGATGTGCAGGGAAGGAGTCCTTAGTTACCGGATTCGTCTATATGGCAACCATTTTGGTTTAAGTTCTGGAATGCATAAATGCAGACAATTAAAAAGAACAAAGTAAGCTTTGTACAATTACACCTCGTTAATAAGACTTCTTTGGGCTTTGTGGGTTACCTTGTTATAACAGGAACCTTGTATTATCAGGAATGAAAACAACAAGGGATTGAGACCTAAAGGTTTTCTTGTTATAAGCCAAATGTTGATTGTTGCTTACTTAAAGGTGGCATTCTTTAAATATTCATATCAGCTGACAGACAGCGTTTTGATTTTGTATAAATTTAGTCATCTATTTCATCATTTTTTAGGGGGGGGGGTGGGGGAAGGGCGTTGCTAAATTTGCTTTTTTGGGGGGAGGGGAGGGAAAAAAAATTAATTTGTGTGTGTGGAAGGTTGTTAATTCTCATTTTTAATTTGCTCTTTAATATTGCATTTAGCCAAATAACACACGCAAGGTTACTAAGAGTTACATTTTGTGGAGAAACATCTTCAGCAAATTTTGGTTTGCCACATTTCACTAAACACAATTTTATCATTTTTTTCCCTCTCTCTCCCGTTTGCAGACATTCGGAGGAGCCAGCCAGACTTACAACCCCCTTGTCCACGGACAAAACTTCTAAGTTATTATTTTACCCGCAAAACTGAATGAAGCATTTAAATAGAGAAGGAGAAATCAGACATTGAATTTCAGCTCGCCACGGACACTCCTTCAGGATGGTCTGCGGACGGGCGGCTCAACTTTGGAGGGTTACCCCTATTTATTTTTTTTAAATAGACAACGGCATCCACTAAACAGGCGTGTGTGTGTGTGTGTGAATCATGTACATGTATATCAGGCGTCAATATCAGCTCTGATAAAATTAAATTTGTTTTTTAAGCTTAAATAACGTAAACAACATGCAAACGTAAAATGCATTGATAATTTTGTTTCTAGTTCTTATGCTGGCACGAAAATCTAGAAAGCGCTTGACAAGTGCTTGATTCTTTTTTTGTTATTTTTTTTTTATTTTGTTAATTTTTTTTTTTAAAGTTAATCTCTTTTTTTTGTTTAGTGAATTCGTGCCCTGCCAAACTTATTTTGTTTTTAAGCCTATGGCTGCTGACCAAAGTAATACAGGAGTGTGGATTCATGGAGGAAAGGTTTTCAAAAAGGTGATGGTTAAGGCCAGACACGAGAAATTTTGGATAAAGGGAAGGAAGGGAGGACAGTAAAAAATAAAATAAAAATAAAAAAATAATAAAGTGTGGTTATTTAAGTGGTAAAAAGTGCAAGTCGGTGGCATGGCCATTTTTTATCCATGTGATGATGGTCAAAATATATTCACAAATAATTGTCATTTTTTGAACTTAAGGAAAAAAAAAGCTTTTTGCTCAATACTGTTCTTACTGTAGTTGACGGTAAAGAAAGTCTGAGTTTGAATAAATACTAGTGAAAACATAGACTGGTAGTGTAGTAGTGCTTTAGATATCTTAAATACACGTAGCTTGGTAGTTTTGCAGTGATATTGGGTGTAGTGATGTGTAGCACATGAGGACCTGTTGTAGAAACTCACTTTGCGTGCCAACACCGTCAAATGTGTGGCCATAGTTTGCATTTTTTATGTTTCATCTTTTTAGTTTATATCTTGCTACTGTTCATATGTTGCGATGAATTCAGTTTTAAATTAAATCTTGTAAAGGTATTTTTGCCAGAGTGCCAATGATATCAATAGTGTATCCCAAAGACTATTAAAATAACTAATAAATTACTGACGGGATTTTTAAAATTACCTTTTGTGGTTTGGAAGTCGTATTTTAATTAATGCTCATTAATATATGTATGTATACTTTGCAAAACGTTTAATTTGCTTTTAAACAATTGGTAAGTTTTATTTTTGTTCACACAAAACGGGGAACTTGGTATAAATTCACCAACTCGTAGTCCAGTTTTTAGTTTAACTTGTAAAATGAAAAAGTAAGTTATGCACTATTCTCCTTTTCTATCATATTTTTAAAACTAATTTCTATATCTAGCTTTTCTCCAGCTGTAATTGAATTGTGGGTTTTTTTCTCTCTTGCGCTTGGGTATGTACCAAACATTGATATTTTGTGGGTCATATTGTGTAGGTTTTACTGAAACATTGCTAGAATCTTTTGTGTTGTTTTTTGTTAAATTTTCTTTAAATTGCATCAGGTTGATTCATGGCATCACACTGCATTTGTAGCTAAATTAGAGACTTTGAGGGAGATCAAAAGATAAAACGCCACGAAATATCCTTTTACATTTGTAAGACACGAATCTGAGCTTCTCACAAGGTATTAAAGATTATTTTGCTTGGGAAACATTTTGCTTTCAAATCTTGGGATAACACCAGCTCAGATCATGTGTTGCACAATTGGCGGGAGGCTAGAACCCTGTGGAATATTGTGCAGCAGTTCAGTTTGCTGATCCTATCGTATTGTTTGAAATTTCTAGGGTTATTTTGGCCCAGACAGTAGATCTTGCCCACAATGTGGAAGTGAATTGAGGCAACTTGGTATCATTGCTAGGAAGTGTTCTGCAATCATGTTTTGAATTGGGAAGTTGTAGTGTTGCACTTTTGTTGTTAAAGTGAGCTTTGTAAGAGAAAATGAATGACATTGCAACTTGTTTTCCAAGCCAAAATGAGCAAATTCAGCAAAGCCAGATTCTTAGCTAATTTAGTAGAATATTTCCAATCCAGATATAACTCCCATAGAGATTTTTAGTCGGCAAAGAATTTTGCTGGTGTCCTTTCCCCCACTGTTAGTAGATCCTATTTATTGATGTACATTTCCCCCGTGCCAAAACATCGTTGAATCGGCCATAATTTGAAAGGGGAGAATTCTGTAAATATATTGGAGGATTTTTTTTGCATTGTAAAGCGACTGGTAGAAAATACAGTGGGGGAAAAAAATCACCAAAATTCTAGTGCCTAATAAGGATGTTTTTATAGTGGTGTACTTGCGCCACCGTTAGTCAAATGACTACCACTGCCAAATATCATTTTCAACAAATCAGATTTTTTTTTACTTGTAAAGTCCTTGTACAGATACATTTTTCTTAAAGCAATACTGGATATTTGCCAAGCTTAGTCTTTTTTTAAATCGATTGTTTCTTAAATTTCCTGATTTCTATGTCTTTTAGCCTGTTGTGTACCAAGCGCTAGTGCAAACCTATCAGTTTTCAGTGTGTTTATGAAACCCATCCACAAAACGTTCAACTTGATTGGAACCTTAACCGTTACAAATGTGGCACATTTCATAATACCCAAGAAATGTCCTGCAGTTGGGTTTTTACTGGAATCAGTGCTAAAAATGCAAATTATTCATTTGTTCATATTTTAAACTTAATGCAAACTAATTCACCAGAACATATATTAAACTGGTTTGTCCAGGGTGTGCATGACTACAAACGACACATTGAACACGGTAGACCCACGGACGTATATATACATCCGTGGGTAGACCCCCCATTAGACTGTAGTTAAACCTGTAATGGGTATCGTTATAGTAAAACAAGGTAGTGTATCGTAGGTGGGTTCGTATACGTTTTGTGTGTGTGCGTTGAGTATCGTGTACAAAATCTCACACTACCTCTGTCTATATCATAATTAAATGAATATCAAAAAATTAATATACTGGGAAGAAGAAAAAAAAGGTGTTTTAAAATCTTGTACAGTACATAAGTGTTGGGCAATTGGAGCTGGGGTCGATAGTTAAATACATTGTCTTTTTATGTTAGGACAGAAAGTCCCTTTTTTTTCTAAAAATGACTTGGCATAATCTTAGTTCAATTTTTCTCTCTTTTTTTTTTTACCATGTCAAAGACCAACCAGTTAAAGCGAAACTCTCTGGAATTTTAAGAAAACGATTTTTAAGCCCCTTGAAAAAAATATACGCATAAAAAATAACTGATTTGAAAGCGTCCACTCGCAAACTATCAGATTGAATTGGCTATGTTGGCGCTTGTTTTAGGCAAAGCTTGATTGGAAAACTAATCGGGGTCGAGTTTCATAGCAGAAAATGCTCAGCAAATTTAAGCTAAAAGTGGTCGATGCTACGTGATTTTATCAGAATTGTGTGCTTAGCAGCTACATGCATCGTGTACAATCAGCCTTTGTATCACGTTAACATTTCCACTATTGCTTAAGCAAAATAACCACAAGATTGCTTTTGTGGCATTTCCAAATCTCCTTTTCATATTTCTCTTTTTTAAAGTAGTCTGTACATGCGCTTAAGAGCAGCTAGTCATGAGTGTTGTGCCTTGTACAGGTACTAGACCCAAGCACCCCTAAGCCAAATGTGCAAAGAATGCTTTAAAATGAATATTGCTAGCGCAAAAAGTCGGCATTTGGAAAGATAACCACTTTTAAATGCAATTTTTTTTTTTTTTTAAAGTTGCACAACAGTACAAAGAAAGCATCTCAAATGTAGATTAGATTAATTAAATTGCACAGGGGTCCATGGTTGCTAGGTTTTTATTGCGCCTATATAAATATTATACAAAAAAATCAGCTGTCATACTGCAATTAAAAAAAATTTGATGGTAGTGGCTGTCGGTAGATTTGTCGGAAAGAAACAACATTCAGGGAATTCTATATGGATGCATTATAATGCTATTTTTCCATTTTTCTGCATGTAAATGCTTTAAAAAAAAATGTCAATACACTGAAAGTAACTTTTTGTAAAGGAATTTGTTCCCTTCCATGTTTTGATTTTATCTATAATAATAATAATTGATTGTAACTCTAGTTTCTGGGAATGGTTGATATATTTTTTAGCATTTTTTAGGATACTATGAAGACTTGTAGTGGTGTGTAATGTAGTGGGTTTTTGAGAGCATGTAGTACAATGTAGATGTAATGTTACAATCTGTCGGGTGTCATCGTAGGATTTAGAATGAAATTTCAACCAATCATGTGTACAGTGAATTTTGCTTTTTAAATATACAAACAATTTCAGTGATCATAAATATGTAAATATCCAGGTGGACTTATCCAACCACAGCATAGGCAAGTGTTATGCAAATGAGCTTAATGGGCATGTCCATTGAGCTTCTGACCAATCAGCAGCTGCTTATCAACCAATCAGATCAGGGTTTTAAATTATGCCACAAACAGCAACCAATCAAAGCCAAGAGTAGTTGGATGTTGTCTCCTGGATTCAATCTGATCACTTTAGGAACAACTCTGGAAGTTTTCTGACGTTTTTTCCACTGACAATTTAGTTAGCTGGGAATGCAATTTTCAACTGATTGACCATGTGTGTGACTTCTACAGTACATTTTTTTTAAAACGATAAAGCACCGTCTATGAGATATCTTGTAGATTCAGCAAACGTCTTGAAATTGAAACAGTTGAGAGTTGGAATCGGCCTTCTTCCAGATTTGTTCAAAAAAGGGAGAAAATTCGAAAGTTGGGACATGGTAATTATCATTCTGATTCATGCTACCTTAATTTCACCAACCCAGAACCAATTTAAAGATAAAACCAAATTTTGTGACGGGTCAACTTTTTTTTTACGAAAATTTTTAAAATGGAAGTGTAGCCAACTAGAATTCAGAAGTAGATCAGTGACAAACAGAGGAAGAGTTGGTTTGAAAAAGCTAAATATTATGTGAAAAAAAATCATTTCAAATTGTTTTTAATATGAAAAATGTTGAAATGGATAATAAATTAATTTTATCTATACCTGTATATACATTAAATACAAACCGTGCATTTTTACCACTGCATAGGCCGCAAGCAAATCATATGCTACATGCGGATTGTTGCAGAACAGACTTTTAAAAAATAATTATTTTTTAATACCAGAAAAGTTTGGGGAAAATAAGGATGTAGATTCTTGTAGATCCAGAGTAAGTCATATTAAGGTTTCATTTCATCAAACTGCTAAGCTACTTTCTGGCTCCAAGCCGGCAAATATGTGCTACTTTGGTTTGACTTTCACTTGTAATTTCCGTTGAGTAATGAACTCAACAAGTGTCTGGGACTTTACTATTCAGACATACGCATCCAGTATGACATGCAAAGTTTGGATTTATAGATCTCCCTGTGGACATGCCAAGTTTACATTTAATCCCGAAATGTTAATTTTGCATGCCATACTTGACGTGGGCTGCATTCCACTTATGCGAACGTTCGCCACTAGTTAGAATGGCCCACTTGGGGACCAATTCAGTTGTACCGTTTTAACAAAAAAATAAACGACAAATTTTACACAGTGCCCAGCGAGATTTTGAGCTTAGCAGTTTAATGAAAGTGAACTCTCAGATGATAGTGATTCTTAAGGTAGCTTGATTCAAGGTCGGGTCAAAGGGTAAAGTTCAAATTGATGCCTTCAAAAAGCGTAGTTTTACTGTGAAACTTAAAGGTTACAAATATGTACATGTACAATTGTTGGGGTTTTGCTTTATTTCAAGTAAATTATCTCTCTGAAACATTTGTCTTTGTTCATTTTTCCCCCCTGTAATTTGTGTATGTTTCGGTCTTAGAGCCAGTTTTACAGTGCTGGTATAGACAATTCCTAATTTGAGACCAGTCTGCTCACTTCCGGGTTTAATAATGAGGCTCTTCGTATTAAGCAACTGAAGTAAACTAATGTACACACGTGAATGCACAATCACTCCTGAATACCACGCAGAAAAGCACACGTACAATATTGTACAAGTAGCGCACACATACTGCCAACTTTACACGAAGAGCCTCGGTTTCAATGCGAAAGTGCGCAGAATATGCTAATGTCAAATTCGTCTGTAGACATGTATACATGAATCTTCAACTGCCTTCATGCGACAGGCATGCCATTCTGCTATTGGTCCATTTCATCCAAGAAAATTTGACAATAGCTATATGGCCTAATTTGTTGCATGTTGTCTGGAGTGGCATCCACACCAGACAATTCACCACTTGCACAGAACCGCCATATTAACAAAACAGCGAGGCTTTCCTTGCATGAACAATGCCTCCCAAATCCGTGAAAATGTTGACAACTTTGTACAAGCCCTTACATGGCAACATTCACTCGGTGGACTGGATTCATGACGACTCCTAATTACAGATACAAACTTGAAATCAAACAAATTGCACACAATTCTTTTTGTTTTTTACCACAATTGAGTGGGTTTTATTTTTACAATATGGAACATTGGTGATTTAGCTATTTGAATAAAAACCCAAGTTTCCATGTGCCGAAAGGAGCCCTTTTCTGCAACTTCACCATGATTCCAGTTGTTTAGATGATTCCAATCTGAAGAAGTACAAGCAAAAACAAATTTTTTTAAAATGAGAATTGTATTTGAGAACTAACTGGGTAAAATTTTACATTAGATCGAGTTTGAACTTTCGCATTCAGTTTTATGTACCAGCACTCTACCACCTGAGCTATCCAGCCCTACATGTTGGTGTCAATTTTAAATTCAGATCCAGGATTTGAACCCAAGCCTCCAGTTTAATGTACCACCACCTGAGCTATCCAGCCCTATATGCTGGTGTTAACAGGCCAATTCTAATTTCTGTTAAAGCTCAACCAGGATTTGAACCATAGCTTTAAAATGAAATACAACTTGCCTTGTTTGCGATGTCCAACGCATCGTAGTCAGGGGCTAGTCTCACGTAGGCTTTCTTCTGTCCGTCCGGTCTAAGAAAACAAAAAGGTCACACTGATACTTACGACTGGTAAATATTTCTGCCTTCAACAGCTCAAGCCTGCCGCACACGAGAGCTATGTGCTGAGCCAAAATTCATTCGTGGCCGATGGCGTAAGGAGATAGCTATCGTGTGCGGGCAACTTTCGTGAGCATTTGGTCACTCGTGCCACTTGAGGCAAATATCTAATGGTTTGATCATTTTGGCCTTGCGTGTCAAAAAGTCTCACCATGTGCGCTGAATCAAAAGGCGAGTGCTTACGACTCAGACTGGATTCACGGTTCAGAACGCATGCGCGGTGTCCATAAATCGACCAATTGATCTTCCAAAGTCGCATCGTTCACCAGCCACTCCGCACAATTATTTTGACGTGTGTGTTAGAGTGGGTTAAACATTGTGAACCGTGAATCCACTGAGAGTGGTCAATTGCCGTCAAGTTATTACAAAATAATTCTACTGTTTAATGTTTCTGAAACGGTAAAACATGTAGTGTTCAGTAGAAACACACCCCAATCCTATCACAATGCGTACCAGATAAGGGCGTTGACCTTTGCCACGTTGATGTCGTACAGCTTCTTAACGGCCGTTTTGATCTGAAAAATATTGGCTTTAAGAGCCGTAATGAAGACCAACATGTTTTACTATCAAACTACATACCTGATAAGCGTGTTGACCTTTGCCACATCGATGTCGTACAGCTTCTTAACGGCCGTCTTGATCTGAAACTTGTTGGCTCTTAGAGCCGTGATGAAGACGAGCGTGTTGTTTTCTTCAATCTTCTTCATTGCACTCTCGGTCGTCAGGGGAAATTTGATGATGCTGAACTGGTCTAGTCTGGATAAATTAAAACAGAGGAAGACAAGTGAAAAGTCAAGATTGTTAAACAAACAAAAAAACCACCTTTGTAGCCCCATTCTTTAAAAATTTACTTACATTCCATTCTTTGCCCAGTTTTGTTTTTTTAAATGGCGGTGCCCATATTATAAGGCATCACTGCAATTGCCATCTTTTCTGAAGTTCGTGTTCACTTTTCAGTGGGTCATAATTCTTGTTCATTGTATGACATTGTATGGTTTGCACTTGTTAAACCCAATGTCTTGGGTATACTTCTTTAAATGGTAAGAATTCACAAGTCGGTTGTCACAATTTTTTAGTAAGTGCATATCTAAACAGAAAAACAAACATTTTGCAGGAAAAACAACTGATTTTACTTGGGAAAAATGTTTTGTACATAAGGCCCTTACATGACAGTCGACTTGTAAATTCTTTCCCTTTAAACAACCATTCACTTGACCCCCCAAATCCATCTTGGAGAGATCCCTTACTTTGGACTATTGGGCACGCTCTTCCTTGGGTACTTGGGTTTTCTCGGTGTCTTGAGCGTTTTGGGTCGTCTGAATGTAACGTCCTTGCGTACCTTCCTCTTGCGTGTTGGGTGTGTGCCTCGGAGTGCTGCCTTCTTAGCCTAAGAAGTAGAAGAGGTAAGATTTCCATATTAGGACAAGCATGTACTAATCATCATCGAGCCCAAATTTGGTATAAAAACCAGGATTACTTTTAAAAATTGAATGCAAATGTTACTAATTCCAAGTTATAAAGAATAAAAGAGAACCAGTTTTTAAATAGGCAGATTCACCAGAATGTTCAAGTTTTCCAATCAAATAAACTGTTATTGTGTGTTAAAAATTGAGGATTCTCTCATTGCCAGAGGGTTCTTGGAACTAAAGTTACTGTGGATTTTCTTCAGTAAAATTTGACTCAATTCGATATACAAAATGATATACAAAAATTGTTGCCATATTAAAAATCTTCAACTTTTGAGGGCCTCAAAAACAACACACGGAATTTACCCACACACAGAAAGAAAACAATTTCTGATCAACTTCCTGACTCTTTAGTCTTAGTCTTACCCTAACTATCATAAAATGAGAAAATTGGTTGTGGTCAGCATCTCAAATTTTACATATTATTCGGATGGAAAACATTTTTACTTTTAAAATCTCCACAGTGATTGATTTTGGAGAACAAGACTTGTTGATTCCTATTTTAAGAATCAATCATTGAATGACAATCACCTTGAGTGCATCATTCTTGGCTTTAGCCTTAGCCTCTAACTTGGCTCGAGCTTCGATCTCAGCGGCAGACTCAGTCCGAGCTGGCCCCTTCTTGCCGGCTTTGCGGAGCGCTGATGGAGTAAAAATGTAACAAATAAGGAGTAACAAGCAGCAAAATTACCATATAACGTAAATGTCGGCATAGTCACCAGGTCTGTGAGGTCGCCACCCTATTTAGTCATTGTTAATCAATAAGGCATGTAGGGTGGCAATGTCACGGACCTGGCGATCAAGAAAAACTTTCATGGTTGTCTCATAGGTGCAGTGCTTGGGGTCCCAGTGGGTGTCCGTGCATGGTAATCTTTCCTTAACTGAAGGCATCAAAAAGTGAAAATCTGAAAACCCAAATTTGGAGTGCAAAAAAATGAACATTTTAAGCCTAACCATGCTAACTAGGAAAAACGTTTGAGTTGTCCCATAGATAGGTTTAGTGCAAGAGGGCTTATGTGATGTCCTAATTGTCTTTTCAAATACATTAATGCACAATATTGGTGCGGGGAATTAAACCCAAAGATTCAATAATGGTTTTCACACATTTAACAGCGCCCTCTAGCGCTAAGCATTATCATGATTATGGCATGCAAAGCTAGCGCCGTAGACCAGCGTGACACACGAAAAATGCTACCTTTCGAGGCGTTTTTGAACAAAACTGACAGCAGCACGAGTAATATACAAAATTATGTAAATCCACATATCTTAATTATTTCAAATAATTAGAAATATATTATTTTGATTATTTCTAGAAGGGAAAATTCAGTGACTTATCACAGTGAATTCATACCTTCCTTGCGAGCTTTGGGCCCCATCTTGGAAAAGAGACCGGAAGTTGTGTGGTGTGCTGGGTTTCTTGTGCTGACCTTTTATTAGACTGGTTTCCGAACCTCCTACATACAAACACGATTTATAAATAATTTCAAAGTAAAATATAATTTTAAAAATTTCCAAATTGAAAAATAAAATCATAATGTTATTTTATAATTAGTTTTACTTCAGGAAGTAAATTCATCCGTACGTTCAACATGTTGACGATGAATGTTCATCTTTATCTTAAGAGTAATGTGAGTTTTGTGCAAACAAACAAACACTTTGACCTTAGGTCAAACATTTTCCGGGTCAAGCACTTCGGTTTGTTTTGCCATTTTTGGATTGATTTTGTTTCCAACTTTTTCTATTTCAGCCACAGCCTTATGACAGCTTTTTTCACACTTTTGTTATATCAATCTTGTGAAAAGTAAGTTCCTTGCTCATTTCATGATCGATGCCGATGGGGACGATGATTAGCCCTACAAATAGGGCTGTAAATCAATAGGGACGTTGGTAAAACGCGGAACGGTGGAACGGAACGGGTGTCGTCGAAACCCGGAGGTCGGAGGTAACCCGGAGGTCGGAGGTAACCCGGAGGTAGAATTTGTTGTGACCGTGTAGTACATGCTACAACCTACCTCCGGCTTGTTATTTTAATACTGCGTAGCTCCGGGCCACCGTCAACGCACCAACTACACGTTAGCAAAAACAATCTACCTCCGGGTACCTTTGGGTACCTCCGACCACCTCCGACCTCCGGGTTTTATAAATTTTCGAACGGAACGGTGGAACAGAAGGGTGGAGGGGTGGAACAGAATGCGGAACATGGCGGAACGGTTCCGCGTTCCGTTCCGCGTTTTACCAACATCCTTGTAAATAGCTCGCTTTTCAAAAATGACTTATTAGCCTACTATAGTATACGAGGGCGTACGTAGTCGTAGATGCTAAGTTTTTAACTGCTGAGATGTTGAATAAGTAACTAACAGCTCCTTAATGAATGTTAAATAAGTAACAGCTCCTTATTGAATATTGAACGTCGAACATCGAATAAGTAACTAACTTCACACCGGTCTCTTTCTTCATGTTCCTGTTGTAACGTCAATGTCGGCATTGACATTACCATGGTTACCGACCAACTTTACATCCCTTCCGAAGGATGGAACAAGTGTGATTAAGTGCCTTGCTCAAGAGCACAAGTGCCACAACCTGTCACAGCCCGGAATTGAACCCACATTCTAGTACTGGCACAGGAACTTGAGTTTGACGCAATAGGGGTCGATTTAACCAAACTATCTTCATACGTTAAAGTCCATAGTAAGGTTTACGATGGATCGTAGGGCTGCGATGGATCGTGGCTACGATGGATGCTGTGATGAATTTCACTAAACCTATCGTAAGCGAGCTAGATTTATCGATTATGGATATTTGCATATTTACTCGAAGGCTGTTTGCTGTGCTGAATTATGTTTTTAATTTTAATAAAACAGTCGACGGCTACATGAGTTCAAAAAGTCTCTTTTCTGCGTAGTGCAAGCGTGCAGCTTGCGGGACGCGTACCAATACATTTTGTGCAGTCACCAAGAGCATGGGCAGTTTTTGTTTTTAAGTCGCGCATAGGACGTGACATAGGTCTGTGACACCACTCGCCACCCTGTTTACTTTATGCACCTATCAATTATTATCCCCTCCTCCCCCCAACCCCCCGCTAACTTTTCCAATTGAACGCACAATGGTTGAGCTGGTACAACGGTCAAGTTGGTTCGAGTCGAATTGGCAAACGGTCACTTGCGGCTCGTGCGCGTTCAGCATTGGCAAGGTGGCATGTAATAGCACATGAGAGAGTAGGCTAGTGAAAGCGAAAGCAAAAAACGGATGCAGGACAGCGCCTTTGTCCATTCATTGATGATTGATGAGCCATAGACTTAGTGCATGGAGTCTCAACTGGCAAACGTTTAATGGTATTTTTTCCGATTACATGTATCCTTTATTGACAGGTCACGTTGACCACAGCCTGACAGGGTCTAGCTGCATGCTGTTATTGCAGTCATGGCGCTACCCACTATGCCAGCATACTGGACAACTCGCTACAAGAACATCCAGGAGCGTAACATGGTGCAACGACGAACTCACGAAGCTGACTTCAGGGAGAAATGGAGCAACAATGCTCGATACTTCAACAATTCAGACATGAACACCACTAAGCAGCAAGCTTGGACTTCAGATCAGTCATTTCATAACAGGTAAATGTTGGGCAGCTGCTTCAGTCATATTTGTTGGGTACACAGACATAAAACAGCTGATAGCTAGACTACAATGCAAGCAGTGAGCGAGCAAACGAAATCAAATAGTGGACGCCATTTTGTATTGGCGACAAAAAGTTAGTGTTAACAGTAAAATTTGAACTAATTTGTCAAAAAATTAACAATTACACCCGCAAAATGTTTTGACAAGTATTAAAACCAGCTGGGGCCAATTTCATGGCGCTGCTAAGCACAAAAATTTGCTTAGCACAGGATTTATTTGCTTTATAAAATGGATTACAAGCCAAAATTATACGCCAACTTGTGTTCTTCGCAAGAGTAGGAGAATACCTTTCAATACACATCACTTACGATTTTGGCTGACAATCCATTTTTGCAAAATAAAGCAAACAAATCCTGTGCTAAGCAAATTTTTGTGCTTAGCAGCGCCGTGAAATTGGCCCCAGGTCTTTATCATCCAATTATAGTTGCTTTTTGTTGAGTTTGACAGTTGAATATTACTTTAATGAATCATGTCATGCACTGTCACAAAGTGTTTTGTTTAATAGTCACTTCCATTTCAGCACTGTACGGTATGCACTAAATGTACATGCCACATTTTCTAGACTTTTATAGCTTATAATTTCTTTTTTTAACTTCCACATGACAGCATGGATGCATACAAGAAACGTGAAGAGCGTGAGCTGAGAGCCCTCCGGTTGCGCAATCGCAGGCACAAACTTAAACAACTATTGGATGGAGAGAGAGACAAACTTGAAGCAGAACTTAAGGGTTTGTCACCTGGTAACTATGAAAGACTCAAGGACATGAGAGATCGCAGTGATGAATTGAAATCGAGAAAGGAAACGGACAGAAAACAGGTAAGTGAATTGTATTCAATCCCATTACAAGCCCAGCAGAATTGGTTAGACTAATGAATAACTAATATGGATGAAGTCTCTTATACTAAGGTGCTCAGGGTGATCATAATAATGAGTAAGTAATAACTAACCAGACCACATGGTACTTTAATTGTAAATCGGATTTATTTGATATGAAAAAGGGCATAGGCCTACATTAGTTTAAATGCATGCTCCATTAAATCAACAAAAATTGTCCCTTCCTTTACACAGATAGCAGATGAACGTCTTTATGACCACTGGAGACAGAACAATCCTGACTTAAAAAAGGTGGGTGATGTCATGTGACCACCTCCTCCCATGTCGCAGAAGATCGAGGCTTTCACAAGGGCATCATAAGGCCCTGCAAGTCCTAACAACACAGTGGGTCATAGTTGAGCCACAAGCTATTTAAAGGCCCATTGTATCATTTGCAATGACCCAATTTTGTTTTTCATGGGTTGACAAGAAAAAGCTTACTCAAAGTGTTGATAGCAATGGTAACAAAAACCACATTAATTTATTTCCGTCCAAAATTGTATTTCGTGTTGGAAATTCAATGTTTCTGAAGCATTGATGCACCTATGTAGCTAAAACTTCTTCAGGCTAGTGTACCAACATTCTTCCTCAGATATGTTACACTCTTATCACACAAATACTGTAAAAGCTGAAATATTCGCGGTGGTTTTATTAACAGATAGATCCTGCGAAAATAACAACCCGCGAAAATATTGTTTGCAACAATTGTGGCGATCCCTGTTAAGGTGACATAATTTCCATCCGCGAAAATAACAACTCGCGAAAATGTCAGTGATGTTGAAATGCGCGAAAATATCTGTACGCGAAAATATTGGCTTTTACAGTATGTAAAACGTTTTATCTTGCAAATGATACATAGGGCCTTTAAATAAACTGCAAAATCGGTTTATCCTTTGAGAATTGAGACGAGACTTTTGGTGGACTCCCCTTTGCTAACCATTAGTACAGCACTGTAACCGGGTTTAGTCACTCAGATTGCTATACAGTAAACCTTGCATAAGTCGGATACGTTTATGTCGGATTTTCGCTTATCTCGGACAAAATCGCTTGGAACGTTTGAATACGTATGTTATTCCTAATAAAAATCATCACTCAAGTCGGATCGTTTAAGTCGGATTTTTGCTTATCTCGGACTCATCAACCTAGAACATTTGTTCAATTCCTTTGTGTTTTACCTCTTTTAAGTCGGATTGACGAAAGTTGACATGTTCGTATATTAATTTCACTCCAGTTTACCGCGGGGAGTTGAGGAATTTTCCGGTTTTATGGCCGCCCCATGCGGCTTCCGGACTTGATTTGTAGAATGTGTGTGTGTGTGTGTGTGTGTGTGTGTGTACTGTGTGCATGGACCGTACATGCATACACGTACAACTTGCACACATGGGCATTTCACTATTACATGTATCAGCAGCAGTTTCGATGTGCACACGTGATCACAGGCTGCATTTTTCATTGGCTAACATGGCTAAGGTTGGTGGGCTGAGCAGTACACCATGTGTAAATATACTGCATGGCCACGATCAGATGATGGCGACGCTCGAGGCATAACAAATATGATCGCGCCCGGCAAATGATGCTTACGATTTTCTACCTTATAAGTTATGAGTACATGTATGAAAATGAAAATGTAGTGTAAAAATAAAATGTTTTGGTGTTGTAATTAATGCATGCTTTTTTGACTGTTGACCGTTGGGTGGTTGGAGATCAATGAATCCCTATGCGTTTTTTCATCTTCGGCTAAGTCTGATTTTCGCTTAAGTTGGATAAAATCGCTCGGTCCCGTTGGATCCGACTTATCCGAGGTTTACTGTATTACTTTAGCCATCGTAAAGAGAAACAGCTCCCAGACATGTTGATACCTTTTTTCTGTTACAATTGTTTCTTTGGTACCATACCAAACTGGTGTCCATACCAAACTGGTATCTCAAAATGCAATAAACACCATATCAAAACAATTAGATAATGGTGTCAGTACATTCTCGATTGGTGGTCCTATACAATTGTCAAATAGATTATTGGCAAACTGTGATACTTATATCTCACATAATACTTATTTACTTGTTGGAATTTGCCATTGACTGTATTGCTTAGTTGTAATCCAAAATGGCAGTTTTCTCAAAATGCCAAAAATGGTATATATAGCGTTTTTCGATGAAACTCTTCATATGTAAATGAGAGGTGCCCAAAATGATGCTAATTAGAAGGCGTGGCGCAGGAGTTGTGCCATGAACACAACACTGATAAAATGCTGAATCTTATAATAGATTGAGTCTGAGATGCACAAGAAACATGTCATCCAAGGCTGGGGTGAGCAGTTGGATTCCCAGAGGGAGCAGATGGAGAAAACACGGCAGGAGCAAGAACTTGAGCACAGAGAGATGGAAATAGAACACCAGGCGGCTCTGGAAAAAGAACGGCAAACCCAAGAGGCCAAGCTGACGGAGGAAAAACAGCTGGGAGAACAGCTTAAAGGGCAGATGAATGAACTGAGACAAAGAGAGGCTGAGGTAATGTTTGTTTTGTAGTTTTTGGGAGGGGCCATCCAAAGTTGTCAACATTTCCACAGTTCTATACAGAGTTTACTATTTTTCAAGACCCCCTCCCTCCCCCGAAATACCACTTATGAACATTTTTCTGTCACTACCATGAAATGTCAATATTTTACAGTGCATGTGAAGTCCTACGCAGCCCCCCCCCCCCCCCCCCCCCCCTCTCTTCCTACGCTTTGTAGAATCATGAAAATGTTGAAAACTTTGAATAACCTCTTATGTTCTGTATTTGTTTTAGAGGATAAGTTTAAGGGGTATACTCTTCATGCTCTAATACTACATGATCACCCATTTTGTCTTTAAAAAGTTTGTATAACAGCATAATGCAACCCAATATCTCTTGCAGGCAGCAAGGTTGAAACAGGAGCAGAACGGCCTATTGCAGCGCCAGTGGGAGTTGGATAAGTTGGAGGAACAGCGTCAAGCCATGGAAGAACAGAGGAAGAAATCACAGATGGCTCGTGCATTGACTCGACAGTACAAGATGCAGCTGAGACGTAGGGCCAAGGAGGTCCAAGAAGCTTTGGTAAAGCCACAGTCCTTGTGTAATCTTGCGCTGCCCCCTCCCCTCCCCTTCCTTCCCCCTCCCCTATTCCACACTCTGATGACTCGAGCATTGACACGTCAATATAAGATGCAGCTGAGACGCTGAGCTAATGAGGTCCAAGAAGCTTTAGTAAAGCCACAGTCCTTGTGTAATCTTGCGCTGCCCCCTCCCCTCCCCTTCCTTCCCCCTCCCCTCTTTCACACTCTGATGACTCGAGCATTGACACGTCAATATAAGATGCAGCTGAGATGCTGAGCTAATGAGGTCCAAGAAGCTTTAGTAAAGCCACAGTCCTTGTGTAATCTTGCGCTCCCCCATCCCCTCCCCTCCCCTCCCCTTCCTTCCCCCTCCCCTCTTTCACACTCTGATGACTCGAGCATTGACACGTCAATATAAGATGCAGCTGAGACGCTGAGCTAATGAGGTCCAAGAAGCTTTAGTAAAGCCACAGTCCTTGTGTAATCTTGCGCTCCCCCATCCCCTCCCCTCCCCTCCCCTTCCTTCCCCCTCCCCTCTTTCACACTCTGATGACTCGAGCATTGACACGTCAATATAAGATGCAGCTGAGACGCTGAGCTAATGAGGTCCAAGAAGCTTTAGTAAAGCCACAGTCCTTGTGTAATCTTGCGCTCCCCCTTTTTTCCCCTTCCCCTTCACACCCTTTCCCCTTCCCACCCTTCCCTCCCCTCCCCTTCTTTTTCCCATTTTCTCCCTTCACCCGTGCCATTTTTCCTCTGTTTTACTTTTCTTCCTAGCCCTCCTTTCCCCTTTCTCCCTTCAGCCCCAACCTCCACCCAGCCAACTACCTCAAGAAAGTCTCATGAAAAGCCTTGTGCATATGACAGAAACCATGATTATTTATACATTTCTGAAAATACCTGTGTATCTGTGAGCTCTTGAAAGTAGACCTGCGCAGATTAGCCACCAGGAGCCAATTTCACAAAAAGCTAAGATTCGTCTTAGAAAGGGTCACTCTTCTTATCTTGGGGCGTTGGTATGGAAATAAGGATGCATTGAACTCGTCTTAACTTTTGTGAAATCGATCCCAGGTCTCAGTGGTTAGTTGATAATTTGTACTAACTGGTAAGACCTGTTAACTAATTTAAATACATGACCAGAGGCCGATTTCACAAACGTTAAGACGTTAATAGGAAGGGTCACTCTTCATATCTTGGTACCTTGGTATGGGAATTAGGATGCACTGAACTCGTCTTAACTTTTGTGAAATTGACCCCAGGATTTCCAGCATGAACTAATGGTGCAGACTTTAGGTACATGCAGCACAACGTTTGGTTGGCCGTCTTGATAACAATTCTAGTTTGACCCAATGTGCACAGGAACTGGATCGGAAGATCTTGGCCTCACTGGTCGATAAAGGGAACGAAGAACAACAGCTGAAGACCACGAGGAGGGAAAAGGCCAAGGCTGATGCTGCTTGGATGAAGCAGGTTGTTGAAGAACAGTTGAGATTGGAGAAGGCTCGGGAAGCTGAACTTGACATGCTTTACAAGTATGTTGGACCATTATCCTATGCATAATACAGGTGGTGTGTGCTAATTGATTGAAAAGCCACCTGTACCTTTCCTAATGTTAAGTGGAATGTCACTATACCTTATTCCTATGTTGAATTGTTGCTACTTGATCTGCATAATACAGTCAAACCTTGATAATAAAAGCACCGACTTTTTTTTAATTCAAGATTTTGCTCATAACTGGGAAAGCTTTAGGTTCCAATCTTCTCCTTTGTAGTCATTCCTAGGGTCGATTTCACGAAGCGCTACGATTCTTTTTTTAACTCGAGATGCACGTTTCTCGAGATGCACATTACGGTGGTTTATCCATCGCAACTGGTTTTACGAAGGATCGTAGCGCTTCGTGAAATCAGCCTCTAATAATATAACATTCTAATCATAACAAGGACCTTTTATTAACAAGGTTTGACTGTACAGATGGGGCACTAATTAATTGAAATTACACCTATAAGGAGGGAGGGTGCAAATGTCTGAGAATGTCTTGCCTTTCCTAATGTAAAATGAAAGTCGCTGTGTTGAAATACCTTATTGTCGTGTTGAAATGTCAATACTTCCTGACACAAGTTACACATTTTTGATTAGTTGCCAAACCTGTTGTTTAATGACTTAAACTACTAAACACAGACCAACTTGGTAGTCAAATGGGCCTGTTATGGAGAACTTCCTTACTAGCAAAGTATTGCCTACAACAGTGCTTGTAAAAACACTCGAAGAACATGGCATGGTTAATTTTATTCTTTCAGGGACGAGGCAGCCAGAGAATGGCAGAAGAGGGAAGCTGAGTGGGAGAGGGAACGACTTGCAAGGGAGAGACTTATGCATGAGGTTTGGAGCAAAACGATTTGCAATAACTAAAATAAAGACAGGTCCAAATCATTACAAAATAGACACCCTGGATGAAAGTACAGGAGACCAGCAAATCATTCACTGAAACTAGATCACCAAATGGTTTTTGGACTTGATTAAGGATGTACACACTTTAGTACAGTATTAAAGAATTGTGGGTGAAACTTGTGGTTGAATTGCAAAATGTCCAATATCAAATAGTTTACTGACACCAAAATCTGTCTCAAAATGCTCTTCACCTCAAGTTAGATAATGGAAAAATAATCTTGTTTATTCTTTCATTTTTTTGCAAAGGTTCTTAGGGGTCAGCAAGCCCAGATTAATACTCGAATGGAAGAAAACCGACAGCGACAGGAAGAGTCACTCCAACAGAGGGAAGAATTGGTTCGCGAAATGGAGGTGGTTCGACAAATGACGCAGCGAGAAAAGGTTGATGAAGAACGGCAGAAAGCAGAGACTAGGAGGGAAATTGAGGCACAGGTGAGAAAGGAAATGGTTGGGAATTTTTATTTCTAATTAATTGGTATTAAAACCAGCTTGAATTGCTCGTCCTACAGGTGATAGCGTCAGCGGCAGAAGGAATCAGCTCGTAGTCTGATCCACCAATAAGTTGAAGCCGAGAGACAAGCTGGGTTAGACCTCGAAGCAGTACTTCCAAACTCTGAAATTTTTATTCCATAATTAATTGGTAAACCTGCTTGAATTCTTCATCTAACAGGTGACAGAACGTCAGAGGCAAAAGGAATCGGCTCGTAGTCTGATCCATCAAGAGATTGAAACTGAGAGGCAAGCTGAGAGAGACTATGAAGAGATGCTACGAAGGGAGGCATCAAGGATGTCACTACAAGACTTCCAACCTAAGGTACATGATAAAACAGTTCAATCAGTTCTATTAATCTCTCTCTCAAATGACATGCATCAGGATATTGAGCGTATTTTTTGTGACACACATAGCACTGGGAGTTACCGTTTATTTTTCTAAACGTTTAAACGTCAATTTAACGTTCGTTTAAACGTTTAAACGTTTAAACGAATAGTAAACATAACAAAAAGTAAAACTTATTACCGCGCTCGCAATAAAAACTTCTTTGACCTGGTATCATGTGCGTTCGCGCGGCACCACTGACACTTCATTGAATTAATTGGAGCATACATGATGCAGGCCACGAAAGTTCAGCTATATAGTAAACAGTGTTTACCGCCTTGCTTTGAATTCAACAAGATTAAACCGTAAACCAGTAAAATCGCCTCCGCCCGCGAACGCAACTGTACATCTTCGGCTTGAAACCACAAAGGTTACCGACGTACCGTTGGGCTAATCACAGCGGTATGCTGCCTGATTCTTACGAACAAAATTGCCGCTTTAGAAATTTCTGGCGGCGCAAAACGGCCATTAGATCTTTGAAAAAGGGAGGGTCGTTTTTTCACAAGTTGGTTTCGGATATCCGTTTAGCATTTTTCTAAACGGATAGTTAAATTTTTGTCATTTAAACGTTTAAACGTCGCAGCTCTAGACGCACATCAACTGCACCTTTATTTTTGACAAATTTTGAGCAACACACACACATGTTTGGAACATAGCTCACTCGATGGTGTGTAATACATAGTTGTATGGCGTCTGTGACAGTGGTCAATAGAATGCAAACTGCTGATTGCAAAGGTTCCAATCCTTGTCTTCAGAGTAAGATTTGGAATGCATGCGTAACTGCATGGCACATTTCAAACTGGCCCTTTGCATTCTGTAGAAATGATTCAGGAGGCCCCACTGAACTGTTCTAACACGTGAATAGGGTATTATTGCAATGTGAAATAAAGAATTTTCTAATTTGAGTTAAGATTCGAACCGAAGCCTGTAGTTTAACGTACTGACGTTCTACACACTGAGCCATCCAGGCTAGTAAGTGTCATTCTGAAATGCTAATAGACCATATCGAATAGCTGCCATCTTGTGGGGCACCTTTTGTTAGTTGAACCAGTTCAACAATGTAAGGACAATATGTGCAACCATGCATGTCCTCATGAAACAAAGAAACAACCCCACAAGATGGCGGCTATTTGATACAGTCTTATATGGTATGGCAATAAACAAAAAAGTTGTCCGCAAAAACGTTATTCAATGCGCAGTATTCGGACGAAAGTGAAATTCGTATCCGCTTTTCAGTGGGTAATATTTCTTGTTCTTTGCATTACAATAATGTACGAGTTGCACTTGTTGGGCACAAGGTCTTTTGTTCTTGGATGATTCCCCTTTAATTTGTTGGAGTATTCCTTTTTGTTTTCTTGATTTTGCAGTCTTTCCCAAGAAAAGGACCTGCGCCGAGCAGATCAGCATGGGATTGAGAACTGGTATTGTTTTTTTTTAATTAGAAAGATAAAACTCACGGAAACAGGAAGGGCATGTGGGAAAACCCAATCCACACATTGATCTGAATGGGATTCGAACCTGGGTGACATAGGGCGTGTTTGTTTCATGACAGATCCGAATCCAGATCCCGATCTCAACTCGGATCTCAAATCACGTGAATTGCAATTTATTTACCAAATTTGTCAAATTTCTGTACCAAATTTCTCCCACGACATTCGTCGTGAATAAACAAGCATTCTAAATTTGTTTGTATCGTGTGTTGCCTCTGAAAACTGAAACGACACGGTTTTACTCACACAAAATCTTCACGATGTTTACGTCGCCATTTTGGATCTAGCGCTGAACCTTCTCTCGAGAAAGATTCCACAGATCACAGATCTCGGTCAGGATGTGCGCGAAGTGAACGAGTTCACCTTGGATCTGCGTGGATCTGAATCTTGATCCGTCCGAAACAAACACGCCCAAAGGTGCATGGTTTCTCTCAGGTGCATTGTAGGAGATACTAAAAAGAGCCAACTTTCAAAGCCTGCAATTTAACCACTTTTGAGCATCAATGGACGAATTTCACATTAGTCTGTTCTACGCACTTCCGCATTGAAACCGAGGCTCTTTGTGTCAAGTCGGCTGTACGCATGAGCTACAAGTACAGCGTTTGAGTGTGTACGTGTCCTGTTCTGCGTGACATGTAGGACTGAGTGTGCATTAACGTGCGTATATTAGTTCACTTGGGGGTTTAATAAAGAGGCTCTTCGTGTTAAGCAACATAAGTGCGCAGACCGGTCTCAAATTAGGTAATTTGCAATTCGTGTATCAGTCATAATTTACTGATCCAGGATACCACACCCCTTTGAGCCACACCCATCCAACATAATCCCAAGTGACAACAGAAAAATGCTAAATGGTGGCCATTTTGATATAGGTAAAACCCATAATTTGGGAGTCTTTGCGCAACAGTACTTTCAACAGTACAGTGTAGACTTGAAATTGAACAAGCCATTTAGGTGCCTTTGTTTCACCTAGAAATTACAAATTGTAAAAGTACCATTTCATGCCATAAACACTGTACCATCCAATGACCTGTGTGTGATAAAGTATTCAGTTATAAAATTAAATGTAGTAAAGTTTCAGATTAAGAATGTTTTGCTTCAAAATACTTTGCCTTGAAATTGAAGGCATCAGCAGGGTTGTATATTTTCTTTCTAGCGCTATGCTATGTACATTTAATATTGAAGTGAAGGTAGAAATAAATTTTAGAAACAAGAAATTTGGGTGGTGTTGGTGGTCTTTGAAGTGGTTATATGTGACACTTGCAACGGTAATGGGTCTAAACATTGTTCACTGCAGAAGTACAGGAGCTCATTAAAGAACCATAACTGTGACAAATGACGACAAAGTGTAGATTATTGCTTCTTACCTGGTTTATTTTAACCAAGAAAGTATAGAAAAAAGAGCATTCAGTAATTTCTTCCTATTTTTCAAATATGTGTGACTAAGCGACCTGTGGAAGTCTAATTTCTTCGGTTGATTGTTTACAAACTGAGAACTTTTCTGTTGGCTCAAAAAAAAATTTCTCTGGTGTGATTTTAACTTAATCGTAAAAATATGTGATGTTACTTCAGCCGATGGCTTATACTTATAGGAGCCTACGTATAGTGCTTTTCAAGGTGCTGTGTTCGTTCGATCGGACCACAGACATATAGAACCTATAGATTGATAATAGGGGGTGCAAGACTGAAATTAGATTGGGGGCATGACTTGGCATTTTTTGAAACGTTGTGTGCAGCCGAGTCAGACGCGCATGATGAACTTGACGCGTTGCACACATTACTAAACACAACTTGCAGTTGTTAAGCAGCTTGTTTAGCTCTTTTTAACAAATTACCAGCCTTTTCATACTTCAAAAGTAGGTATACATATATAGCTCCTTGATGTAACCAACTAAAATTATGGTGAAATTTCGCATGGATTTTGTTTGGTCAAAAAAACCAAACTTTTTCTCGGCGCCCCGTTACGTGTGTGCACACGCTGACAAAATTGCTCCCAATCTGCCAAGTAGTCGGGTGCCGTCCTAATTAGCGGCAATGTTATTTGAATAGGGATTGCGGTCTATAGGTTATATATGTCTGTGGATGGGTCTCTAGCTTCATTAATTTGCCAATCTATCTGCTGCGTCCGGCTGGGAAAGTGAAAGCAGTAAGCAGGTATTGCATGGTAAGCACTAAATAGTGGTAGTACGGTACTGCTAGAACTAGAAGCTGGCTAAATTTTGACTGATTTGACGTGCATTGTGTTTGTGGTAATGAGAATATTTTGGGGTAAAATATCTGAGCTTGGTAAATCGCCGCGAGGGAAAGTCGGACGTCACATAAATATCATGATATTATAAATTCGTCGTCCTGGTCCTGCACTGCAGCTGCACACTACTACTACTAGCTAGGCCTACTATCAATTGTTTACCCAACCTGCCCCCACCCCTCCCTTCCCCCGGACTGCTCCACTAGTAGTAAGAGCATGAAGAGGTACATGTAGGCCTAAAAATTGTCACTTTGCGGGCGACAAATTCCCCACTGGCCAGGGCTTAATTTGGGTGACGAAATCCCCAGGTGCGCTGAAAATTGTTATGCCCCACCCTGGGCATGTAAGGCCCCATAAAAAAGTTATCTTATCATCCTACCAATGCGGGTGCGAGGTTGTTGTTTTTTTTTAAACGTATTTTTAGGGTCCGCCGTATATCTTTTCCTACCTTCATATGCATACATGTATCTACGTTAGCCCGGCCGGCCAGCCAATACGCGGAGCATAGCAACATTATAGCAGCGCCGCACGATGCCATGCGCGGCCGTTTTCTAAATACTTTCTTCGTCTATGTTCTGGCAGAATTCGCTAACTGAACCACATGTGCACGCAGCGCAAAGCACGAAAAAGACCCCTCCGAGAGCACTGAGTGACAGAGTGAGCGCTGCATTTTTTGGGGTGTGGTTGAAAGTCGGAGGTCGGAGGTAAACCGGAGGTAGAATTTTTTGTGACCGTGTAGTACATGCTACAACCTACCTCCGGGTTTACCGTCAACGCACCAACTACATGTTAGTAAAAAACATGTACTTCCGTCAAAAATGGTAGGATGTTGGAAATTGACAACTGAGATGGGTTTCTAAAAAAGTCCTGTGCACAGGACTTTTTTACCATTTACTTGTACACAAAATGTATAGATTTTCAAGGTTTTCTGAAGCAATGATGCATCTACCGGTATGTAGCTAAAATTTCTTCCGGCTAGTTTACAAACTTTCTTCCTTAGATATTTTACACTCTTATTCCACAAATCTGCAAAAAGTTGTACTTTGCGAATATAGGGCCTTATACTCAATTATTTCCCCCCAAGTTGTAACCTCATTCATTTTAAGGTTTAATATATTTATTAAACACTTTAATTCAGCCAGAATTAGTTGTTCAATTTTCTCTGTGATACTTTTAAGAACAAGTAAACCAGTTTTAGTTTGTATTAATGCTCCACTTTGGAGGTGCACGTAAATATTCTCAATAAGCACAGACCAGTAAGAGTTGAGAAGTTGATCAGAATTTGTTTCCCTTTAAATTTACTCATCAAGCATCGGTAAAGTGTGCAGATTTGCTGGAAAAACCCAAATTTAGGATTGAGAAGAAAAAAAAGATTTGATTGGAAATGCTTGTTTGTTTTGTAGACAAGGTCTGAAGCCATGATCAGATAGGCAATTCTTTACTCAACAAGCAATGCGGTGTACATTTTTGGCACAAAGGTTGACCTTGCACTTACAATGAAATTGAAAAAACAAATGTTACATGTGGGGAATGTTGGTTCCATAAACTGCTTTGTCATTGTAGAGTTGAGGAATTACACAAGAACACAGAATACGATAGTTACTCAGCAAAAAAGCAAACAAGGAAACAAAAAATCAAAATAGGTTTTATTTTTAGGAATTTCCTTGTTCAAATTTCATTTTTGTTTGTTGTTTACTGGTGTATATTGCCATGGATTTTTAACAATAAAGCACATTATTTTTGTTAAAGGCAGTATACGTCATTGGTAATCTCGAAAATCAGAAATGTTCACAGATTTACGCCTAACTTACACAATATAAACATGATGATCGTAGAAAACTTCCCCTGAAATGGTTTTGTCTGAAGTGCTATAGTCTTTGAGAAATGAGTAAAACAATTAGTTTTCGTCTCATGAGACGAATATTAAATTTGCCCCAAAACCATTTCGCCCAAGTGCCATTTTGCCTCCAAATTACTTCATCCAAACACTACATCGCCCAAATGCCACTTCGCCCCAAAACCACTTTGTGCACAGGCCGTGGTTCAGTTCAGGGGATGCCGAAGTGGTTTACTGCAAATTACTGCAAATTACTGCAAACCCTTTTTTGTACTGTTTCCTCAAAAGTTAGACAAAGTACGGAGCTGGTTTTTGCTCAGGTTGGTTTCAATCACACAGGGGAATAAAACTATTTGTAACAGTTTACCAATCATGTATACTATCTTTAAACTTGCATTTTAGATACATGTAAGTATCTCAGTTTATAGTGATACAGGGGAATTTTAGAATTTGGCTCCAATTAAACCTAAATGCAAACGTTTTGTATCTCAAGCCAGTAAACATCTATAGAATTCAGAAGGAATAGTACAATTAGCAGGCAAGATTTTGAAAATAAAAATATATGTTGAATGAAATGGGTGTGGTGGTTCCAAATGTACTGGAATTCATCACCTGACACTTCCCCCAAATTACTACATGTTACGACTAGAAACAGGTGGCCAGAGATTAACAGCTGAAAATGATCAAATATTGACTCTGATCTTGTCCTACCCTCCATTTTAATTATCAACTAGCGCATCTGCCCAGCTACATGTATAGGTCACACGGTGTTTGCTGTGCCCTGGGAAAATTGATGAGTACTGGACTAAATGTACAGGTATACGGCTTGAAGATTAACCTAGCTGGGCATTCTGTATGTACCTGTATCCCCATAGCAACCAGGGTTTATGACAGAGTGGTGGCTGTGTAATTGATACATGTACTTTGCACTCTGGAGTCCACTTGAAAACAACAGGGTGGTTTTACTGGAAGTTATCTGTACTGGAGCCAATTTCAACTTGGAAAAACATGGAATAATTTTAGGAGCGTGTTTTTGCTGAGGTTTACCATTTTGGAAAAGCTCTGGTATTGTTGTCCACTCCTGAGATTTACCTTTGAAAGTGTAATTGATCCTATAAGGACAAACAAGATCTTTAAAGTGTGGAGAAATTTTTTCTCTCTTTTGCAATTTGTCGGTTGACTAAAAATCAAATTGTTAATCAACTTAATCTATAGGCCTGTATTGGACGTTTTTGGGGGAAAACTTACAGACGATGGGTACTTTTCCCATTAAGTCCAATGTGGGCAGCCTAGGACGTTTTCCTCTCAATAACTTTTTCTGAGTCCAGCAGTTACTTTTCCTGGCCAAATCCTGCCCAGGAAAGTTGACCAGGAAACTTTTCCCGAGACAAAAAGCTCAATGCGGACACAGTGAGTCGGTAAAAGCGCTCTGCCTCTGGAAGCATACGTCCGGGCCCTAAGGGTCACACTGCGAAGGGACATGCGCGCATGCTCTCCCACGGTTTTGAAACAAATTAGCCATTTTTCATTTTACCATAGTCCAATATGGACACGGCTAAAGTTTGTGCTTATCTCTAGTCTACAAAAATTAGGATCACCTTTTTCTATCAAATTAAATCTTATTACATTACCAGTACTGGTACAGTAGCTATACAATATTTTGCTACTTTACATTGTATTTAAGACATTCTGTCATGATATTGTTTGTATTGTAGAACCAAGCTTGGATACAACATGTGACTCTGTGACTCAGCATTTTGCTGAATGGACACCATGTATTTGTGACAGCTCACTGGAAGTTGAAGTTTAGCCAATAAATGTAGTATTGCATGATGGGAAGCAGTACATCAAAGCACAGAAGATCGGAATCGGGCACTCCAGTTGGTAATAAGCTTGACTTTTTAACGTGAATTGTAATTTGTGGATTGTGGTTTTTGACTTTACGCTTTGTGTAGATTGCTTTCAAAAGTTTGTTTCGTCTTCCTTAAAATGCTCAGTGTGTGCTACAAAACAGTTTGCAGCCATTTAATAGACCTTATGCACGGCGACCATGACAGGGGGCAGTCACATTGTCACAGTGCGTCGTACACGAGTAGGCACATTGTGGATCTATTGTCACATCATTTAAATATGAAAACCTGTCCTCTGTCATGACTGCTGTGCATAAGATCTATACTGAGGTACATAAAAAGTCAAACTCATTTTTATTTCCTCTCTGTTATGCAGGTCTTTCTTTTAAATCTAGTAAGTAAAATATTTTTCCGTCATGCACAAGTAGTTAGAGGTTTGCACTAATGTGTAAGGGTTTGATGCATGCACCATTGTGAATATCTCTTTTGTATAAGAAAGTGTGAACTCAACGTTTTGAACAGTGTTTTCTGTTCGTCTTCTCCTTATTTACATGGTGCTACCCCAAACCCGTACACATGTTATTTCCAGGCCCTTTAAAGTCTTACTTAGGTTTGCAGTTTACACTATTGGTATATATTCAAAATTCAGTACATTTAGTTCATTCCCACTGCTGTATTTCTGATTCTCCATAAACATGGGCATTGATCATCCAAAATACAGGTCTTGACATTAACCAAGGCTGCCGAGGCCAATGAGGAAACCCTGTAGATCATCATTTTCGTTCACAGCAATTGGTCAAAACAAATGTGCCAAAACCAGCCAAACCATTTGTCATTATTTGTTGTTGATCACCATTATCATTAGGATCACCTTGTTTTATACACATCATGACTATTTGTGTTGTGGGGTGATTTAAAGGCACAGGCTCGTCAGCAATGCGCGCCCGCCAAATGTGTGCTACGCAATACGCAGCTCCATAGCCGGCAAAGGCATGGAGCTGCGTGTTTCGAGCACGAATTTGGCGGGCGCGCATTGCTGACGAGCCTGTGCCTTTAAGGTGTGAATTGTAATGTAGTACTTTGTGTCACCTGCACTAACCTGTCAGCTTAATTGTCTCTGTTTTGTATTTGCCAGATGAAACTGATGCAGTAAACACTTCCAACAAGTCACCCCAAAAAGCCAAAAACTCGGCTCAGAAATCTCCAGACAAGAGACGCGATGATGACAATCCTGTAGAAGCTACTGTCTGTAAGACTGGAGATCTTAAAGATGGAGAGTACGTCTGGTAGAATGTGACTAGCTCTGCCAAAATGAGTCTTCTGTTGCACAGGCTGGTTAGAGATTTTTGCGAACATAACTGTTTCACAAATTTGATCAATGACGACCTTTCAGTGATGAAGATCAAATCTAACCATTGGTTGTACCAGTGATGACACTACTCACAATTTCACAATAATTAGGGATATTGGTGTGGTTAAATTTGATTTTTGTTTTCACTGTTGTCACCTATTCCTTTTATAAGGTGTCTGTCGTGTAGATACAATAGACTGATCCAGTAAGCTCCGCCCATTTAGAAATTGCCTAGCAACATGTAACACATGTGAGGCATGTGTGCAGTAGAGTCGCGTGCATGACCGCGCTGTGCGTCAGCGGCCGCGCCCTGGTGAGCGCGTATTGAAACACGCACACGCACAAAAAAACTGCACGCTCGTGCACGTACAACACGCCTGCAATACGTGTAACGCGCGCGGTCGAACAAAAACATCTCGACACACATCTATAATGCAGTGAATGAACAACATAGCAAAACGACAAGCTAATTTGTTTGAGTTTTTCCCGTTTACACAAAAACACATTTATGAAGGAATTAAAAGTAGGTTACAATCCGTTTTAAACCGGCTAGGGTCCTCTGCACTGATAAAAATGATGTTTATGGTGTTTTTGCGTCACTCGTGCTGCATTTGCCGTAGCTCTGTGCACAAGATTGAGGACTCGGGTAACCAAAATGGAGATCCGCTTTTTGGTTACCTGAACCTGAGGCTGTGATTAGTCAATTCTAAAATGGGTGGAGCATACTGGATTGGTCTATTGTCTAGTCATACACAAAATCATTGAAACGGAATGCACACCCTAAATAAATTATCTGTGTAATGTGAGTAGTGTACATATACATCAGAAACATATTGCAGTTATGGTCATGAAAATGTGACCCAGTCTGTCACATCAAACTTATTTTGACAGAGTGAGTATAATCACCTGAAATCAGTGTCTATGCATAATACACTGATGTGTTTACAAGATTCACCTTCTTTTAGATGGCTGTAGTATTATGTGTCTCTATCGATACTCTGGTAGTGCACATATCATTATAATATCTGTATCACCAACCATTGCTGCAGTTCTTGTCATGACTACAGTTTGATACCAGGAGTGCTTATAACACTGAAGAAGGTTGTCTTTGCGAGATGTCTCTGCACTCAAAATTGTCTCATAACTAAAAAGTGGATGGGCTAATGTGCATGTGATTTCTCTCTTTCCATAATTCCTCTATTGCTGGCCATATAGACCCTTTGTACAGGCAGCCATGACAGGGGCCAGTCACATTGTTACTGTGTTTCATGCATGAGTAGGCACTTTGTGGATCTATTGTCACATCATTTGAACACCTGCCCCCTGTCAAGGTCCCCGGAGCAAAAGCTCTATATTGCATATTCAGAGGTCTTTTGTTCTGTGGATAGGATTCCTTGACTTTTAAGCAAAGTAGAATAGAAGTAAATTCATCATTTCTTGTTCATAGGATGCGTGAGGTTGAAGTGGGAAAGGGCAAAGCTCTCCTTATCAAACAGCATGGAGAATTCAGTGCCATTGGTCACAAATGCACACACTACGGAGCCCCGCTAATCAAAGGTATAAAAGGAATTTTTTTCAGAAGTAGAGCATGCTTTTGTATTTACAAATAACATTTTATAATGTAATAAGTCTATATCGGGCTTATCAAAAAAAGTTATGCAATTTCCTTGCTATTAAAGCAGTATCTGCTAACCGAACATTTTCTGAGAACTAATTTTGACTTGTAATGCTCTTAAAATGGAACTTATTTTCTAAAGCTGCACCCCAACTTCCTTTTATTTTTGTTTAAACTATGTTTGGTGTATAAAGCATTATTCTTTCCAACACATTGTTGTTATACTTTTATCGAATGGAAGTTGCCTTTCCCCACAGGTGTATTATGCAATGGGCGAGTGCGATGCCCGTGGCATGGAGCTTGTTTCAATGCTACAACAGGTGATATTGAAGATTTCCCTGGATTGGACAGCCTCGCCAAGTTTGAGGTAGTAAAGTTTATTGGATGGAACCCCACCCCACCCCTCCCTCACCCTCCCTACCACTATGTAATGGGTGCGTGCGCTGCCCGTGGCATGAAGTTTGCTTCAATGCTACAACAGGTGATATTGAAGATTTCCCTGGATTGGACAGCCTCGCCAAGTTTGAGGTAGTAAAGTTTATTGGATGGAACCCCACCCCACCCCTCCCTCACCCTCCCTACCACTATGTAATGGGTGCGTGCGCTGCCCGTGGCATGGAGCTTGCTTCAATGCTACAACAGGTGATATTGAAGATTTCCCTGGATTGGACAGCCTCGCCAAGTTTGAGGTAGTAAAGTTTATTGGATGGAACCCCACCCCACCCCTCCCTCACCCTCCCTACCACTATGTAATGGGTGCGTGCGCTGCCCGTGGCATGAAGTTTGCTTCAATGCTACAACAGGTGATATTGAAGATTTCCCTGGATTGGACAGCCTCGCCAAGTTTGAGGTAGTAAAGTTTATTGGATGGAACCCCCCTCCCCCCCCCCACCCTCGCTACCACTATGTAATGGGTGCGTGCGCTGCCCGTGGCATGGAGATTTCCCTGGATTGGACAGCCTCGCCAAGTTTAAGGTAGTCAAGTTCAAATATAAGCATGTTCTTGATGCCCAATTCACGTCTTAAGCGGCTCAGATTGTTTCCAGGCATAATACACTCCACGCTTGTCTCATCCCTTTAAAACATTAGCATGTTCTTGACGCTCACATTTCCTGGCATAACAGAGTCCAGGCTTGTCTAGTCTCATCCCTTTAAAACATTAGCATGTTCTTGACGCTCACATTTCCTGGCATAACAGAGTCCAGGCTTGTCTAGTCTCATCCCTTTAAAACATTAGCATGTTCTTGACGCTCACATTTCCTGGCATAACAGAGTCCAGGCTTGTCTAGTCTCATCCCTTTAAAACATTAGCATGTTCTTGACGCTCACATTTCCTAGCATAACAGAGTCCAGGCTTGTCTAGTCTCATCCCTTTAAAACATTAGCATGTTCTTGACGCTCACATTTCCTGGCATAACAGAGTCCAAGCTTGTCTAGTCTCATCTCTTTCAAACGTTGGCATGTTCTTGACTTGAGATCTTGATCATCAATTACAGGTACAAGTACAAGGCGACGATGTGGTGATCAAGTCGTCGCAGAAGGTAAACATACAAATTATATTTCACATCTTTATTCTTTTAGTTGACACATTGTTCGTCCATACACATTTGTTTATTCATAAAATCCATCTTATTTTCCTTAACATTTTAAAAGAAAAGATGCACAAAAATTTGCAAGAGTGACATGTGTGGTTTAGATACGTTATTAACATAATGTTAATAAATAACATAATTTTGTAAACAAAATTCTCAGTTGTAAAATTTGAAATTAATCTTGCTCAATAGATTATCTGTATTTTCAGTAAGTAACTTTAAACTATTAAAGTTGACTTTCTCGCAGTGTGGATTGTGACATCTTTTTGCAATATGTTTTTATTTTTGTACTAGGCTTTGGAATCTCACAAGCGAGTGAAGGACATGTCATGCAAATTACCAGAAAACGATCAGACCGTTCTTATCATTGGTGGAGGTAAGTCATTGTTTATTAATTAAGATGTACGGTAAACCAGTTGCCAACTTTCAAATGGCCTTGCAATCCAACATAAGTCTTTCTTAAAGTCACAAGCCTCAGTTAAAATGACTAAGTATTATCTTCACAGCATTACTGTCAAATGTGATGTCAATTTATTACCGGTAGTAAAGATGACTCTCTTCAAACTAAACAGATTTAGCTTTTAAAACCAGGAGTTCAGAGAGGGAAAGACCTACAATTTTAAAATCAAATGCCAGTTCAGTTGTCGGCTTTTGGAGTAAATGCTAAGACTTTTACTCTTTATTGCAGGTGGAGCAGCTGCAGTTTGTGCCGAAACTCTTAGGCAAGAAGGGTTCAAAGGTCATGTTATAATAGCGACTAAAGAACGACACCTGCCGTATGACAGACCCAAGCTTAGTAAGGTAAACTGTTTCTATTAAGTAATAGTTGCTGTATGTCATGGTTCGGCTTAGGGTAGTTTGTGCAGAGACTCTGAGGCAAGAAGGGTTTAATTGTCATGTTATAATAGCAACCAAAGAACGGCACCTGCCGTATGACAGACCCAAGCTTAGTAAGGTAAACTGTTTCTATTAAGTAATAGTTGCTGTATGTCATGGTTCGGCTTAGGGTAGTTTGTGCAGTGACTCTGAGGCAAGAAGGGTTCAAAGGTCATGTTATAATAGCGACTAAAGAACGACACCTGCCGTATGACAGACCCAAGCTTAGTAAGGTAAACTGTTTCTATTAAGTAATAGTTGCTGTGTGTCATGGTTCGGCTTAGGGTAGTTTGTGCAGTGACTCTGAGGCAAGAAGGGTTTAATTGACGTGTTATAATAGCAACCAAAGAACGGCACCTGCCGTATGACAGACCCAAGCTTATAGTAAGGTAAACTGTTTCTATTAAGTAATAGTTGCTGTGTGTCATGGTTCGGCTTAGGGTAGTTTGTGCAGAGACTCTGAGGCAAGAAGGGTTTAATTGTCATGTTATAATAGCAACCAAAGAACGGCACCTGCCGTATGACAGACCCAAGCTTAGTAAGGTAAACTGTTTCTATTAAGTAATAGTTGCTGTGTGTCATGGTTCGGCTTAGGGTAGTTTGTGCAGAGACTCTGAGGCAAGAAGGGTTTAATTGTCATGTTATAATAGCAACCAAAGAACGGCACCTGCCGTATGACAGACCCAAGCTTATAGTAAGGTAAACTGTTTCTATTAAGTAATAGTTGCTGTGTGTCATGGTTCGGCTTAGGGTAGTTTGTGCAGTGACTCTGAGGCAAGAAGGGTTTAATTGACGTGTTATAATAGCGACTAAAGAACGACACCTGCCGTATGACAGACCCAAGCTTAGTAAGGTAAACTGTTTCTATTCAGTAATAGTTGCTGTGTGTCATGGTTCGGCTTAGGGTAGTTTGTGCAGAGACTCTGAGGCAAGAAGGGTTTAATTGACGTGTTATAATAGCGACTAAAGAACGACACTTGCCATATGACAGACCCAAGCTTAGTAAGGTAAACTGTTTCTATTCAGTAATAGTTGCTGTGTCATGGTTCGGCTTAGGGTAGTTTGTGCAGTGACTCTGAGGCAAGAAGGGTTCAAAGGTCATGTTATAATAGCGACTAAAGAACGACACCTGCCGTATGACAGACCCAAGCTTAGTAAGGTAAACTGTTTCTATTCAGTAATAGTTGCTGTGTCATGGTTCGGCTTAGGGTAGTTTGTGCAGTGACTCTGAGGCAAGAAGGGTTCAAGGGTCATGTTATAATAGCGACTAAAGAACGACACTTGCCATATGACAGACCCAAGCTTAGTAAGGTAAACTGTTTCTATTCAGTAATAGTTGCTGTCATGGTTCGGCTTAGGGTAATTTGTGCAGTGACTCTGAGGCAAGAAGGGTTTAATTGTCATGTTATAATAGCAACCAAAGAACGGCACCTGCCATATGACAGACCCAAGCTTAGTAAGGTAAACTGTTTCTATTCAGTAATAGTTGCTGTGTGTCATGGTTCGGCTTAGGGTAGTTTGTGCAGAGACTCTGAGGCAAGAAGGGTTTAATTGACGTGTTATAATAGCGACTAAAGAACGACACCTGCCGTATGACAGACCCAAGCTTAGTAAGGTAAACTGTTTCTATTAAGTAATAGTTGCTGTGTCATGGTTCGGCTTAGGGTAGTTTGTGCAGTGACTCTGAGGCAAGAAGGGTTTAATTGTCATGTTATAATAGCAACCAAAGAACGGCACCTGCCGTATGACAGACCCAAGCTTAGTAAGGTAAACTGTTTCTATTCAGTAATAGTTGCTGTGTGTCATGGTTCGGCTTAGGGTAGTTTGTGCAGAGACTCTGAGGCAAGAAGGGTTCAAGGGTCATGTTATAATAGCGACTAAAGAACGACACCTGCCGTATGACAGACCCAAGCTTAGTAAGGTAAACTGTTTCTATTCAGTAATAGTTGCTGTGTGTCATGGTTCGGCTTAGGGTAGTTTGTGCAGAGACTCTGAGGCAAGAAGGGTTTAATTGACGTGTTATAATAGCGACTAAAGAACGACACTTGCCATATGACAGACCCAAGCTTAGTAAGGTAAACTGTTTCTATTAAGTAATAGTTGCTGTATGTCATGGTTCGGCTTAGGGTAGTTTGTGCAGAGACTCTGAGGCAAGAAGGGTTTAATTGTCATGTTATAATAGCAACCAAAGAACGGCACCTGCCGTATGACAGACCCAAGCTTAGTAAGGTAAACTGTTTCTATTCAGTAATAGTTACTGTGTGTCATGGTTCGGCTTAGGGTAGTTTGTGCAGAGACTCTGAGGCAAGAAGGGTTTAATTGTCATGTTATAATATACAAATATTGACTGCAATGAGGGGCATGGTTAAGATTATAGGCCCAAGGTGATCTCGAAGCCATGACTATGCCCCGAGGCGGAAGCCGAGGGGCATAGTCATGGCTTCGAGATCACCGAGGGCCTATAATATTAACCATGACCCGAATAAACAGCAGTCAATATTTGTTTTATATACTGAATTTGTAGATTTTAAAAGTAACGATACATCATACAGTCATGACAGTGGTCCTTCAATTTCGATTTCGGAAGCTGGTCTACGGCGGAAAAGTTGTATATTTACAGCAAACATTTGTAGCATAATCACCTGGCACTTTAGCAGCACATTTCACCTGACACAGTTTTCACTGTAGGCTGCACTTCTCTTATATTCTTAAGGACTTCATCATCTACGACAGACGTCGAGATTCCGCCTTTACCGTCCTGATGAATGTTTACGTGAAGCGCCCAGCTGCATAGTTGGTGCACAGCTATGCTAACACATGTAATGCGCGCGTCCGGAACCCGCTAAATGACTATGCCCGGGGCATGGCAAAGACTATTGCCCGGTGGGCATATGCGTGCCGTGTCTAACCGATTCAATGCCCCCACTTTTAACCAATCAGATGACAGGAATCTACGCATGAGGTATATAATAGCGATTATATACCTCATGCGTAGATTCCAAGCTTAGTAAAGATAAGACACTTCTTAATCACTTTTCAATTTTGTGTTAACAAAGGCACCGGTTATTTCATGGAGACTGTAACCAATAAGCACTGCAAAACGTTTAGCTTCAGAGGCAAAATTTGCTTAAGATCTAGTGATGTTACAATGCCCGTTTCCCAAGCGCAAATATGCTTAAGTATGTCACGGCCATAGCAAACCTTTCCGCTACAGTAAGCACACCTTTTCAGCTAATGGTTAAGTAGTGCCATGAAATTGGACAGTTTTCTGTAACAAGTTTCAAACCATGTGCTGTACATGTATTACTGACATTTAGAAAATTAAATCAATTAATGGGGTACCGTGGCCGAGCGGTTTGGGTCATTGACTCGCAATTATAGTTGAAAACTTGGGGTTGCGGGTTCGAATCCGGCTGCGGTACCTGTGCCCTTGGGCAAGGCACTCGACCACACTTGCTCCATCTTTCGGAATGGATGTAAAGCCGTTGGTCCAGTGTGTTACAGGTACATGTAACGGTGACACATTTTAAAGATTGCAGAGCATTATTTTTCGTGAAGAGCAAGGGGATTATTTCTAATTCTAATTCTTGATGGGTTCCCCACGCTTGCGAGTGACAGTGCAATTAATGAGCACTATTGAAGAATCCTTGGTATGAATACCATAAAGAAATAATAATAATAATAATAATTTTCCTGAATTCCGCAATAGGGCGAAGCTACAGGAACCATTTCCTATACGACCACCGAATTTTCGGTAAAAACTTCTCTAACGAACACCAACTTTCTGTACGTAAAGCTACAAAAAATGATTTGCGACCTAAACAACAATGGTTCGCGACCTAAAGAGAATGGTTATTGACCTAATAAAGATGGTTTTTGAAAAAATAAATAATAGAGTGTGTCGCCCTAATATAGCTTTTTTACGCATTGTGTCGCCCTTTTAAACTATGAATGCTTATTATAGAAATAGCCGAGAATGAGGCATTTGGGAGACATTTTCGGGAACCATTTCCTGAATGACCACTGAGTTATCGGAACAATTTCTCAAATGAACACCAACTTATTTTACCTAAAGCTCCAAAAAATGGTTTGTAAAATCATGGTTCTTGACCTAATAATAATGATTAGTAACCTAATAAAAATGGTTTCAACCTACCGTAATTTTCGGAATATAAGCCGCGGCTTATACGTTGATTTTGCCCAAAACAATTTCCCGGCGGCTTATAAACCGGGCGGCTTATACGCCGAGCTCTAAAGATAAAAATCACGATATGCTCGGCATATACATTATGTAATGTAGTTCCTGAAATAATTCTATCAATATTTTATGGGAATTTTTTATTGTCAAAAAACGATGTCGAAGGCCGTCGCACGCGCACGAAAAGGTGTGCAATTTTCCCAGGTGCAGAGTGTACCGATCTTCGTTGGTGACCCATACATCGATGTGACACTGCACAAGCGCAGGCAACCAGTTCGCCATCGGACCATGCCATCGGTCGTGAGTACTCGTCCAACGCCAAACAAATCGTTTGGTGCGTCTGTTCCTTCCGTGTTTTCTTTAATTCTTTACTTTTAGTTGGCGTTGTTTTAAAATCCAAAGAGTTCTGTGTTTGTCATTGTCTGTGGAAATGTGTGTTTTAGATGAAAAATCCTTACAAGTAATTTTAATTAACGATGTTTTTTCCAACGATGTACAGCCATTTCGCCCAAGCGGCATACGTGTACGTACGTACGTCCGCAGGCAAAGGCAGGCAAACGGTCCCCTATTTTTTATAAGCCTTTTCGGTATCTCGCGCGCGGTGGCGAGGTCAAAGGTAAATTCGGAACACGACGCCGCCATAGTTCATTCACCGCCATTGGGGGTGAATGAACTATAGCGGCGTCGTGGACAAAAATATGGGGCGGATGCAAATGAGAGAAATCATCGGGAATACCGGTACCAAGCAAAAGACGATAGATCTGTGTAGCATTCTTTTTCCGCTAAATTACAAATATTAATATCAATCCCCATGAAGCCCCTTGTCAGTTGCAATCTTCTTTTTCAAGTAATTTTGAACGATGTATAGTGAATCAACATAGAATGATCTATTGAGATAACCGAATTCGGGAAAAAAGAAGGCATAACGTTTGCACAGCCTTAATACTCCGCTCAAGACGCCCATTGATGACCATGCATCGGCTTCATTTTTTTGCCGCTGGCCGTGCAGGCAAGAACCACCGTGAAGCTGGTTTTCTTATTTATAAACTCTTTTTGCAAAAATGGAGATGCCCCATGAACCGTCAAATTATTGCTGCAGCTTCGGTCTAAACCCCCGTCCATCTGGTCCAGTCTAATTCTTTGTCACTGTCCTTTGCGTTTTTAGTTTAATCGTGATGGACCCAAACGCATGACAAATGCAATGTAGTGGCAGTACAATACGGAAGCAATCAAACATAAAACGTTTGGCATATTTTATTTTGGCCGGTGAGATCAAAATCGCCAAGTCACCATGTGCATTGAAAATAGCCAATCGCGGTGCGCGTAATGGAGAGACTCGGCCGGCTATTATCGTACATGCATGCGTCGGGCCCAGGCGAAAGCAGTGTACAATTTGTACACGTGGGCTAGTGCGTTCCACTCATGCGAACGTTGGCAACGTTCGCCTCTGGTTACAGTGCTCTTTGATCTTGTGCATATGCGTACAAGCTGGGTATGTTGTTGGCGAACGTTGCAAACGTTTAACAATGTGCGCGTATTTGGAACGAAGCCCTGCTTTCACTTACCGTGTTTGTGCATGGCCTACCGGCCTGGTGCACTGCCGGCCGTGCGGCCGCCGTCGGAGAATCCAGCGAATATCTTGATGGCTTGCAGCCTTGTCATCGATGTCTTTTACTCTCCTTTATTTTTTGGAGATTTCTCATTATGCACATTCCAAGGCATTTTTAAAATATGTCAAGTTACATGTACTTTATCTATTTATAAAACAAACTAAAACAAGATTAGCCTACTTTGAGTGCATTGCACCTTGCTATAACTTATTATAAACATGTAACGCCTTTTCCGATAAAGTCACTTCTTGATTTCAATAAGGTTTTCTCTTGAGTGTGCTGTCATCAAAACAACCTGGACCACAAAGCTCTTTTTGAGGCGACATGCCGCGCCAACAGAGAGTGTGACTACTGCAGTGCTTGGTCGCGAGCACGTGGCCCGCAGTGAGGCACTTACGGCGGCAGTTCTTTGTGATCGATCTGTGGCCGACAAAATGGTGCGGCTAATAAGCCGGGCGGCTTATACGCCGACGGTGAATCTTGTTTCTGGAATTTTCGGGCGTCGCGGCTTATACCCCGGGCGGCTTATATTCCGAAAATTACGGTAATTGAAAATAGGAAGACATCACCGTGTCTCCCTATTTGCACATGTCTCCCTAATATACCTTTTTTACACCTACCATGTCTCCCTATTTGCACATGTCTCCCTAATATACCTTTTTTACACCTACCATGTCTCCCTATTTGCACATGTCTCCCTAATATACCTTTTTTACACCTACCATGTCTCCCTATTTGCACATGTCTCCCTAATATACCTTTTTTACACCTACCGTGTCTCCCTATTTGCACATGTCTCCCTAATATACCTTTTTTACACCTACCATGTCTCCCTATTTGCACATGTCTCCCTAATATACCTTTTTTACACCTACCATGTCTCCCTATTTATATTTGCACATGTCTCCCTAATATACCTTTTTTACACCTTCCATGTCTCCCTATTTGCACATGTCCCCCTAATATACCTTTTTTACACCTACCATGTCTCCCTATTTGCACATGTCTCCCTAATATACCTTTTTTACACCTACCATGTCTCCCTATTTGCACATGTCTCCCTAATATACCTTTTTTACACCTACCATGTCTCCCTATTTGCACATGTCTCCCTAATATACCTTTTGTACACCTACCATGTCTCCCTATTTGCACATGTCTCCCTAATATACCCTTTTTACACCTACCATGTCTCCCTATTTGCACATGTCTCCCTAATATACCTTTTTTACACCTACCATGTCTCCCTATTTGCACATGTCTCCCTAATATACCTTTTTTACACCTACCATGTCTCCCTATTTGCACATGTCTCCCTAATATACCTTTTTTACACCTACCATGTCTCCCTATTTGCACATGTCTCCCTAATATACCTTTTTTACACCTACCATGTCTCCCTATTTGCACATGTCTCCCTAATATACCTTTTTTACACCTACCATGTCTCCCTATTTGCACATGTCTCCCTAATATACCTTTTTTACACCTACCATGTCTCCCTATTTGCACATGTCTCCCTAATATACCTTTTTTACACCTACCATGTCTCCCTATTTGCACATGTCTCCCTAATATACCTTTTTTACACCTACCATGTCTCCCTATTATGTAATTAATAAAAATAATAATAACGAAATGTACCTTTTGTTGTTTTCCATTTGTATGTTTTTTTTCCAGTCCCTTACATCGACTGCCGAGGAGTTATCCCTACGCAAGCCAGACTTCTATAGTGTGTATGACATTGACATTCAGACAGACATGGAAGCCACTACTGTGGACACAATGTTGAATAGCGTTAGCTTCAAGAATGGAAAGATTCTTAACTATGATACACTGCTATTGGCAACGGGAGGAAGGTAAAAATTACTTAATAAGCCTGCTGGGGTGGATTGCAATATAACCGTCTTAAGTCTCAGACACATATGTCATAACTGAATTTAGGTGTGCCTTAAGATACAAGTTATTACACAAACTTTTATTGCAAGAGAAAATCAGTCTGTGATGTCTTAGTTGAGATGTCTTAAAAGTTAAGACGTCTTAACTTTCTTTATTGCAATTCACCCCTGGCTCATTCAGCCGGTACTCGTCCCTCGTTTCCTGCAGACAATTTCACAAAACATTACACTTGTACATGTACAACATTTTATTGCATAGGCTACAATTAATTACACAAATAGTGCCATTTTTTAAAAAGTTGAGCAAGATACATACTACTTTGTGAAATTGGCTGCAGATTACTTGCGTACTACTTAAATACTCCTTTGTAAAGGTAGATCTTGCAATTAGTCCTGTGAAAATTTGTGTATAAATTGAAGGATTTGGTGCCATTAGGGTTATTTCTGGTACATGACTGAAAAATAAAGATTGTCTTTTTGTGTCTCCCTGTGATTGTGCAGTCCACGAGTCTTAGACATTCCAGGTAGCGACTTAAAGAATGTTTGTGTGCTAAGAAGTCCTGAGGATGCTAATTACATCGCCGAGCAGGGCAAAGGCAAGAATGTAGTCATCATCGGCACATCATTTATTGGTAAATATTGTTTGTTTGAAAGAATCTAAAATCAAACTTCCCTGTGCTCCGAGAATAAGTACCCTTTAAAAATGGCTGCTAGCACTACATATACAAAACCACAGTGTGTAATGGTCACATGTCATGTGGTGTGGTGCATAATCACCACTTGAATAAGATCAATTTTGGATGAGAAAAATCGGCTTTGAGGCACTGTGTGTGCAGTATGCTCCCTCAAGAATTTCCCCCAAGAATTAAGCGTGTCTATAATCGGCAGGAGTTCTGCCCCGTACATTGCTTATCTTTTCCTCATGTCATTTTGCTATTTTCATTTTACTGGTTTCAAACATGGAGATGGCGGCCTATTTTGCAGACAAGGCAACCATTGTATCTATAATCGGCAGGAGTTCTGCCCCGTACATTGCTTATCTTTTCCTCATGTCATTTTGCTATTTTTATTTGACTGGTTTCAGGCATGGAGATGGCGGTCTATTTTGCAGGCAAGGCAACCGGCGTGTCTCAATCGGCAGGAGTTCTGCCCCGTACATTACTTATCTTTTCCTCATGTCGTTTTGCTATTTTCATTTTACTGGTTTCAAACATGGAGATGGCGGTCTATTTTGCAGACAAGGCAACCATTGTATCTATAATCGGCAGGAGTTCTGCCCCGTACATTGCTTATCTTTTCCTCATGTCATTTTGCTATTTTCATTTTACTGGTTTCAGGCTTGGAGATGGCGGTCTATTTTGCAGGCAAGGCAACCGGCGTGTCTCAATCGGCAGGAGTTCTGCCCCGTATATTGCTCATCTCTTCCTCGTGTCATTTTGCTATTTTTATTTGACTGGTTTCAGGCATGGAGATGGCGGCCTATTTTGCAGGCAAGGCAACCAGTGTGTCTATAATCGGCAGGAGTTCTGCCCCGTACATTGCTTCTTTGGGAGAAACGGTCGGCCAAGCCTTGCAGAGGGTAAAAACCACGGGGAGAGTGCAACAATATTGTTTCTAAAAACAAAGCAAAGTTTTTATATTTTTGCCAAAGGGAGAGCTCACGCTGTTTACTCTATTACTTGGGAAAGTAAACTGTGATGTTTGGGTAATAGAGATAAACAATTACAGATTTGCGATTACAGATTATCAACCAGCTTTTTTTATAAGTCCAAATGTACAGAATCCTCTAAATTAAATACAATTTTAAACGCGCACACTCAATAATTATATAATATTGGATGGCTTTGAGGGTGATATGAGAATATTCGGCTCGTTCTGTATTTTCATGACTCGTGCAGTATATTCTCATATCACCCGAAATGTCATCCAATATTATTATTATATAAAATAAAGCTTTTGCGGATATTGTACGTTTCTGATACTGTGCAGCACAGAGCCAATCTGATGTGCGTACCAAAGCACACGCGTACGTGCGCGTCATATGCATCAAGTGAATACATTGTGTGTGCGTGCAACCTGGTACAAAAGTAACAAAAGCGCATGCAGTTGTAAATGTTGCAAATGAACTGAAGTTTTCAACATCGATCTTACAGAAATATCTACACAACAAAGACGGTATACATGTAAGCTTCATTTTATATAATAATGATTCATCCTGTGCAAGTTTAGTTTCCTAAAAAGTGTAGTTTAAGCTTATTTGCTTGATGTTTTCATTGTACCAACAAGCTGTTCAATTGTACTTGAAAACACAGATGTGTGAAGATAAGGGCATCAAGTTTTACTTGAACACTGATCTAGAGAAACTTAACGGTATCGATGGCCGACTGACAAACGTTGTCTTAAAGAGCGGGGAGTCGTTACCAGCTGATCTCTGCATCATGGGAGTTGGAGTCACTCCGACTACGGAATTCCTGAAAGACAGCGGCATCACGCTCAATGCTAAACAGGCTATTGTGGTGGATAGAGTAAGCCATGTCAAACTGTTTTCCATTTTTCAATTTATATAATTGTTCAGATTTATGTGAAATATTCCAGAATGCCACGGTTACACCATTCATTTCCGGAGCCAATGATTTTCCTCTTGGTCATAAAAATTGTTTAATTTACAAAAGTGCTTTTTTGAAAAATGTATCTGCATACTAATGTATCTGCCTCAAAATGAACTTTACACCCCAAAATGAAATGGAAAACTATTGGCTCTACATTTCTTTGCAAGAATTTGATGTGATTTTGAAACTTTTTAATATATAAATTGAGGTTCATAAAGTATGGCAAATGATTTTCCCCCTCAAACAGTTAGAAGTTCACAGTCCTGCTTTGAGACGTACATGTGATTGAAATTTTTTTTTTTTTCAAGCACATGTACAGAAAAGAGCTGGATTAACAAAAAAATTAAAGTCGCCCGTGAGAGGTGTGTATTTCAATTTGCAGTAAGCTAGGATATTTGACAAAATGGAAAATTAATTTTATAAATCTAATTCTTTCCTCTTTCCAAATCAAATTGTCACAGTTCTTAAGGACCAATAAACCTGACGTCTATGCTGCAGGAGACATCGTCCAAGTTCCTCTGGCCATGATAGGTCATTTAGAGGTCAATATTGGTCACTGGCAGGTCGCCTCGGGACACGGTGAGTATTGTCACCTGCCTAATAGACCGATCCAGTAAGCTCCGCCCATTTAGAAATTGCCTAGCAACATGCCACACATGTGAAGCACGTGTGCAGTAGAGTCGCTTGGCTGCGCCCTGGTCAGCGCGTATTGAAACACGCACACGCACACAGAAACTGCACACTAGAAAAAAAAAATTTGCATTTAAGTATCCGGTCGTTCGCGTGCACGTACAACACGCCTGCATTACACGTAACGCAAGCGATCAAACAAAAACATCTCGACACACATCTAGAACGCAGTGAATGCACAACATAGCAAAACGACAAGCAAATTTGTCAGTTTTTCCCGTTTACACAAAAACACATTTATGAAGGGATTAAAAGTAGGTTAGAATAGTCTTATACAATCCAATTTAAACCAGCTAGGGTTCTCTGCGCTGATAAAAATTATGTTTATGGTGTTTTTGCGTCACTCGTGCTGCATTTGCCGTAGCTCTGTGCACAACATTTTGTGCACTCAGGTATCCAAAAATTTTGGTAACCTGAGGCTGTGATTGGTCAATTCCAAAATGGGCGGAGCTTACTGGATTGGTCTATTGCTTATTGATAAGAAATGACGCATTATTGTAAAGATGAATAACAGGACTTAACAATAACAAAATCAAGGTGAATGATTTGGTAACGAGAGAAATGCATAGTTCCAACCTGTCAATCAAGCTGAACCCGCGTGACCATCTATGACCAATCACAACAGAGCTACGCAGAACAGACGCATGTGTTTGTATAGTCGTACGTACGGTTGCGTGTAGTTGTATGCAGCAACCCCGAGTGAATTTGTGTTTTTCACTATTCAAAGGTAAGAAAGCGCGTATTTTATGAATATACGACATCCCTGTATTTCTATACTGGCCTTTTACTCAGTGTGTGCTATACTATGATAACTTTGGACCCTAAAACAAAATTTATACCTGAGTTTTCTCCAATGAACCTGTGCTTTCCATGTGTGTTGTGTCGCCATTTTTGCGATGGCATGTAAGCAAAAAGCAACAGTATCTAAGGGGGGCGGGGTTAACTGGGCAATCTCGGAACTATGCATTGTCGGTTAAACTTTTTGAGGAGTCTTGTTATGAAAACTTTTTTCCTACCCAACAATTATAAATGGTGATAATTTAAGGGAAGATTCATCTCTCATCTGTTGTTTAATGTTTCTGTATGTATCTCAGGTCGCATTGCTGCTCTTAACATTTTGAATCAGGATGTGGAGTTAGAGAGTGTGCCATATTTCTGGACTATGCTTTTTGGCAAGAGTGTCCGATACGCAGGTATTGTAACGTAGTGTAAGCATGGTTTGATTGAGATTGCTAAATGACTCTGGCCATGTGGTCAAAATTATTGCACTCGGATTCCCGTCTTGCAACACACATTCCTGTCTTGCAACACACATAATGTAGAGAGACCAATAAAGGTGCCAAAATGAGTGAGGATCGCTGTTGTTGTGTGTGTTGTTTTTGAATGGATCAAGCCAGTAATTTTCCACTTTGTAAAATTATTTGTTTTAGAAATCATGGAAGATTGCACACAATACTCGGGATTCAGAATATTTAAAAAAGTACCTTGTTATTTTCAGTTGGAAATAATTGGCTCGAAATGGGACATGTTAATGTTCAACATGAAGAATTTATTTGCATAATTTTTGATCTGACAGGTTATAATGCTGGTTATGAGGATGTTATCATTGAAGGAAATCCAGACGAGTTGAAATTTACAGCGTACTACATCAAGTGAGTGCATGAATCTGCAGTATAGGTAACCCTCAATATTTGAACACTCAACATCTTAAACAGCTAGAATCCCCCTTGAAGGAAAATCTAGCAGTTAGGCTTTTTTTCGATAGTCCAAACATCCCTCTTGCCGACATGGTTTTTTTTCTTTCTAATTGTCGGTTTTACGTTGATAAATTGCAAGCAAAAGTGCGTTTTTCGAAATGAGATTTTCGCGATTTCTGAAATGCTTATTAGGTATTCATGATATGCGCTTGACCCCGTGACGCAATCCTGAGAAAGAGAAGTCAACACGATTGTTAGCTTCATACGTTTACACGCAAAAAACTTGGAAAACCGTCTCTGTTAGATGGTGTTTTTTGAAGAATTTTGTTGGTCCAAAAATCCAGAGATATGCCCAGTAGCTGCGTGGTTGTATGTTTTACCAGACACTATGAAAAAAAAGAGCAGAAAGATTTTATTTTCTATTACCAAGAGAGAGAAAAATGAGTCGCTCATTCTAACTTGTACTGGCCGATGTTCAAACACGTGGGCCGTTCCATGCTGTACACAGACCGATGTGAATGCCGTTCATTTTGTGACAAAACCACCCAACGCAATGCACCAGTATTTACTTCAAAAGAGCTTCATTGTGCGCCACAATTTCATCGTTTTTTTACAAAACAGGTAATAGTAGATTGTTGTCATATTACATGAAGTGTTTTTCACGTTTGTATTTTGAATTACAAGGACAAAACAGGCATGATAAACATTCACTCCGTGTATTTGCCATTCAATACTGCACAGGCCGTTTTGTATGTTTCTCAGGATGACGTCAAAACCCTGTTGATAAACAAACCAAGTGACCTCGAGCGTTTAAGAATTTCGGGTGATGAGGGTCGGAACTGCTTTGCGTTTTAAAGGTACACACTGGCCTACTGTTTACATGATTCAGTGATGTAGCACCATTGACAATACTTTTTGGATGGTCGTTGTAAAAAAAGATCATCAAAATATCCCGTAATTTAATAAAGAAGTGCAACATTAACCAAAGCAGTCAAAAGACGTGTTATACGATTTACCAGCCGTTGCAACTACGCGCAAGCCTCACGACTTTGTCACAAACGATTCACTCTTTTGCTACACATGATATCTCAAATTTTCTGCGTACGATTTCACTGAACAGCCCGGACAAACGAATAGGAATTTCCGTTTTCTTTGGAGGAGTTGGCATCATGTTTTTTCTTCACGAACGTACATGTACACCGGAGCACAGCCGTGTGTGCACTCAGGCTATTTGCCGTGCTGCGCGGGGCAAATAGCCTGCCGTATAGCACGCGCTCGCTCTCCCGAAACAAACATTTATGTTCTAATTTTTTATACTTATTGTTTAACTTTGTTTCATACCTGTATAAATAGTCTCTCTTTTGTAAATTACTTATAAATATAGGGGGAAATCAGAGTTGAATTTGGTGCATTTCCGCAGTAAACTTTCATGCGGCTGGACACAAAACTAACTCGCAAGACCTTGTGACCCTGAAAAGTCACGTGACCTCTGTTTTTTTGAAAATTGCTCAAAAACAGCAAAATTCTGTGGTTTCTTTTCAGGATATGTTCAGTTTATTTCGGGAGGGCATTCATATCTTGTATGGGTCAATTTCGAGCCCAAAATAGCCCAACAAAGCCGGTGTGTACATGTACCTTTAAGCAAAAGCGGCCTGTCGATTTTTTGTGGAAAACAAGTCGTGATGGTGTTGTAGACACATACACCTCCATGATAAACAGGAAAATTTAAAAAATGTGGACGGGGGGATATTAGCTGTTTAATGTTCTTAATGTTGTTTAGTTTAAGTATTCAGCTTTTGATTGAGGTACCAGATAAACAATTTAAACTGTTTGTACGGATGTGAAAATTTCCCGTGATATCCCTTTTGTACAGCATGACGCTGGGCTTATTGATCACGTTCAAATGACGTCACTTCCTACAAATCGCCACGTGCATCAGAATTTTGAGCGTATTTTTTTGTGACGCGCATTGACTGCGCCGTATTTTGAACAAGCGCGCGTGTTTGGAACATGTTACAGCGTGTGCGTGCGCGTAGTTGATAGTGTTTAATACGCAGTGGCATTTTTTCCTACAAAGATGGCGTCTGTGAACGTGATCAATAGCAAGGTACAAATAAAAATGGTCTCTGAAAGGTTAAATCATGTCTTTAGAAGCAACATATTATTCAATAAATGTTAAATTGCAGTTTTTACACTCCAGCTGTATTTGTTTCCTTATCACTTTCACTTTATTCATTGCCGTTTATGGTGATTTAATTTCTTTTTCAGGAATGATAAAGTTGTTGCTGTGGCCAGCATGAACTCTGACCCTGTTGTGTCAAAGTTTGCCGAGTACATCGCCTCGGGAAGGGAACTTATGAAGTCTGATATCAAGTGAGTTATAGAAAAACTCAAACAGTTTTAAAAGGTGCATGCTTTGTTTACAACTAATTATTACTGAATTGATGTGTCATGGCACATCAAAGTAACCATTTTGGGTACTAACAATGCTAGATTTTGATCATGTTGATGAGAGTACTGGAGTGTCATATCCTCATTAATTTGATTTTTGTCATTTTCAAATGTGGATACAATTCCTTGCCTGAACGATAAAGAACGTTGAAATATACATAGTTTTCCCTCATTTTTATCAACTTGCTTTGCTTGAAATGCAGATCTGACCCTGCGGCCTGGCAGAACAGGTTATAGACTGGTGTATATCATGTGACTGATTGCTGGTCAGGCTGCTTCCTATTTACTGATGGCTACAGCTGGAATTCAAGCCATTGAGTTTCTGACTGTAATACTGACTTTAGACCCTTTTCATGGGGGCAATTCCATTGACTCTGTTCACATGATGTTGCCTTGTCACATCATTTAAATAAGACACCCTGCCCCCTAATATGGCCGCCAGTACAAATAGTCTATTTGGTATTACAATAATATGCAACTCAGTGAGACTGATTTTACCAGTGGTTAAACTGTTTTCACTTGTATGTAAATGCAATTTATTTGACAATGTATTTAATCCTTGTATCCAAGTCCACTCTTTGAGTAACTAAAAGGCACACATAATAGTACACCAATGCGAGGCTTTTACATAGTTTTAGCACAGGTATTATTGGTAGCTCTGAATGTAGTAGGGTATAGTTGCTAATACATGTAGAACCAAAACAATGTGGAAGTCAATATTTTTGGCATTTCTGGGTAAAATTGCTGGACTAACCCTTATAAAATGAAATTTATAATTTTGCACCAAAACTTTAATCAAAAGAGCAGGGAATGTTGCTTAGAACCCATAGATGATAGGCCCTATTCCTTGAATTTGACGACTGCTCACCCAGGCAATGAATTTTAAAATTGTTAGATTTTGAGGAAATTTTGCCAAAATAGGTTCCAACCAGGTTAACTTTTTTGCATTAAGAAGTACTAACTCCAGACTATTTTAACAAAGATTATATATTTGTTTGAATTTATGTGGCTGTTTATCTCATGCACTCAATTCAATTAATGTGTGAAAGGCTTGTGTACATGTAATCATGTAGTTTTACTTGGATCATGACATGTTATGTAAAATGATTGGAGAAATATTAAATATTACTATATTTAGAATGTATTGCAGAAGGAATATTTTGTCAAGAACAGTTGCAAAACAATTGAGTGAATATACGTATGGTTTCACTGCCAGTAATGCACACATTATGCTTTGAGGAAACTAATTACCAGTTTTGTATTTAGCTGCAAATAATTTAAATTTGTTTCTGTAGGTGTAAATTCTTATTTCCTTCAATAGTCCACTCCTTACATGTACGTCATCAAGGATATATGCTGAGCAGCCGAAGAAACTTATCAAGATCATTTGTATGTATCTATGTTAAAACATTTGACTGATGACAACTATTCATAAATGTCAATTTCACATGACATGCGTGAGAGAGTGCCTCTCTGCCCTTTCTACTGAGAATAAAAAACATCTTGGTAAGTTTTTTTGAATTTCAGTATATATGAAATTTCATTTCGTTTGCTACTTTGAGGTATTAAAATGCGTTATTAGGTTTACACAAAACATGGTGACTTGATCTTTCATTTTGTTGTCACCATTCTACTACACTGTATATTATTTTTGGAAATGGTAGAGTATGCTCAACTTGCATTACAGTCCATCTAAGACTTTTGGGAAAGTCATGTATATTATTTTGTTCTTAATGTCACACAGATGCCACAGATTATTTAACTCACGAGTCTTCGTCACCAAAGTCCGATCTTGCATACATGCAGTATGGTATATGAACATCCCAAACATGTGACAAATTTCGCTCCAGTTTAAACACAAACACCGAGTGTCTATTCCTAGTTTTGGCATATTGTCTGATCTTACACAGTCGCCCAATGAGGCTGGTATGAAACATCCCAAGCATGTGACATGTTTCACTTCAGTTCATCAATTCACCAATGACTGCCATGTTTAAGATGGCTGAAGTGGTCCACCATGTACCGATGTGGTTTTATACCTGCTGCACGCCGCTTTTCCAAAAACTCCTGAAATTCACATTCATTCTGCTCTTTTGCATGGCCGATTTCTTCTGCCTAAATTTTAAGAAAAATGAATAAACTTCACAGAAAGAGTTGGAAAAACTTCAGTATTTAACCATACATGTAGCTTGCGTACAAAACGTATGAGACAGGCTGAATTTTTCTTCTTTACAAAACCTTAAATTGTTCTGACTCCTAAATTTGGCCTTTTCCATCAAATGGATTTCAATCTAACTTAACAATCATGTAAACTCCTCAAAAAAAAGTTCGGAAAGTCAAGTTTCACTGACAATTTCTCTCTTGTTACTAAATCATTTCCCTTGAATTTGTTGTCATTAGAAAGCCCCGTTATTCCTCTTTACAGTGATGTGTCATTTGTTATAATTAATCAATTAGGGGATGTGCAGTATAGCGGGGTGGGTGAAATGTCACAAAATTTCACTTTACACCCGCTGCACATCTCCCGATTGTAGGTCAAGTCGCACCCCGGCCCAATTTAAAAAAGTTGGGCGAACGCGCAAAGTTTTCGTTTGCGCGCACGAATTCGCAGAAAGTTTAAATAGTTTGTAGGTATAGGTGATTGTCTGCTGCATTTTCCCCAATAGTAGCAATTGTTAAAAGACCAAGGTAACGGGAATGTGTTTACAACGCCGGATCTGCATGGCATAAGGCTTTATTTTGTTTGTTTTATTTTATTTTAAACATTTTGTTATGGAGCGAATAATGTTTCCAAGGTTGGAATCGGAAAATGTTTATACGATTATGAGGAAATACGGCAGTCAAGAACCTACATTGTATTCAGCCGTATGTGTACTATTTTTCTATTAACATAACGCAAAAAGAATCACGATGGCCCGGCGCCACTTCGCCAAACACTTCATAATTCGCGATTGGCCACTTTACATAATTTGGTCAAGGGGCGACTTGGAAAGGGGGCGACTTGACCGGATTCCATCATAACGAATGACACATTATCATAAAGAGAAATAACAGGGCTTTCGAATTATATAAAATTCAAGGAAAATTATTTTGCAACAAGAGAGAAATCGTCGGTCAAACTTGACTTTCCAAACTTTTTTTGAGGAGTTTATAATACCTCTTCAAAAAAATGGTAAGAAAACAGGAACTTTGCAATCTCCAATTTGGATACGGAAGCAAAAAGATAGGTGTAATCACTGCACTGCTTTGTGTTCCAGATTAAAGTTGTTACATGTATATATCCTTAGAAATACACAGATTGGGAGTGTCAAATTTTCAAAAATTACACATTATTGTATCCAAATTTCAGTGGAGGTGGAGGGGAGTGGGGGAGAGGGGGGATAAAAAAGTGATCTTGTCAAGCACCTTTTCAAGAAGCAGTCAACATTACATCTAGCAAGACTTTTAGATCATTCATCCAGAAACAGCTTAAAATTCATTGAGTACTCTCAACCATGGAGATAGGAAAATGTCTCAACCCAATTTTGGCCAATACCTAACCCAGCACCACTCTCGTCAAGCTTCCAATGATTGTCCCTGGTGGACCGTTTGGAAGTAGACTCTACAAGGTTTGAAGTAACTTGTACTTGATTAGGGATGGGAATTTACAGTTAATTCAGAAACCGGTTTGCAATTCTTTCAAGTGTCGGTTAACGTTAGGTTGACACTAAAGATTGTTGCTGGTGTTTATAGATACAGTAAACTCTCGTTATAACACACCCTGATTTAAAGCTCCTTATATTATCTGCATTGTGAATAGCGCTCTCTGGATATGAAGCTCCATTTATTTTGGTCTCTTAAAGAGCGCTATAACGAGAGTTAACTGTACATGTGCAATGTACACTTGTATATGTAATTACTTACTTGTTTTAGATGCAGACTTCTATATATGTATATATATATATATATATTTTTTTTGTGTAGCGTTTTGAGTTTGGATAGACGGGTCTTCGGACTACAGTGTTTCAGTATACTTTTGTTTATCCTGGCCAGCTTTTGATGCTTTGTTTGTTATTTATCCCATCCACCAATCCCTCCCCTCCCTGACTCCACCAGCCTGATCCCTTGCCCTCAAACTCCCACTTGTCCTCTCCTCTGCCAATTTGTAGTAAGCCTTTTCAAATTGATAGTAATGTACATGTGTAATTGTTTCCCCAGTTTTATTGTATTTATTGTCTGTTGATGGCCGAATAAATAATAATAATAATAATAATACCCATAGGCCCCCAAAATAATCATTGAACCCTTGTCTGGTCAAAATTTTACTACGAACCCATATGAATTTATTATAGTTTCATGAAGTCATTACAAATAACCCTCTGAAAACCATTGTAAATTCTTTAAAATGGGGTTTTGTTTAGACGTTCGGCAAAACCGGGTTTTCAAGTTTAACCGATTAAACGTCCCATTTCTATTCTTGATCAATACCATCAAATGCAAGACTCATTCTTACATTTTAAAAACTAATATTTCTTCATCTTAAGAAATGTGGGCAGATTAAAAGATCCAAACAAACTTGAACTCACTTGGGTCAGATACGGTTTGCTGAGATGCGCCTCATTCTCCTTCTGAACCTCAAGTCGTTTCAAGAAGCTTCTTACCATATTTTCTGTTACAGGCCGGTACTTACGGTGTTTTCTGTATGTAAGGGGAAATAAAATGACCACTAAATATCAGAATCCAGAAAATCAACAGAATAGGAAGTTGCGTTAGTTGAGAAGTTGATCAGAATTTTTGTTCTTTAAAATGACTTGTCTAGCATTGGAAAGCACAGATTTAATGGAAAAATCCAAAATTTTCAGTAAGAAAAATTGAGCAAATATCAGAGCTAAGGGACAAATTTGATTTGCGTGAGTTTGCCACAGATTTGGAGTTGGAAATGGCACCAGGGCGGAGGATACAACGCCCTGTTCACGGTCTAGGGCTAAAGGTAACAGTCTAGCCAGGGGGTGCAGGTGAACTCGACCGTTTGCCAACTCGACTCCTACCAACTCGACCGTCGTGCTCTCGACTGAATTACAGTAAATCTCTGCTGCCAGCACTATGCCTGTGTATTTATAACTCTGTAAAGGTTGTTTACACAGTACGAAACCAGAACCAGAAGGAGTCCACTCGACCGCTGTACCAACTTAACCGTTGTCCAACTTGACTGTTGTACGTTTAATTGCAGAATTATAAAATGAAATTCTAATAATTCCAATCCAATTTCTCACATTTAAAGATGGAATATAATTCTTAAAGAATAAGAAACTGTTACAATTATGTTATTTCCGAGTGTGATTGAGGATTAACTGGTGTAATTTTCATGTGCCACTCACCGCGCGGACACGCACTGGTTTCGGTATTTTTTTTGTTTATGTCACAACCGGAATTTAAGGAAAATAATAATTGGAATCGATAGCTTGGATGATTTTGAAATACCTTTTCCATTGACATTTTCGTCGCAAATGTTGCATTTCCATGAGAATTCTTTGTTTTTGTCACGCCCGCCTCCATACAAAAGTGTGTGAAACTGCTGCCAGCCGGTCAGTGTGTAAAGCGCGCGAAGAAATAGGGCGTGCGCGTGATAATCCGTTTGGTTTCTGGCCGGCCCGCTTTGCGTGCATTTATTATAGGCCCTATGCAATATTTTTTCCGTGATTTTTCTCCAATGAATATGTGCTTTCCATGCCGAGTCCCGTTGCTTTGTACGTTGTGTCGCCATTTTTTTTGCAATGGCTTGTGAGCACATAACAAGGCACAACTATAGAATACAGGGCCCACTATACTTCAATCTCAACGTCTCCGGAGACGGAGTCACCGTCACGCACTGACGCACATTCATATATTGCGCCCTCTCTAGAATGAAATCAAAACATTCACAGACGTCTCCCGTCTCCGCGTCTCCGCGTCACCAGATACCCTCTTGCCCAGAATAATCGAGTCACACACGTCACGCACTTACACATTCATATATTGCGCCCTCTTTAGAACGAACTGTTCAAGCCTATATTGCGCCCTCTTTGGAATGAACTGTTCAAGCGGCGCGCTCGGAAACGATCCCGTCGCCGGAGACGGAGTCGCGCACTTCTTTTATTTTAATTACCGACGAACTAATCCCCCCCCCCCCCACCCCCCTCATGGCAGCACGAGAGGGATGTTTTAAAAAAGGTAAATAAAGACCGGAAACACGTGACGTTTTTATTCAAAGTACTTCGGTGTCCAGAGAGGGCGCTTTTCTTTTAATTACCGACGGGATACCCCCCTTGAATTCAAAACATTCACAGCCGTCTCCCGTCTCCGCGTCTCCGCGTCTCCAGAGACACTCTTGCCAAGAAAAATGGCGGCACGAGAGGGATGTTTTTAAAAAGGTAAATAAAGACAGGAAACAGTGACGTTTTTATTCAAAGTACTTTGGTGTCCAGAGAGGGCGCTTTTCTTTTAATTACCGACGGGATACCCCCCTCGAATTTAAAACATTCACAGCCGTCTCCCGTGTCCGCGTCTCCAGAGCACTCTTGCCAAGAAAAATGGCGGCATGAGAGGGATGTTTTTAAAAAGGTAAATAAAGACAGGAAACAGTGACGTTTTTATTCAAAGTACTTTGGTGTCCAGAGAGGGCGCTTTTCTTTTAATTACCGACGGGATACCCCCCTTGAATTCAAAACATTCACAGCCGTCTCCCGTCTCCGCGTCTCCAGAGACACTCTTGCCAAGAAAAATGGCGGCACGAGAGGGATGTTTTTAAAAAGGTAAATAAAGACAGGAAACAGTGACGTTTTTATTCAAAGTACTTTGGTGTCCAGAGAGGGCGCTTTTCTTTTAATTACCGACGGGATACCCCCCTCGAATTTAAAACATTCACAGCCGTCTCCCGTCTCCGCGTCTCCAGAGACACTCTTGCCAAGAAAAATGGCGGCACGAGAGGGATGTTTTTAAAAAGGTAAATAAAGACAGGAAACAGTGACGTTTTTATTCAAAGTACTTTGGTGTCCAGAGAGGGCGCTTTTCTTTTAATTACCGACGGGATACTCCCCTTGAATTCAAAACATTCACAGCCGTCTCCCGTCTCCGCGTCTCCGCGTCTCCAGAGACACTCTTGCCAAGAAAAATGGCGGCACGAGAGGGATATGTTTTAAAAAAGGTAAATAAAGACCGGAAACAGTGACGTTTTTATTCAAAGTACTTCGGTGTCCAGAGAGGGCGCTTTTCTTTTACCGTAATTTTCGGAATATAAGCCGCGGCTTATACGTTGATTTTGCAAAAAAAAGGGTTCCCGGCGGCTTATAAACCGGGCGGCTTATACGCCGAGCTCTAAAGATAAAAATCATGATATGCTCATATACATTATGTAATGTAGTTAAATAGTTCTATCAATCTTTTACGGGAATTTTTTATTGTCAAAAAACGATGTTGAAGGCCGTCGCACGCGCACGAAAAGGTGTGCAATTTTTCCAGGTGCAGAGAGTGTACTGATCTTCGTTGGTGACCCATACATCGATGTGACACAGCACAAGCGCAGGCAACCAGTTCGCCATCGGACCATGCCATCGGTCGTAAGTACTCGTCCAACGCCAAACAAATCGTTTGGTGCGTCTGTTCCTTCCGTGTTTTCTTCAATTCTTTACTTTTAGTTGGCGTTGTTTTAAAATCCAAAGATTTCTGTGTTTGTCATTGTCTGTGGAAATGTGTGTTTTAGATGGAAAATCATTACAAGTAATTTTAATTAACGATGTTTTTCCAACGATGTACAGTCACTTTGCCCATGGAGGAAGCCTCCATGCTTTGCCCAACTTGAGCCCCTTCGCCCGCCCAAGCGGCATACGTTTACGTACGTCCGCAGGCGCAGGCAGGCAAACGTACGGTCCCCTATTTAATAAGCCTTTTCGGTATCTCGTGCGCGGTGGCGAGGTCAAAGGTAAATTCGGAACACGACGCCGCCATAGTTCATTCACCGCCACTGGGGGTGAATGAACTATAGCGGCGTCGTGCACAAAAATATGGGGCGGACGCAAATGCGAGAAATCATCGGGAATACCGGTACCAAGCAAAAGACGATAGATCTATGTAGCATTCCGCTGAATTTCCGCTGAATTACAAATATTAATATCAATCACCCAATCCCCATGAAGCCCCTTTTATGTCAGTTGCAATGTTCTTTTTCAAGTAATTTTGAATGATGTATAGTGAATCAACATAGAATGATCTATTGAGATAACCGAATTCGGAAAACAAGAAGGCATAGCGTTTGCACAGCCTTGGTATACTCCGCTCAAGACGCCCATTGATGATGACCATCGGCTTCAAGTTCAGTTTTTTGCCGCTGGCCGTGCAGGCAAGGACCACCGTGAAGCTGGTTTTCTTATTTATAAACTCTTTTTGCAAAAATGGAGAGGCCCCATGAACCGTCCAATTATTGATGTTGCAGCTTCGGTCTAAACCCCCGTCCATCTGGTCCAGTACACTGTCTAATTCTTTGTCACTGTCATGTCCTTTGCGTTTTTAGTTTAATCGTGATGGACCCAAACGCATGACAAATGCAAGTACAATACGGAAGTACAATACGGAAGCAATCGAACATAAAACGTTTGGCATATTTTATTTTGGCCGGTGAGATCAAAATCGCCAAGTCACCATGTGCAATGAAAATAGCCAATCGCGGTGCGCGTAATGGAGAGACTCGGCCGGCGATTATCGTACATGCATAGCATATGCGTCGGGCCCGGGCGAAAGCAGTGTACAATTTGTACACGTGGGCTGCGTTCCACTCATGCTAACGTTGGCAACGTTCGCCTCTGGTTGTGCTCTTTTATCTTGTGCATGCGTACAAGCTGGGAATGTTGTTGGCGAACGTTGCAAACGTTTAACAATGTGCGCGTATTTGGAACGAAGCCCTGCTTTCACTTACCGTGTTTGTACATGACCTGTCGGCCTGGTGCACTGCCGTGTGGCCGCCGTCGGAGAATCCAGCGAATATCTTGATGGCTTGCGGCCTTCGATCGTCATCAATGGCTTCTAATATACTCTCCTTTATTTTTTGGAGATTTCTTATTATGCACATTCCAAGGCATTTTTAAAATATGTCAAGTTACATGTACTTTATCTATTTACAAAACAAACTGAAACAAGATTAGCCTACTTTTAGTGCATTGCACCTTGCTATATAACTTATTATAAACATGTAACGCCTTTTCCGATAAAGCCACTTCTTGATTTCAATAAGGTTTTCTCTTGTGCTGATCAAAACAACCTGGACCACAAAGCTCTCTTTGAGGCGACATGCCGTGCCGACAGAGAGTGTGACTACTGTGCAGTGCACGGTCGCGCGCACGTGGCCCGCGGTGAGGCACTTACGGCGGCAGTTCTTTATATATTGTGATCGATCTGTGGCCGACAAAATGGTGCGGCTAATAAGCCGGGCGGCTTATACGCCGACGGTGAATCTTGTTTCTGGAATTTTCGGGCGTCGCGGCTTATACCCCGGGCGGCTTATATTCCGAAAATTACGGTAATTACCGACGGGATACCCCCCTCGAATTCAAAACATTCACAGCCGTCTCCCGTCTCCGCGTCTCCAGAGACACTCTTGCCAAGAAAAATGGCGGCACGAGAGGGATGTTTTTAAAAAGGTAAATAAAGACAGGAAACAGTGACGTTTTTATTCAAAGTACTTTGGTGTCCAGAGAGGGCGCTTTTCTTTTAATTACCGACGGGATACCCCCCTCGAATTTAAAACATTCACAGCCGTCTCCCGTCTCCGCGTCTCCAGAGACACTCTTGCCAAGAAAAATGGCGGCACGAGAGGGATGTTTTTAAAAAGGTAAATAAAGACAGGAAACAGTGACGTTTTTATTCAAAGTACTTTGGTGTCCAGAGAGGGCGCTTTTCTTTTAATTACCGACGGGATACCCCCCTCGAATTTAAAACATTCACAGCCGTCTCCGCGTCTCCAGAGACACTCTTGCCAAGAAAAATGGCGGCACGAGAGGGATGTTTTTAAAAAGGTAAATAAAGACAGGAAACAGTGACGTTTTTATTCAAAGTACTTTGGTGTCCAGAGAGGGCGCTTTTCTTTTAATTACCGACGGGATACTCCCCTTGAATTCAAAACATTCACAGCCGTCTCCCGTCTCCGCGTCTCCGCGTCTCCGCGTCTCCAGAGACACTCTTGCCAAGAAAAATGGCGGCACGAGAGGGATATGTTTAAAAAAAGGTAAATAAAGACCGGAAACAGTGACGTTTTTATTCAAAGTACTTTGGTGTCCAGAGAGGGCGCTTTTCTTTTAATTACCGACGGGATACCCCCCTTGAATTCAAAACATTCACAGCCGTCTCCCGTCTCCGCGTCTCCAGAGACACTCTTGCCTCCAATAAACCTTATCGACGTTCTCAATGCATTATGGGATTGGATGACAAAATTGCCCGGCCAAATGTGCATAAACCTATGAGGCGGACACCAACTAGGCAACGTTTTTACTCATTTTCACGAAAACCAAAAAGAGTTCAAGAATCAACCTCCCACCACTTTATCTTTGACACATATCAAACACACTGACAAACATGTCCCGAAACAGAAATGTTGCAAATGCGAGAAATCATCGGGGATTCCCTTCGTATCGGTAGTCCGAGTACCACGCTCGCAACTCGGTATGCGCTATGCAACACACGCCATATCGGCAATTGTGCTGCGAGTCCGTCCTCACGGACTCGCAGTGCCGATACGGCGTGTGTTGCATAGCGCATACCGAGCTGCGAGCGTGGTACTCGCACTACCGATACGAAGGGAATCCCCAATGATTTCTCGCATTTGCAACATTTCTGTTTCGGGACATGTTTGTCAGTATGTTTGATATGTGCCAAAGATAAAGTGGTGGGAGGTTGATTCTTGAACTCTTTTTGGTTTTCGTGAAAATGAGTAAAAAAGTTGCCTAGTTGGTGTCCGCCTCATAGGTTTATGCACATTTGGCCGGGCAATTTTGTCATCCAATCCCATAATGCATTGAGAACGTCGATAAGGTTTATTCAAAACATTCACAGCCGTCTTCAGAGTGTCCCTTCTTTGTACTTCGGAGATTTTTTATAAAATTAGAATAAAGCCCGATAACAATTCCGGTAACGAATTCACGGCACATTGGTGCTTTCGACCACCAGAGGGCGCTCATCTCCCGTCTCCCGTATCGCCGTCTCTGCTAGATGTTCGATCACATCGTCTACGACGTCTCCATTCAACTTTGAAAAGGTGCTGTCGCGCGCGTGGGCCCTGTATTCTATAGTTACTCCCATAACAACAATATTTAAGGGGCGGGGTTAACTGGGCATTGTCTCCCGATTGGGAGAATTCGCCAGAAGGGGAGAAATTCTCCCCTTCGGGAGTTTGAGTCCTCACTGATGACTATTTACTAGTACTAACTAGAGTAGAAGAGCAAGAAAGGCAAAGGCAAAGCCAAAGCCAAGGCATAAAAAAAAGCAAACTTGCCCGATAAATTGCCGACCCGGTGTGTACTTTGACGACATCACTCGCCGCCGCACAGCCATTACTGCGCGGGTAAGCCACATTGTCTATCGGTTCTTGTCAGTTCATCAGTTTTTAACCAGACAAATTTTATAAAAACTTTTTTTTGTTAACGCACGCCACGGAGTTAATGGCTGGAAACAGCGCCCTCAATAGGCCAATTATCACTCATCACAGACAGAAGGGCTGCGTTCGAGCGTACCACTCGCTTTACTACGGGGCTGCGTTCGAGTGCGTACTCGTGTTAAAAACTACGAACGGCAAGAATAACAACATTTTCAAAATTTCATAATTGATTTCATTCCCTGGGTGAGAAGTCCAGGTCAAAATCAAGGAATGTCATCTATTGACCACATTCGAACATAATAACAGCACGATATCCCTTTTGTTAACGCACCAATCCCCCCTAAAAACTGAAAAGATCAAATTATCAGGGAATTTTCCTCTCTCATGCAAAGCGACGTAACAATACCCTGAGGAAACACACGCAAATCTGTGGAGTGAGCCGGCTGTTGTCTTGAGCCAACTCACGCCCGAGTCATTTTGATGTAATTTAATCAATTCGGTCACAGTTATGCCGAAAAGAAACGATTTCTATACTTTCCAGAAATTGTATTGGGTTCCGTTCCTTATGACTGTCCCATTCCTACCAATTAACTTTCAAACGACGATCTTAATTTACTCCGCAGTTTTTCAAATTAATAGGGATGCATGCTGACGAATGTAATGGAACGGATTCCCCAGTATGCTTTAAATAGCATGTCCACAAGTCAGGCTCGGACCCGGCCAAAAAACCTGCCCACACGTCCGGCTGCGCTCTGGACCCAAAACCCGTCCACAAGTCAGGCTCGGACCCGGCCAAAAAACCTGCCCACACGTCCGGCTGCGCTCTGGACCCAAAACCCGTCCACAAGTCGGGCTCGGACCCGGCCAAAAAACCCGCCCATACATCAGGCTCCGCTCTGGACCCAAATCCCGTCCTCTGAGCCCAAGTCAGGCCCAAAATTTCGTCCACACATCAAGCTGGATTCTATGGCAAAAAATCGTCCACACGTCAAGCTTGACTTTTTAAAAATGTCTCAGAAATTACTCCTAATTTAGCCCGTTTGGAACCTATTTCGGTAGTTCTCGAAGCCAATAATGTCAGGAAATGTTGCTTAGACCCAGAAGATGTTATTTCTTGAATTAGACCCTGACTGCTCACCCAGACAGAAATATTAAAGTGTGAAAATTTATCATTTTGAGGAAAATTATCAATGTTTTTGGCCAAAATGTCAAATTTTCATAGGAATTGGCTTCGAGAACTACCGAAATAGGTTCTAAACGGGCTAAATTTTCGTTAGGAGTAATTTCTGAGACCTTTTTTAAAAAAGTAAATTTTTGGCCATTTTTGACAAAAATCGCTGGACTAACCCCTTATGATTTTTGTCATTTTTGGCCAAAAATTGTACGAATCAGATTTTCCTCATAATGTCAGGAAATGTTGCTTAGACCCAATCGATGTTATTTCTTGAATTAGACCCTGACTGCTCACCCAGACAAAGAAATATTAAAGTTTGAAAATGTCTGATTTTGAGGAAAATTATAAATGTTTTTGGCCAAAATGTCAATTTTTTATAGGATTTTGCTTCGAGAACTACCGAAATAGGTTCAAAACGGGCTAAACTTTCGTTAGGAGTACTTTCTGAGACATTTTTAAAAAAGTAAATTGTTGGCAATTTTTGACAAAAATCGCTGGACTAACCCCTTATGATTTTTGTCATTTTTTGCCAAAATTGTACGAATCAGATTTTCCTCATAATGTCAGGAAATGTTGCTTAGACCCAATAGATGTTATTTCTTGAATTAGACCCTGACTGCTCACCCAGACAAAGAAATATTAAAGTTTGAAAATGTCTGATTTTGAGGAAAATTATAAATGTTTTTGGCCAAAATGTCAATTTTTTATAGGATTTTGCTTTGAGAACTACCGAAATAGGTTCAAAACGGGCTAAACTTTCGTTAGGAGTACTTTCTGAGACATTTTTAAAAAAGTCAATTTTTGGCAATTTTTGACAAAAATCGCTGGACTAACCCCTTATGATTTTTGTCATTTTTTGCCAAAATTGTACGAATCAGATTTTCCTCATAATGTCAGGAAATGTTGCTTAGACCCAATAGATGTTATTTCTTGAATTAGACCCTGACTGCTCACCCAGACAAAGAAATATTAAAGTTTGAAAATGTCTGATTTTGAGGAAAATTATAAATGTTTTTGGCCAAAATGTCAATTTTTTATAGGATTTTGCTTCGAGAACTACCGAAATAGGTTCAAAACGGGCTAAACTTTCGTTAGGAGTACTTTCTGAGACATTTTTAAAAAGTCAATTTTTGGCCATTTTTGACAAAAATCGCTGGACTAACCCCTTATGATTTTTGTCATTTTTGGCCAAAAATTGTACGAATAAGATTTTCCTCATAATGTCAGGAAATGTTGCTTAGACCCAATAGATGTTATTTCTTGAATTAGACCCTGACTGCTCACCCAGACAAAGAAATATTAAAGTTTGAAAATTTCTGATTTTGAGGAAAATTATAAATGTTTTTGGCCAAAATGTCAATTTTTCATAGGATTTGGCTTCGAGAACTACCGAAATAGGTTCCAAACGGGCTAAACTTTCGTTAGGAGTACTTTCTGAGACATTTTTAAAAAAGTCAATTTTTGGCAATTTTTGACAAAAATCGCTGGACTAACCCCTTATGATTTTTGTCATTTTTGGCCAAAAATTGTACGAATAAGATTTTCCTCATAATGTCAGGAAATGTTGCTTAGACCCAATAGATGTTATTTCTTGAATTAGACCCTGACTGCTCACCCAGATAAAGAAATATTAAAGTTTGAAAATTTCTGATTTTAAGGAAAATTATAAATGTTTTTGGCCAAAATGTCAATTTTTCATAGGATTTGGCTTCGAGAACTACCGAAATAGGTTCCAAACGGGCTAAACTTTCGTTAGGAGTACTTTCTGAAACATTTTACAAAAAGTCAATTTTTGGCCATTTTTGCAAAAAATCACTGGACTAACCCCTTATGATTTTTGTCATTTTTGGCCAAAAATTGTACGAATCAGATTTTCCTCATAATGTCAGGAAATGTTGCTTAGACCCAATAGATGTTATTTCTTGAATTAGACCCTGACTGCTCACCCAGACAAAGAAATATTAAAGTTTGAAAATTTCTGATTTTAAGGAAAATTATAAATGTTTTTGGCAAAAATGTCAATTTTTCATAGGATTTGGCTTCGAGAACTACCGAAATAGGTTCAAAACGGGCTAAACTTTCGTTAGGAGTACTTTCTGAGACATTTTTTAAAAAGTCAATTTTTGGCCATTTTTGACAAAAATCGCTGGACTAACCCCTTATGATTTTTGTCATTTTTGGCCAAAAATTGTACGAATCAGATTTTCCTCATGTCAGGAAATGTTGCTTAGACCCAATAGATGTTATTTCTTGAATTAGACCCTGACTGCTCACCCAGACAAAGAAATATTAAAGTTTGAAAATTTCTGATTTTAAGGAAAATTATAAATGTTTTTGGCCAAAATGTCAATTTTTCATAGGATTTGGCTTCGAGAACTACCGAAATAGGTTCCAAACGGGCTAAACTTTCGTTAGGAGTACTTTCTGAAACATTTTACAAAAAGTCAATTTTTGGCCATTTTTGCAAAAAATCACTGGACTAACCCCTTATGATTTTTGTCATTTTTGGCCAAAAATTGTACGAATCAGATTTTCCTCATAATGTCAGGAAATGTTGCTTAGACCCAATAGATGTTATTTCTTGAATTAGACCCTGACTGCTCACCCAGACAAAGAAATATTAAAGTTTGAAAATTTCTGATTTTGAGGAAAATTATAAATGTTTTTGGCCAAAATGTCAATTTTTCATAGGATTTGGCTTCGAGAACTACCGAAATAGGTTCCAAACGGGCTAAACTTTCGTTAGGAGTACTTTCTGAAACATTTTACAAAAAGTCAATTTTTGGCCATTTTTGCAAAAAATCACTGGACTAACCCCTTATGATTTTTGTCATTTTTGGCCAAAAATTGTACGAATCAGATTTTCCTCATAATGTCAGGAAATGTTGCTTAGACCCAATAGATGTTATTTCTTGAATTAGACCCTGACTGCTCACCCAGATAAAGAAATATTAAAGTTTGAAAATTTCTGATTTTGAGGAAAATTATAAATGTTTTTGGCCAAAATGTCAATTTTTCATAGGATTTGGCTTCGAGAACTACCGAAGTAGGTTCCAAACGGGCTAAACTTTCGTTAGGAGTACTTTTTGAAACATTTTACAAAAAGTCAATTTTTGGCCATTTTTGCAAAAAATCACTGGACTAACCCCTTATGATTTTTGTCATTTTTGGCCAAAAATTGTACGAATCAGATTTTCCTCATAATGTCAGGAAATGTTGCTTAGACCCAATAGATGTTATTTCTTGAATTAGACCCTGACTGCTCACCCAGACAAAGAAATATTAAAGTTTGAAAATTTCTGATTTTGAGGAAAATTATAAATGTTTTTGGCCAAAATGTCAATTTTTTATAGGATTTGGCTTCGAGAACTACCGAAGTAGGTTCCAAACGGGCTAAACTTTCGTTAGGAGTACTTTTTGAAACATTTTACAAAAAGTCAATTTTTGGCCATTTTTGCAAAAAATCACTGGACTAACCCCTTATGATTTTTGTCATTTTTGGCCAAAAATTGTACGAATCAGATTTTCCTCATAATGTCAGGAAATGTTGCTTAGACCCAATAGATGTTATTTCTTGAATTAGACCCTGACTGCTCACCCAGACAAAGAAATATTAAAGTTTGAAAATTTATGATTTTGAGGAAAATTATAAATGTTTTTGGCCAAAATGTCAATTTTTCATAGGATTTGGCTTCGAGAACTACCGAAATAGGTTCCAAACGGGCTAAACTTTCGTTAGGAGTACTTTCTGAAACATTTTACAAAAAGTCAATTTTTGGCCATTTTTGCAAAAAATCGCTGGACTAACCCCTTATGATTTTTGTCATTTTTGGCCAAAAATTGTACGAATCAGATTTTCCTCATAATGTCAGGAAATGTTGCTTAGACCCAATAGATGTTATTTCTTGAATTAGACCCTGACTGCTCACCCAGATAAAGAAATATTAAAGTTTGAAAATTTCTGATTTTGAGGAAAATTATAAATGTTTTTGGCCAAAATGTCAATTTTTCATAGGATTTGGCTTCGAGAACTACCGAAGTAGGTTCCAAACGGGCTAAACTTTCGTTAGGAGTACTTTTTGAAACATTTTACAAAAAGTCAATTTTTGGCCATTTTTGCAAAAAATCACTGGACTAACCCCTTATGATTTTTGTCATTTTTGGCCAAAAATTGTACGAATCAGATTTTCCTCATAATGTCAGGAAATGTTGCTTAGACCCAATAGATGTTATTTCTTGAATTAGACCCTGACTGCTCACCCAGACAAAGAAATATTAAAGTTTGAAAATTTCTGATTTTGAGGAAAATTATAAATGTTTTTGGCCAAAATGTCAATTTTTCATAGGATTTGGCTTCGAGAACTACCGAAATAGGTTCCAAACGGGCTAAACTTTCGTTAGGAGTACTTTCTGAAACATTTTACAAAAAGTCAATTTTTGGCCATTTTTGCAAAAAATCGCTGGACTAACCCCTTATGATTTTTGTCATTTTTGGCCAAATATTGTACGAATCAGATTTTCCTCATAATGTCAGGAAATGTTGCTTAGACCCAATAGATGTTATTTCTTGAATTAGACCCTGACTGCTCACCCAGATAAAGAAATATTAAAGTTTGAAAATTTCTGATTTTGAGGAAAATTATAAATGTTTTTGGCCAAAATGTCAATTTTTCATAGGATTTGGCTTCGAGAACTACCGAAATAGGTTCCAAACGGGCTAAACTTTCGTTAGGAGTACTTTCTGAGACATTTTTAAAAAAAGTCAATTTTTGGCCATTTTTGACAAAAATCGCTGGACTAACCCCTTATGATTTTTGTCATTTTTGGCCAAAAATTGTACGAATAAGATTTTCCTCATAATGTCAGGAAATGTTGCTTAGACCCAATAGATGTTATTTCTTGAATTAGACCCTGACTGCTCACCCAGATAAAGAAATATTAAAGTTTGAAAATTTCTGATTTTAAGGAAAATTATAAATGTTTTTGGCCAAAATGTCAATTTTTCATAGGATTTGGCTTCGAGAACTACCGAAATAGGTTCCAAACGGGCTAAACTTTCGTTAGGAGTACTTTCTGAAACATTTTACAAAAAGTCAATTTTTGGCCATTTTTGCAAAAAATCACTGGACTAACCCCTTATGATTTTTGTCATTTTTGGCCAAAAATTGTACGAATCAGATTTTCCTCATAATGTCAGGAAATGTTGCTTAGACCCAATAGATGTTATTTCTTGAATTAGACCCTGACTGCTCACCCAGACAAAGAAATATTAAAGTTTGAAAATTTCTGATTTTGAGGAAAATTATAAATGTTTTTGGCCAAAATGTCAATTTTTCATAGAATTTGACTTCGAGAACTACCGAAATAGGTTCCATACGGGCTAAACTTTCGTTAGGAGTACTTTCTGAGACATTTTTAAAAAAGTCAATTTTTGGCCATTTTTGACAAAAATCGCTGGACTAACCCCTTATGATTTTTGTCATTTTTGGCCAAAAATTGTACGAATAAGATTTTCCTCATAATGTCAGGAAATGTTGCTTAGACCCAATAGATGTTATTTCTTGAATTAGACCCTGACTGCTCACCCAGACAAAGAAATATTAAAGTTTGAAAATTTCTGATTTTGAGGAAAATTATAAATGTTTTTGGCAAAAATGTCAATTTTCCATAGGATTTGGCTTCGAGAACTACCGAAATAGGTTCAAAACGGGCTAAACTTTCGTTAGGAGTACTTTCTGAGACATTTTTTAAAAAGTCAATTTTTGGCCATTGTTGACAAAAATCGCTGGACTAACCCCTTATGATTTTTGTCATTTTTGGCCAAAAATTGTACGAATCAGATTTTCCTCATAATGTCAGGAAATGTTGCTTAGACCCAATAGATGTTATTTCTTGAATTAGACCTTGACTGCTCACCCAGATAAAGAAATATTAAAGTTTGAAAATTTCTGATTTTGAGGAAAATTATAAATGTTTTTGGCAAAAATGTCAATTTTCCATAGGATTTGGCTTCGAGAACTACCGAAATAGGTTCAAAACGGGCTAAACTTTCGTTAGGAGTACTTTCTGAGACATTTTTTAAAAAGTCAATTTTTGGCCATTGTTGACAAAAATCGCTGGACTAACCCCTTATGATTTTTGTCATTTTTGGCCAAAAATTGTACGAATCAGATTTTCCTCATAATGTCAGGAAATGTTGCTTAGACCCAATAGATGTTATTTCTTGAATTAGGACCCTGACTGCTCACCCAGACAAAGAAATATTAAAGTTTGAAAATTTCTGATTTTGAGGAAAATTATAAATGTTTTTGGCCAAAATGTCAATTTTTCATAGGATTTGACTTCGAGAACTACCGAAATAGGTTCCATACGGGCTAAACTTTCGTTAGGAGTACTTTCTGAGACATTTTTAAAAAAGTCAATTTTTGGCCATTTTTGACAAAAATCGCTGGACTAACCCCTTATGATTTTTGTCATTTTTGGCCAAAAATTGTACGAATAAGATTTTCCTCATAATGTCAGGAAATGTTGCTTAGACCCAATAGATGTTATTTCTTGAATTAGACCCTGACTGCTCACCCAGACAAAGAAATATTAAAGTTTGAAAATTTCTGATTTTGAGGAAAATTATAAATGTTTTTGGCAAAAATGTCAATTTTCCATAGGATTTGGCTTCGAGAACTACCGAAATAGGTTCAAAACGGGCTAAACTTTCGTTAGGAGTACTTTCTGAGACATTTTTTAAAAAGTCAATTTTTGGCCATTGTTGACAAAATCGCTGGACTAACCCCTTATGATTTTTGTCATTTTTGGCCAAAAATTGTACGAATCAGATTTTCCTCATAATGTCAGGAAATGTTGCTTAGACCCAATAGATGTTATTTCTTGAATTAGACCTTGACTGCTCACCCAGATAAAGAAATATTAAAGTTTGAAAATTTCTGATTTTGAGGAAAATTATAAATGTTTTTGGCAAAAATGTCAATTTTCCATAGGATTTGGCTTCGAGAACTACCGAAATAGGTTCAAAACGGGCTAAACTTTCGTTAGGAGTACTTTCTGAGACATTTTTTAAAAAGTCAATTTTTGGCCATTGTTGACAAAAATCGCTGGACTAACCCCTTATGATTTTTGTCATTTTTGGCCAAAAATTGTACGAATCAGATTTTCCTCATAATGTCAGGAAATGTTGCTTAGACCCAATAGATGTTATTTCTTGAATTAGACCTTGACTGCTCACCCAGATAAAGAAATATTAAAGTTTGAAAATTTCTGATTTTGAGGAAAATTATAAATGTTTTTGGCCAAAATGTCAATTTTTCATAGGATTTGGCTTCGAGAACTACCGAAGTAGGTTCCAAACGGGCTAAACTTTCGTTAGGAGTACTTTTTGAAACATTTTACAAAAAGTCAATTTTTGGCCATTTTTGCAAAAAATCACTGGACTAACCCCTTATGATTTTTGTCATTTTTGGCCAAAAATTGTACGAATCAGATTTTCCTCATAATGTCAGGAAATGTTGCTTAGACCCAATAGATGTTATTTCTTGAATTAGACCCTGACTGCTCACCCAGACAAAGAAATATTAAAGTTTGAAAATTTCTGATTTTGAGGAAAATTATAAATGTTTTTGGCCAAAATGTCAATTTTTCATAGGATTTGACTTCGAGAACTACCGAAATAGGTTCCATACGGGCTAAACTTTCGTTAGGAGTACTTTCTGAGACATTTTTAAAAAAGTCAATTTTTGGCCATTTTTGACAAAAATCGCTGGACTAACCCCTTATGATTTTTGTCATTTTTGGCCAAAAATTGTACGAATAAGATTTTCCTCATAATGTCAGGAAATGTTGCTTAGACCCAATAGATGTTATTTCTTGAATTAGACCCTGACTGCTCACCCAGATAAAGAAATATTAAAGTTTGAAAATTTCTGATTTTAAGGAAAATTATAAATGTTTTTGGCCAAAATGTCAATTTTTCATAGGATTTGGCTTCGAGAACTACCGAAATAGGTTCCAAACGGCTAAACTTTCGTTAGGAGTACTTTCTGAAACATTTTACAAAAAGTCAATTTTTGGCCATTTTTGCAAAAAATCACTGGACTAACCCCTTATGATTTTTGTCATTTTTGGCCAAAAATTGTACGAATCAGATTTTCCTCATAATGTCAGGAAATGTTGCTTAGACCCAATAGATGTTATTTCTTGAATTAGACCCTGACTGCTCACCCAGACAAAGAAATATTAAAGTTTGAAAATTTCTGATTTTGAGGAAAATTATAAATGTTTTTGGCCAAAATGTCAATTTTTCATAGGATTTGACTTCGAGAACTACCGAAATAGGTTCCATACGGGCTAAACTTTCGTTAGGAGTACTTTCTGAGACATTTTTAAAAAAGTCAATTTTTGGCCATTTTTGACAAAAATCGCTGGACTAACCCCTTATGATTTTTGTCATTTTTGGCCAAAAATTGTACGAATAAGATTTTCCTCATAATGTCAGGAAATGTTGCTTAGACCCAATAGATGTTATTTCTTGAATTAGACCCTGACTGCTCACCCAGACAAAGAAATATTAAAGTTTGAAAATTTCTGATTTTGAGGAAAATTATAAATGTTTTTGGCAAAAATGTCAATTTTCCATAGGATTTGGCTTCGAGAACTACCGAAATAGGTTCAAAACGGGCTAAACTTTCGTTAGGAGTACTTTCTGAGACATTTTTTAAAAAGTCAATTTTTGGCCATTTTTGACAAAAATCGCTGGACTAACCCCTTATGATTTTTGTCATTTTTGGCCAAAAATTGTACGAATCAGATTTTCCTCATGTCAGGAAATGTTGCTTAGACCCAATAGATGTTATTTCTTGAATTAGACCCTGACTGCTCACCCAGACAAAGAAATATTAAAGTTTGAAAATTTCTGATTTTGAGGAAAATTATAAATGTTTTTGGCCAAAATGTCAATTTTTCATAGGATTTGGCTTCGAGAACTACCGAAGTAGGTTCCAAACGGGCTAAACTTTCGTTAGGAGTACTTTTTGAAACATTTTACAAAAAGTCAATTTTTGGCCATTTTTGCAAAAAATCACTGGACTAACCCCTTATGATTTTTGTCATTTTTGGCCAAAAATTGTACGAATCAGATTTTCCTCATAATGTCAGGAAATGTTGCTTAGACCCAATAGATGTTATTTCTTGAATTAGACCCTGACTGCTCACCCAGACAAAGAAATATTAAAGTTTGAAAATTTCTGATTTTGAGGAAAATTATAAATGTTTTTGGCCAAAATGTCAATTTTTCATAGGATTTGGCTTCGAGAACTACCGAAATAGGTTCCAAACGGGCTAAACTTTCGTTAGGAGTACTTTCTGAGACATTTTTAAAAAAGTCAATTTTTGGCCATTTTTGACAAAAATCGCTGGACTAACCCCTTATGATTTTTGTCATTTTTGGCCAAAAATTGTACGAATAAGATTTTCCTCATAATGTCAGGAAATGTTGCTTAGACCCAATAGATGTTATTTCTTGAATTAGACCCTGACTGCTCACCCAGATAAAGAAATATTAAAGTTTGAAAATTTCTGATTTTAAGGAAAATTATAAATGTTTTTGGCCAAAATGTCAATTTTTCATAGGATTTGGCTTCGAGAACTACCGAAATAGGTTCCAAACGGGCTAAACTTTCGTTAGGAGTACTTTCTGAAACATTTTACAAAAAGTCAATTTTTGGCCATTTTTTGCAAAAAATCACTGGACTAACCCCTTATGATTTTTGTCATTTTTGGCCAAAAATTGTACGAATCAGATTTTCCTCATAATGTCAGGAAATGTTGCTTAGACCCAATAGATGTTATTTCTTGAATTAGACCCTGACTGCTCACCCAGACAAAGAAATATTAAAGTTTGAAAATTTCTGATTTTGAGGAAAATTATAAATGTTTTTGGCCAAAATGTCAATTTTTCATAGGATTTGACTTCGAGAACTACCGAAATAGGTTCCATACGGGCTAAACTTTCGTTAGGAGTACTTTCTGAGACATTTTTAAAAAAGTCAATTTTTGGCCATTTTTGACAAAAATCGCTGGACTAACCCCTTATGATTTTTGTCATTTTTGGCCAAAAATTGTACGAATAAGATTTTCCTCATAATGTCAGGAAATGTTGCTTAGACCCAATAGATGTTATTTCTTGAATTAGACCCTGACTGCTCACCCAGACAAAGAAATATTAAAGTTTGAAAATTTCTGATTTTGAGGAAAATTATAAATGTTTTTGGCAAAAATGTCAATTTTCCATAGGATTTGGCTTCGAGAACTACCGAAATAGGTTCAAAACGGGCTAAACTTTCGTTAGGAGTACTTTCTGAGACATTTTTTAAAAAGTCAATTTTTGGCCATTGTTGACAAAAATCGCTGGACTAACCCCTTATGATTTTTGTCATTTTTGGCCAAAAATTGTACGAATCAGATTTTCCTCATAATGTCAGGAAATGTTGCTTAGACCCAATAGATGTTATTTCTTGAATTAGACCTTGACTGCTCACCCAGATAAAGAAATATTAAAGTTTGAAAATTTCTGATTTTGAGGAAAATTATAAATGTTTTTGGCAAAAATGTCAATTTTCCATAGGATTTGGCTTCGAGAACTACCGAAATAGGTTCAAAACGGGCTAAACTTTCGTTAGGAGTACTTTCTGAGACATTTTTTAAAAAGTCAATTTTTGGCCATTGTTGACAAAAATCGCTGGACTAACCCCTTATGATTTTTGTCATTTTTGGCCAAAAATTGTACGAATCAGATTTTCCTCATAATGTCAGGAAATGTTGCTTAGACCCAATAGATGTTATTTCTTGAATTAGACCTTGACTGCTCACCCAGATAAAGAAATATTAAAGTTTGAAAATTTCTGATTTTGAGGAAAATTATAAATGTTTTTGGCAAAAATGTCAATTTTCCATAGGATTTGGCTTCGAGAACTACCGAAATAGGTTCAAAACGGGCTAAACTTTCGTTAGGAGTACTTTCTGAGACATTTTTTAAAAAGTCAATTTTTGGCCATTGTTGACAAAAATCGCTGGACTAACCCCTTATGATTTTTGTCATTTTTGGCCAAAAATTGTACGAATCAGATTTTCCTCATAATGTCAGGAAATGTTGCTTAGACCCAATAGATGTTATTTCTTGAATTAGACCCTGACTGCTCACCCAGACAAAGAAATATTAAAGTTTGAAAATTTCTGATTTTGAGGAAAATTATAAATGTTTTTGGCCAAAATGTCAATTTTTCATAGGATTTGACTTCGAGAACTACCGAAATAGGTTCCATACGGGCTAAACTTTCGTTAGGAGTACTTTCTGAGACATTTTTAAAAAAGTCAATTTTTGGCCATTTTTGACAAAAATCGCTGGACTAACCCCTTATGATTTTTGTCATTTTTGGCCAAAAATTGTACGAATAAGATTTTCCTCATAATGTCAGGAAATGTTGCTTAGACCCAATAGATGTTATTTCTTGAATTAGACCCTGACTGCTCACCCAGACAAAGAAATATTAAAGTTTGAAAATTTCTGATTTTGAGGAAAATTATAAATGTTTTTGGCAAAAATGTCAATTTTCCATAGGATTTGGCTTCGAGAACTACCGAAATAGGTTCAAAACGGGCTAAACTTTCGTTAGGAGTACTTTCTGAGACATTTTTTAAAAAGTCAATTTTTGGCCATTGTTGACAAAAATCGCTGGACTAACCCCTTATGATTTTTGTCATTTTTGGCCAAAAATTGTACGAATCAGATTTTCCTCATAATGTCAGGAAATGTTGCTTAGACCCAATAGATGTTATTTCTTGAATTAGACCTTGACTGCTCACCCAGATAAAGAAATATTAAAGTTTGAAAATTTCTGATTTTGAGGAAAATTATAAATGTTTTTGGCAAAAATGTCAATTTTCCATAGGATTTGGCTTCGAGAACTACCGAAATAGGTTCAAAACGGGCTAAACTTTCGTTAGGAGTACTTTCTGAGACATTTTTTAAAAAGTCAATTTTTGGCCATTGTTGACAAAAATCGCTGGACTAACCCCTTATGATTTTTGTCATTTTTGGCCAAAAATTGTACGAATCAGATTTTCCTCATAATGTCAGGAAATGTTGCTTAGACCCAATAGATGTTATTTCTTGAATTAGACCTTGACTGCTCACCCAGATAAAGAAATATTAAAGTTTGAAAATTTCTGATTTTGAGGAAAATTATAAATGTTTTTGGCCAAAATGTCAATTTTTCATAGGATTTGGCTTCGAGAACTACCGAAGTAGGTTCCAAACGGGCTAAACTTTCGTTAGGAGTACTTTTTGAAACATTTTACAAAAAGTCAATTTTTGGCCATTTTTGCAAAAAAATCACTGGACTAACCCCTTATGATTTTTGTCATTTTTGGCCAAAAATTGTACGAATCAGATTTTCCTCATAATGTCAGGAAATGTTGCTTAGACCCAATAGATGTTATTTCTTGAATTAGACCCTGACTGCTCACCCAGACAAAGAAATATTAAAGTTTGAAAATTTCTGATTTTGAGGAAAATTATAAATGTTTTTGGCCAAAATGTCAATTTTTCATAGGATTTGACTTCGAGAACTACCGAAATAGGTTCCATACGGGCTAAACTTTCGTTAGGAGTACTTTCTGAGACATTTTTAAAAAAGTCAATTTTTGGCCATTTTTGACAAAAATCGCTGGACTAACCCCTTATGATTTTTGTCATTTTTGGCCAAAAATTGTACGAATAAGATTTTCCTCATAATGTCAGGAAATGTTGCTTAGACCCAATAGATGTTATTTCTTGAATTAGACCCTGACTGCTCACCCAGATAAAGAAATATTAAAGTTTGAAAATTTCTGATTTTAAGGAAAATTATAAATGTTTTTGGCCAAAATGTCAATTTTTCATAGGATTTGGCTTCGAGAACTACCGAAATAGGTTCCAAACGGGCTAAACTTTCGTTAGGAGTACTTTCTGAAACATTTTACAAAAAGTCAATTTTTGGCCATTTTTGCAAAAAATCACTGGACTAACCCCTTATGATTTTTGTCATTTTTGGCCAAAAATTGTACGAATCAGATTTTCCTCATAATGTCAGGAAATGTTGCTTAGACCCAATAGATGTTATTTCTTGAATTAGACCCTGACTGCTCACCCAGACAAAGAAATATTAAAGTTTGAAAATTTCTGATTTTGAGGAAAATTATAAATGTTTTTGGCCAAAATGTCAATTTTTCATAGGATTTGACTTCGAGAACTACCGAAATAGGTTCCATACGGGCTAAACTTTCGTTAGGAGTACTTTCTGAGACATTTTTAAAAAAGTCAATTTTTGGCCATTTTTGACAAAAATCGCTGGACTAACCCCTTATGATTTTTGTCATTTTTGGCCAAAAATTGTACGAATAAGATTTTCCTCATAATGTCAGGAAATGTTGCTTAGACCCAATAGATGTTATTTCTTGAATTAGACCCTGACTGCTCACCCAGACAAAGAAATATTAAAGTTTGAAAATTTCTGATTTTGAGGAAAATTATAAATGTTTTTGGCAAAAATGTCAATTTTCCATAGGATTTGGCTTCGAGAACTACCGAAATAGGTTCAAAACGGGCTAAACTTTCGTTAGGAGTACTTTCTGAGACATTTTTTAAAAAGTCAATTTTTGGCCATTTTTGACAAAAATCGCTGGACTAACCCCTTATGATTTTTGTCATTTTTGGCCAAAAATTGTACGAATCAGATTTTCCTCATGTCAGGAAATGTTGCTTAGACCCAATAGATGTTATTTCTTGAATTAGACCCTGACTGCTCACCCAGACAAAGAAATATTAAAGTTTGAAAATTTCTGATTTTGAGGAAAATTATAAATGTTTTTGGCCAAAATGTCAATTTTTCATAGGATTTGGCTTCGAGAACTACCGAAGTAGGTTCCAAACGGGCTAAACTTTCGTTAGGAGTACTTTTTGAAACATTTTACAAAAAGTCAATTTTTGGCCATTTTTGCAAAAAATCACTGGACTAACCCCTTATGATTTTTGTCATTTTTGGCCAAAAATTGTACGAATCAGATTTTCCTCATAATGTCAGGAAATGTTGCTTAGACCCAATAGATGTTATTTCTTGAATTAGACCCTGACTGCTCACCCAGACAAAGAAATATTAAAGTTTGAAAATTTCTGATTTTGAGGAAAATTATAAATGTTTTTGGCCAAAATGTCAATTTTTCATAGGATTTGGCTTCGAGAACTACCGAAATAGGTTCCAAACGGGCTAAACTTTCGTTAGGAGTACTTTCTGAGACATTTTTAAAAAAGTCAATTTTTGGCCATTTTTGACAAAAATCGCTGGACTAACCCCTTATGATTTTTGTCATTTTTGGCCAAAAATTGTACGAATAAGATTTTCCTCATAATGTCAGGAAATGTTGCTTAGACCCAATAGATGTTATTTCTTGAATTAGACCCTGACTGCTCACCCAGATAAAGAAATATTAAAGTTTGAAAATTTCTGATTTTAAGGAAAATTATAAATGTTTTTGGCCAAAATGTCAATTTTTCATAGGATTTGGCTTCGAGAACTACCGAAATAGGTTCCAAACGGGCTAAACTTTCGTTAGGAGTACTTTCTGAAACATTTTACAAAAAGTCAATTTTTGGCCATTTTTGCAAAAAATCACTGGACTAACCCCTTATGATTTTTGTCATTTTTGGCCAAAAATTGTACGAATCAGATTTTCCTCATAATGTCAGGAAATGTTGCTTAGACCCAATAGATGTTATTTCTTGAATTAGACCCTGACTGCTCACCCAGACAAAGAAATATTAAAGTTTGAAAATTTCTGATTTTGAGGAAAATTATAAATGTTTTTGGCCAAAATGTCAATTTTTCATAGGATTTGACTTCGAGAACTACCGAAATAGGTTCCATACGGGCTAAACTTTCGTTAGGAGTACTTTCTGAGACATTTTTAAAAAAGTCAATTTTTGGCCATTTTTGACAAAAATCGCTGGACTAACCCCT